>JAVIAB010000073.1:87174099-87561599 GCA_032433765.1 Megaustenia siamemsis | reverse complement strand
ACCGACCTTAAAGATCCCTGCGCAAAGATCCCTGCGCAAGAACAATCTGAAACATTTCAGCTCCGACGGTGAATTTCCAAGCTTTTAAAAAACTAATAATAAATTAATGTGGGTGTGTGAATGTGTGTGTGTTACGTTTTTGGGTTTTTTTGTAAACAGAGGTGAAGAAAATAAAATCATTTTACAGTATTTTACAGTAAAGATGGCACAAATAAAACGAGCTCACCAAGATAAGAATGTTTTAAACTTCATAATGAAGTCTCTAGTAAATTTAAAGCTGAAAGTAGGGAGAGGGTGAATTCTCTTATTGTTAATCCTTTCTCTACAAAATAAAAAAGTTCTATCAGAACGAAGATTTACTACAAAACGTTTATATTCCTAGTCAAAATATCAAACATGGTCACACCAGACTAGTCAGAAGTAGAGGTCTGTCTCATAAAATAAATGTTTTGATTAGGAAAAGCAACTGGAGTGACAAAAAGAAATGAAATAATACAAAATAAGAATTGGTATAGAATATGTTTAACCACAACAATAACACTAACTGGTATACATTGAGGTAGTACCTTGTCATCCGATGTCAATTTAAGGCATATACCTTTGAAGCTTTTGTGTAAAATATCAGCTCTACCTTATGTACACATTTATGAATCTGGTGAACACTCATTCATACAGTCCCGTGACCGCTGATTATCTTTCACAAATATATCCAACGTAACTAGTGACTAAGTAACATATGACAGAGCGCAGTAACTTTACACAAAAAGTTGGCTTATGTAGTTAATCCTGGGCTGACTGCTGCAATAACATCGACATAGACTGGGACTGCCAGAATAACAAGAACCTGTACTTTGTCTCTCCTTTAACACATTAATAAGTGGAAATGAAAAGGAAAAAGAAAGAATGTGAATGTTTAGTGGTTAATAAGAGAAAAAAAAATAGAGAAATTGTAATACAAACCTTTACATTAAAAACTCATTACCATCAACTCTATCTTCATTAATTCGGACGCAATTCATAGCTTCTACTGTTGATATTCCTATGGGGAAAGATGAGCATTAATTAAAACGTTCACGTTCTAACTTCTAGAACTTTACGCCATTAAATGTTTTGCTATTAAGCTTCGCTCCTAACGTTCATTCCGTTTTAAGAAAACATTCAATTTACACCAGAAATAATATACCGTAATAAGAGGGTGTTGTCTGCCTGGTTCAAATTGGAAAACACTCTCTCGCTCTCTAACGAGCATTTAAATTGTCGGTTTATAAGTTATTTTGATCTCTAATCTTGTTAAATTGCCAGCTAGGGTGACATGCCAGTTTCATGGGCCGGTTTGGCAAACAGATTTTGACAATAATTTCCCCATAAGCGTTAATCTTCAAGGGATATTTCAGTCTGTGAGCTAGGCCCAGGCTAAGAAAGCCTATATTACAAGATGCAAAATTAATATACATAACGATGGCACCATGTAACTTACAACAAAATTGGAGAGGGGGGAGAGAGAGAGAGAGAGAGAGAGAGAGAGAGAGAGAGAATTGTGTCCCTTTCATTTTATAATCTTGAGACTAGCTGGTTCATTAGAAAAATCTTTCTATAAAATCTCATTATTTATTGTGACCATTTATGTTGTTTTGATATTTTTTATTGTTGTGACGATTTACGTTGTTGTGACATTTTTTATTGCCGTGGTTATTTCTGTTGTGTCAATTTTTATTATTTTATATAATTTCTGATGTTGTGACAATTGTTATTGTTGTGATTATTTCTGATGTTGTGGCAATTTTTTTATAATGTTGTGGTTATTTCTGTTATTGTGACAATTTATTTATTGTTGTGATTATTTCTGTTGTCGTGGCAATGTGTTATATTGTTGTGATTATTTCTGTTGTTGTGGCAATGTGTTATATTGTTGTGGTTATTTCTGTTATTGTGACAATTTATTTATTGTTGTGATTTAGTGACTTGTGTCCTCACAAATTTAGCCGCTTCTAAGAGGATATTTTGTTTTGCACGTTACCTGTGGTCCGTGACGGGCCTATTTCTGTAACACAACAATCAGAAACGGACGTTTTCTACTTTAATTAGTCGTTAGAGTGAGAAGAATACTTCAGGTAATAAAACAGAACAAAGTCATAAATTCAATATCCGAACAGAATTAGGTGAAACATCAACTCATCAACTATAAATAAAGGTAAATTAAATAGTTTAACACATCACACGATGAATAATAAATAGTATACCTCCAAGAGCATATCAGTAAATTAACAACAGAGAAGGAGGGGGCAGAGGTATCATAAAAGAAAGTAAAGTATAAATTGCTACACAAATTCTGAGCATGAGGGAATTAGTAGAGCTTTGTCAAAAACAACCTACTGCCATATGAGGTAAAAGTGAACAATGTAATAACATAGGTAGACAGACACTTAGAGAGTAGTGTCACGACAAAGAAATGCACATAAATGCATGAAATTGCGAGGCTGTGGTGAAGCTAATTGTGAGGAGAAATAAACAAGAATATAATTAGAAAGGTAAAGGTAAAGTACGAGACTTGAACCGGCGTCTTAGCACGCGAGTTTACACCCATATGTGCTCGGCCGCCTATCCAGAAATGTTCGGATATTTCTGTATAGTGTCGCCTCAAGCATCGAATCTCAGATGCGAAGCGACATTCCTCACCTTCCCAGGATAATATCCTGGTACCCATTTCTGCCAACGGCTGGGTCAACCGTGGGGGTATTTTTTTTTCCAACCACGAGTACAATTCACACTGCTCCCAGCGGGAATCGAACACGGGTTGTCCGAACGTCGGTAGTCCAGTCGGGTGGTTTTCCCAACTAGGCTACCGAGGCCCCACATATAATTATAATTATATATTATATTATATATATAATTAGAAAACAAATATATAACAAGACAGTATTGTTAAAGCTTCACGTCACAAGTGGACATCACAAACCAGAACGACGTTTCGGCTCAACAGGCCTTCAACAGGAACAAACATAAATACACATACAAATATGCATTTAAAATTTAAAAAAAAATTTTTTTTTAAATATAGTAAATTGGAACTAGAAGAAGAAATAAAAAAAATAAAAATAAAAGTCTTCCCTGTATGCTCATATGTGTCAAAAAGGAAAAGGAATCTAGGGAAAAAAAAAGAAAAAGTGAAAAGACAAAAAAAAAATATAAAAAAGCGAAGAAAGGGAAAAAGGAAAAATATTCTGAAAGAATAAACAAGAAAAAAGGCAGAGATTCAGGCTCTCTGATTGGCAGGTTAACTGATTGATTGATTAATTGATTGCATTGTCTAATTGCTGACAACCTTAGACGGCTGTGGTTAGGAAATCATTTTAGAGCTTGAATTAGATACAGATTTATATGTAACGTTAAGGCCAATTTGAGATTTAGTTAAGGGTTAATTTAAATCAATATGCGCTGGTTATAATTAGGAAAACAAACATACAGAAAACAGAATGAACCAATGGACAGATTTTGTTTAAAAAATATTGTTTCTCTTGAATATTTCTAAGAAAGGAATTATTCTGAATAATGTCGAAAATGTTTTTTTTTTCCTCATTCAAGAAATGCGATGTCCTCCCGCAAAATACGCTGTAAATTCCTCATAAACATACACTTAAATAACCCCACAAAAATATCAAATAATGTAAAAATAAACTATCTTTACGTCATTCTATCATTACTGGTATCTGCCCGTAGGACACGTACGAACGGCGAAGAAAGACTACTTGTCCTGAGCAGTCGCCACAAAGTGCTCAGGTCTCAGTTTTTATTGTATCCATTGAGAGCACAAACCAGAACAACAACGAACCTTCAATAAACGTTGCGAGAACACGAGCCTCGATTGTCGATCATGAAAAATATGGATAAATTGAATATTAGAAACACTAGAAACCATAACAGCAGCGGAGTCCAACAAAAGAACAAAAGACCGCAAATTATATCTCCCTTCGACGCTGGAAGGTAAATAAGGAAGGAAAGAAGAAGAAGAAGAAGACAGGGAAAAAAATCTTTAGACCCTATCGGTATTCGAACCCACGTTCTCCTAGATGGAACGTGACGAGTTATCGATTCGTGTACCATTACGTCCTCATAAAAATATGCTGCCATGCCACCATACAAAGTGTAAAATAAAAAAAAGCAAAGTACCCCCGTCACGCCAAGTGGCGTATAGGGAAATATGGTGTTAGTGGCCCTATATTTTACAGTAGCACAGCACATGATTTTTGGGATAATGTGGTCGGTATTACGCCCGTGCTGCTTTACTTTCCCAGAAAAATATCCGGTACCCATTTAAGGCTGGGTGAACCCGGAAGCCGTCGGTTGGGATCGAACCCTACCCCTTGTCCTTTGTAGTCCTGTTCACTAACCACTGAGCTATCGCGGCTCCCTCTCATACAAAGTATTTTACATATACATGTATTATAATGAAATGTACTGCAATGTCATCACACAAGATATACAAACAATGTCCTAATATAAAATTATCTTTCGTGCAGAAACATTTTAAAGATCAATTTTTTTAATAAACATAAAACGCTTTACAGAAACCATTCCATAAATGAATAACCGAACGCAGACAATTACAATATAAACATCGAATAGTTGATGGAAGCATTGATGGTAACATCAAAACAAGAGTGAAGTCACATTAATAAAGATTCGTGAACAGAGACTTTTGAGATGTCAAAGTTTCCATTTGTTCTCTCTGTGTGGTGCTTCGTAAAGAGTGAATTGTAACAAAATACGTTTACACTCATTATTAGTTTCCTTTTTAAAGAAATAAAGATAGAAAGAAAGAAAGAAAGAAAGAAAGAAAGAAAGAAAGAAAGAAAGAAAGAAAGAAAGAAAGAAAGAAAGAAAGAAAGAAAGAAAGAAAGAAAGAAAGAAAGAAAGAAAGAAAGAAAGAAAGAAAGGAAGACTAACTCCTGTTCTTTTACTTGCACATTTTAAATGTAAAGATATATTTTTTGTACACCTGTTACAAAGCAGAAGGCATGTTTTAGATGGATGCAATGAGCATTAAGCGATACAAATACACATTTGCCAGAAAGAAGCCACGAAATAAACACCCAACAAGGACGTTCTGTAACGATAACTGTTGAAAGATGTTACTGAGTAAATTGTGTTGAAAGTTCAAGGAAAAAACAAACAAAAACGAGTCGGATATATTGAACATGTGGGCAAACAATGAGGATTGTGGCCATTTGTTTTAATGCGCATAAATATATAGTGATAAATGGAAGATCATATTTTTCGATTTTTTTGGGGGTAAAACTGGACAGAAATAGAAATCTTACACAATGTAACACATGACTCAGCGAACACCAAAAGAAACGCTGCAAACAAGTGAATAAATTGTTTTCGGATCTAATAGGGCGCATACAAATTATTAATTGTGATTATCTTCAAATAACCAATGGACACGTTTTGTCGTGTCCTTTGTTGTGAAATGCTCAAGTATGTGTGCTTTAAGTTACAAACGAGAGCACAGCCTAGCTGGAACATCTGCAGTGGATAGCTGAGGTGTGATGGACCAGGGTAGCTTTCTGAATGCCCTCGGGGATGGAATGTATCTATCTATTTTCCTTTCGAGCCGAAGACGGCACATAGGGCAGAACTATAATCTCAAAAACAGAAACTCCTGCGTGCCGAAGTGGCACATATTGCAGAGAGCACTGCTTCTAAAATCTATAGTTCTGTTTCCATAACAATGATTTTTACAATGACAGCTTGTCAAGCCATCGATCAACCTCCTTAGTCGCCTCTTACGACATGCCTGGAAGGTCACAGTGTCACTATTCTTTACTTCCCACATAATGAGGCCCCGGTAACACATGGAATGTATGTTAGTGATTTATTCAATGATCATGAATCAACAATCACGTTCAGACTGCCCGAATATCAGGTCAAAACTGAAGATGCCAGAAAGAAGAGACACCTGGAAAATCAGAAGGAAAAAACATCATGCACAGAACTGTAAGTCTCCACACACAGAGGGGCATACTGCTGAGGAGATCTAAGCATTTATGGACGTGTCCGACGTGCAATGAGGTTGATGCGTTGACTAAACTAGTTACCAAAAAGGACATTCTCAACAAGGCTAACATTAACAGAGTAGTTTCTCAAAAACATCAGAAAGAAACTATCGATATTTTAATGGACACATCATGAGAGGCGGAAAATTGGAATACTTGGTTACAACTGGCAGAATACAAAAAAAAAAAAAAGAGAAATCGCTAACGGCAAAGAGAGAATACACTAAACATCTTAATATCTTGGCACGGTAAACGGTCAAAACATAATTTATACGATGCACTATGAACATAGAATTGTGGATGGACATGATCGCCTTCGCCAACCGGTATGGCACATGATGGTGATAATTTAATTCATCAAATGATGTTACAGTCCAAAGCTCTTGTCATGTGACGATGACGTGCATGAATGACATCTCAACTAGTGATACCCTTTTCGGGGAAACGAGCTGCCACTCTTCTGGAGTGTAGGTCTCTAGTAGAGACGCCATATCGATGGGCACGGTTCAAATCCTGGTTGAATGTGCCGGAAAACTACCCTTGCCTTAGTATATTCATGTGAAACCCAACGGCATCGCGGCCGTTACGGTCAGTGATCCACATTGATATTTTACATGAGAATCTAACGAACTAACCAGGACCTTATTCTGTCTTCGTGGTGGACCTGAAAACAGACTAACCCGCTGGCTTACAAGTAGGGCTATAAGAAGAAAAGCAATTCTGTATTATATTGAGTCGAATGTGTTGGGTCTAGATGCATAGAAACTGTAGTTTGTTGTAAGCCACAAAAAGATGCATCTACGTGAATTATATGCTTCCTGACGAGGAAAAGGAGCTGATGTCAGATCTTTATCAGCATAAGAATAGAAGTGTGTGAGTGAGTGAGTGAGTGAGTGAGTGAGTGAGTGAGTGAGTGAGTGAGTGAGTGAGTGAGTGAGTGAGTGAGTGAGTGAGTGAGTGAGTGAGTGAGTGAGTGAGTGAGTGAGTGAGTGAGTGAGTGAGTGAGTGAGTGAGTGAGAGACCATATGCTTATACAGGGCTTTTATTCCGACGGAACGGTTTTGGGTGCGCACCGATAAACTTTTGAGTCGCTGAACTTCACAACTTACTACCTGCTTTGTATTTCCATCTCAAAAATAAAATAATAACAATATAATATAATATCACTTGCTAGATACGATGTCTTTATTTGTTCTTTTCAATATGCTCGATTAAAAGCTGTTCTCTGAAATGTGGCGGAACTTAAGTGTACCGATACTCTCATGTTACCCTTCCAATCTGAGACAGTGTGTCTTGTCCTATTCTTTTGGCCAGGTCGATAACATTTGTAATATGACTTTTCCATTTTAATGATCATTCAATTACTGTTGATAGCAAGTCTTTCATTCGTGTTGTGGTTAGTTTGATTTTGTTCAGCACATCCTCTCGTTGTTGATGTGATCTTTACAGTACAAGAGGAGGATTTTTCAAAACCATCTCATCTTTAAAGCCTGTATTATCGTTCAACATCAAATGGGAGTGTGCATGTTTCAAATGTGTGCATATAGATCAACGGATAATAGTTAGGTCTTTGTTATTATTTTTTAATAGGGAGATTATATATATATATATATATATATATGCGTATGTCTGTATGTATAGTATATATATATATATATATATATATATATATGCGTATGTCTGTATGTATAGTATATATATATATATATATATATATACATGTATATATATATGCGTATGTCTGTATGTATAGTATATATATATATATATGCGTATGTCTGTATGTATAGTATATATATATGCGTATGTCTGTATGTATAGTATATATATATATATATATATATATATATATATGCGTATGTCTGTTTGTATAGTATATATATATGCGTATGTCTGTATGTATATATATATATATGCGTATGTCTGTATATATCTATAAATATATGCGTATGTCTGTATGTATAGTATATATATATAAATATATAAATATATATATATATATAAATAGATACACATATATCTTCTTCGTTAATCCTTCCAATCTCTGCTGAGCTTTATTGACAACCACATTAACATAAGATAAATGATCTTATTCTGTGTACGAACGGACCAATATCTCAGTACGATAAAATCCATTCAAATTGTTTATTTTTATTTTGTGCACTTTTGAGTTTCATTGCAGAAAGTATTATATTTTTTTTTATATAAAATGTTTCTTAAAACTTATTTGGAATATTATTTTCTGTAGATTTAAGCAGATTAGTTATCAACCAAATGTAACAGTTGATGTATCTATCAATAGACACGTTTGAAAGAATAAACAATTTTGACTATTGCTGAAATTGTGGGGGAAAAAAACGGTGAAAGCAACAGAAGAGATGAAAAGAAGACTGAACATCGCTATGATTAAAATAAAACAACTGCACCATATGTGACAATGGATCAATAAAGCAACAAAATGTAGATTTTTAAGAACGTGCATTTCCCCACATAGCAACATGTGGCTATGAAACGTGGACTATTGATAGATCTGCTAAAAATGCATTAATGCCTTTATATGCCGTGTTCAAGAAGTACACACTGGATTTACATGGTCGGTGAAAATTGCAAATATGTACGTGTTACACTAGCTAAATATGGGAAAGAACTGGTAGTTATACGGGAGAAAATAAATAGGACAATAAAATATTATTTAAGAGCAACAGGAAAACAAATACGCGATGTTTTTGATATCTAAGATAGTTGAGTGATGCATGTTTTAAATGATGAATACATCAATTTAGAATTTTTGGAAAACGGAATTCTTTTTCGTGGATTATACATTTTTTAAACAAAGTGTGGCTTATATTATTTATAGAAAGCTAAGGTGGTATAACGGATAGTATCGGATCATTGTTCTAGTATTGTTAAAGTGTGGTAAAAACAAATGGGATACTGACCAATGCCTGTAGTCAGCAATAGGATTGAGGCACATTTGAAAACTATCATTATTGCTATGCGACGGTTAAATGAATATAAAAATGACAGAAGTAAATTTGCATTATTAATTAGTTCCTTTCTATGTGTAAAGAAAATACCACTGTTTGTTTAGTTTAGTAAATTTGCATTATTAATTAGTTCCTTTCTATGTGTAAAGAAAATACCATTGTTTGTTTAGCCTAGTAAATTTGCATTATTAATTAGTTCCTTTATACGTGTAAAGAAAGTACCACTGTTTGTTTAGTCTAGTAAATTTGCATTATTAATTAGTTCCTTTATATGTGTAAAGAAAGTACCACTGTTTGTGTAGTTAAGTTAAGTTTAGTTTAGTTTAGTTTAGTTTAGTTTAGTTTAGTTTAGTTTAGTTTAGTTTAGTTTAGTTTAGTTTAGTTTAGTTTAGTTTAGTTTAGTTTAGTTTAATCGACAGGTCGTCCTCATTGCAAGTTCTTAAGTGCTCTGATCTCCTCTGAAGTATAACCCTCAATATGCAGCGACTAACGACACTTAACGAGTTGTGGTGGCAGACAGGGCAGTTCTACCATTGTTTAATCAAATGTAATAGAGTATTCCTGTAGCAAATAATGTCGTACGAGAGTAATGCAATAAATGTCATCTCAAGTATTAGACGCGAGAGTAGTTTAATCTCACTTTTATTACCTTATCAACTAAGTCAAATGCCTTTTTTTTTCATTTGTCCTGGATCGACTTGAGAGCATCAGACTGGAATTGAACCCACGACCACTTTATAGCTAAGCCGGCTACTGGCGATATCAACCATTTGATGCTAGATCATGCTTCTCAAGACAATCAAAGATTCTCTACATGAGGAATCATCAACTTAAAAGATCATCAACTTTATTTTTACAATAAAGTTGACACCATCTGGTAATAGTTACGTCAAACGTGACAACCTCTAAGAGATTCTCACATCAACGTCATCGAGCAGTCATCATCGTGTTTCTCTAGTACAAAATCTTTATCAATGTGAGATTACTGATAATGAATTATAAATCTTTTCTCTATAAAGTAGACTACATCTTCGTATGTCATCCACACATCTTCAGAAGAGGCGAACTATTGAGAAACGCCGACATTCTTGTCTACAAAAGCTGGAGCCAAAGTATAAAAACACAAAGAATGACGACATTCCGTGATCGCCTTAGGAAAACTCTAAACCGCCACTAGACAAAGGAGGGAAAACATTACTCTGAAACACATCACGTTGATGATATGTTTACAGCAAACAAGAAAACTACGCCATCATGTTACTTGTATTTAACAAGAATGTCATTACCCTCTTTTTTCATGTAAAGAAAAAAAAAACAACTAATTTCCCCTCCAGTAACACAATCATAAGAGATCCCTACAACATAAAACTGATGATGCTCGTCTAAAGACAATCAAAGCTATGTTATGCATTTTGTTGCTCTAGAAGAGGTGAAACTTTCATCCAATCATAAGTAAGCATGCATGTCTATGACAGTAACTGTTTTAATGAATATTTCTTTAACTGCAGCATGCGGTGAAAATGTGAAGAGAACTTACGCATGGTGGAACGAAACAACACTAAGAATGAAGCAATGACAATCTAAAAAACGTCATTTTAAGAGATATCTGTTTACATCTTCCTGCTTGTGCGTTTTTTGTCAGTTCTGCTACTGATCTTCATTTCAAAATCGCAGTGCTAAACTGTTCAATATCTTTTCTAAATATATCGTTCCTTTTTTTAATCGTTTTCTATTTCCTCAATTATGCATCGTGCCGCAATGTTTTCTTCCGTAAAACATAACAAACACAAAATAATGAAGTAAAGACATAGAAAGCCATAAATGTGCATAAAAATGCGAAACTGCTGTAAAGCTAATGATAAAAAAAGAAGGAAAAGATTGAACATAAGGAAATGACTACAGCATTACATTTGTGTGGTGTTCCTCAATTACGTGAAAGCTGTACCCATACCAGTTTTCCTCTCCATATACCACATACACAAAAATAACATTTTTTGTTTTTGCAATGTTGGAGGTAGTGCGTATATTTTCGTTGTCTTCTTTCACATAAACAGGTGTTTTCTTTTAGATTGATTGTTGACACCGCAGCCTATGTGGAAAACATGCGCACCTTGAGGACGAGGTCATTCAAGGTTTCAAATAGTGGCGAAATTGTATTGGACCGACAAGAACTCTTCCTTATTAAAAATGAGTATCTGATATTTTATGTGGAGAAATATGGCTGATATTTTATATGAAAAAGTAGACCTGTTATCTGATATTGAAAAGTAGGGCTGATATTTTATATGAAAAAGTATGGCTGATATTTTGTATGGAAAAGCAGGACTTATATCTTATATGGAAAAGAAGGACTGATAGTGTAGATCCAAAAAAGACCTGATATGTTATATTGAAAAATTGGCTGCTATTTTATATACAAAATACTGATATTTTATAAAAGAGTAGGGCTGATATTATATAAAGAAAAGAAGGGCTGGTATTTTATATGGAAAAATAGTGCTGATATTTTAAATGGCAAAAGTAGGACTGATATTTTATATGGTAAAATAGGGCTCTGCATATCACAATATAAAAAAAGTAAGTAAGTAAAGAACCCCCGTCACGCCATGTAGCGTATAGAGAATATGGTGTTAGTGACCATAAAGTTTACAGACCTTCGGTACATGATTTTTGGGGTAATGTGGTCGGTATTACGCCCGTACCGCTCTACTTTCCCAGAAAAAAAATCCGGTACCCATTAAGGCTGGGTGAACCCGGAAGCCGTCGGTTGGGTTCGAACCCTACCTCTTGTCCTTTGTAGTCCAGTTCACTAACCACTGAGCTATCGCGGCTCCTTATCACAATATACCCATGGTCAAAGTCACAAATATGATTATAATCGTAATAAACATTGCATTCACCATATACCACAACGCGTAATATGTTTCATTTTTTTTTTTAGCTTTTAAAGTTGCCTGTAATAATTTACATATTGAGGGGAGGGGTGGGGGTGGTTTAGAGGTACGACGTTGTCCTCAGGACATGAAGTAGCCGGGTTCAAAAACAACCACAAGCGGTGGTGATTTTACAAAAATTGGAAATTTTAAATCCGACCTTTCTTTATGAAACCTTCCCTGATCCCTTGGGTAGTTAGATCCGATGTCTAGCCGTCTCGTGAAAAGGAAATACATAGCTGATCCCGTGTACATTCACGCATGTTGATGACCCTATATTAGTTAACTCTTTCGATTGGTTTCGACGCACCATGCGTCATGTCAATTTCGGTCACGTACGTTTAGCCGCACAGTGCGTCACTCTCAAATTGATTACTATAAGCTGTCACCAAACCATATTTTTTCCTAGGCCTTGTATCATCTTGGTATTGGTGAAATCTAATATTCCTTGTTTAACTATCTTAACATTCATTCATAATTGTTAAGTGTTAGATAAATATAAACATATAGATTGATGTTTAAAAACATGAAAAATTTTCTCTCTGAAATCTCTACTTCTGGATTGATAAAAACCTTCATTACTGAAAGAGTTGAAATTGTAAAGAGGAGGCCAGAAATATGGCCGCTGCCCAGAACAAATTTGCCTGCAGAAACCTACCCTCACCGTGGAGGCTGTTCTACGGAGTTCGTGCACGTGGGCTAGGATTCTCCTCGGATTTTCTCGAGGTGGATATCTGAGCACCTATGGGTGCGTCCGATGTGCAGTGGTAATGATCCTAACAACAAACAAACAAATAATATAATTATTACCCTGCTTTATTATTACATGTCAAAATATCAACTTTTCGGCTTGAATTAAGGTTTCTTATAACTCAAATCAATATTTGGCACGGACAAATCCAAAATGTTTTTTCTAACAGCTCTCAATGTCACGATGTAAAACGCATATCGACTTCACGACTGGGGAAGGTCGAATTGGCTCCACCTGATTCGCCCAAAAATCCGCTGCCAGGCGCACATATTCCGTAGTACTGGCGCGTATCCGTGGAACATTCGGTTTACTTTAACAGAGTGCTGTACACTATCGAGCTGAAATCAATCAGTCTCCATAAGCTAATCCTGCGGCAGTCGATGGACCATAAACTATACTCCACCATCTTGGAACAAAGCAAAGCCTTTAAAAAATAACCATTGGTGTTTGAGATTGAACGGAAACAATCAATAACATAAACAGGAATTTATAAAGACATAATGAACATACTATTTGTAATTTTCAATGTTATTCACAACACCCTGTGAATAAAATGTGCTAAATATGTCTAAGATTTACTATTTATTGTATAAACTTTTAACTAGAGATTGATGCACGAACAACCTGCCAGTAACAATAACAAGCAACACATAACTCGTAATCTTGTCACAAACCAATGTTTGCTTATATAATTTAATATGACGAGATATATTCGTATATATATATATATATATATATATATATATATATATATATATATATATATATATATATATCTAAGATATACATTTTTATATTTTCTTTATCAGTTTTAAACTTCTGCTTATATATTTGATAGTCATTGCTGACATAACAATGTTTTACTTAAGGGGTGTGGTAGTAATTATAGGTAAAGGTTGAGATTTTGCTGTCAAGAAACATAACAAACATAATACTACTGGCGTTCGGAGCTTTAAATGTTTATATGGGGAAATAACAGCAGGTGTAAATAAACAGAATCGGAAACTTGAGTTTAAAATAAGCTGTCCCTCGCTAGGCACAAGGTGAGTTCTTGGATCACAATGTTTTAAAAACAGATAATATAAGTAACGATATATGCAATCCTATGCCAAATAAATACCCCTTGCTGTGTGAGCTATTGTAATCACCTGGTGCTATGTGGGTGTAGTTCTGCGTGATATTATGTTGTTAGGTTGCGGAGTCTTTTAACTTTACAATGCAAAAGTACAGAGAAACATTCGATATGCTGTTCTTGGATTGTGAAGTCTTAAAGTCTCGCGATATAAGAGTAGTGATATACACACGATATACCAATAAAACGTGTTTACTTCTGAGTAAAAGCTCTGATGTTCAACATCCTCTGCACAGTGAGATTGGGAGGGGAAAGGACGGTGGACTAAAAAGAGAAACAATCATGGATGGCGCGGGCCGAGGACATTGTTCAACAGATTTGTCCACTGGGGACATTGTTCAACAGATTTGTCCACTGGGGACATTGTTCAACAGATTTGTCCACTGGGGACATTGTTCAACAGATTTGTCCACTGGGAACATTATTGAACAGATTTGTCCATTGGGGACATTGTTCAACAGATTTGTCCACTGGGGACATTCGTCAACAGATTTGTCCATTTGGGACATTGTTCAAGAGATGTGTACACTGGGGACATTGAGCCCAGGGAAGAGTGGCTACGGGTGTCAGCAGGGTGTTCAACGTCATTTTCTGTTTTTCAACACGTTAAACAGAGAATGCAGTCAACAAGACCATACGGTTTTGGAAGCAGAGATGAAGGCCTTGATTTATGAGAATTCACTTGAGGGTTCAGCACTCATCTACATTGATTGGTCTGTAGTTCCGCACAGTGGCAGCTCATGGGTTGTCACGTCCCAGATCAATGGGAAAACTAGAAAAGGAAAGAGGTGTGCTGCTTTCGCAGTAACTACAAGTAATTTGACACTGGAGGACATGGCAGTAACTAAAGCGATGGACTAGCTTGAAATACAACCTTTTACTTATTTCTGTTTTCTGGGGGACTCGATAATCCTTCTATGATGATTGAAGGGGGCTGAATTCGAAGACAGTGGTTGGTGTTACTAAAAAACTCAGGACTGACTGTTTATGTTTCATTTTCGTGCCTGGACACTTGGGTGTGAACAGAAATGAATGAGTTGACAGCATGACAGGAACGGTTGTCGTGGGTGGTGGACGTGCAGTCTGACGGACAGTCTGAGTGCACACACTGTATTAGGATGTAATAACTAAACTTATTCTGCGCAACACTTCACAGATAAAATCTGCTTTCCATAAAAAAAAAGTAAAGTACCCCCCCCCCCCCCGTCACGCCAAGTGGCGTATAGGGAAATATGGTGTTAGTGACCCTATATTATACAGACCTTCAGCACATGATTTTTGGGGTAATGTGGTCGGTATTACGCCCGTGCTGCTTTACTTTCCCAGAAAAAAAAATCCGGTACCCATTTAAGACTGGGTGAACCCGGAAGCCGTCGGTTGGGATCGAACCCTACCCCTTGTCCTTTGTAGCCCAGTTCACTAACCACTGAGCTATCGCGGCTCCCTCTGCTTTCCATACCCGGTCGTATTCGGCTGTCTTAGCTTTAACCTAGCATAATGTCCGCTGCGTGGTGGCAGCAGTCTAAAGTGGCTAGATAATCGACTCGACATCCGTGTATACTCTTCAATGTTGCTTCTTATGGAGTACCTCGGCATGATGCATCAGGTCGGTATTTGATAACAGGTGATAACGATATTTCGGTCTGGAAATTCCATTCCTTTGAACTGTATGTTCTTCAAACGAGGGGTGTGGATCAGGAATGGTCGATGCTGTAACTTCTTATCGCCTTATCGTCCGAGCCTCGGATATTCTGGGATTAGACAGTCGATATACTGTTGACTTGAGTGGGAGTCAGGAGTGGTGGGTGTGTAAATATAGGTACTTTAACATCCTAACCATCTGAGCCTCGGTTTATATATGAATTGTTGATATGTCCCGGTTTCGCCATAATCAGCATAGTTCTCTTTCGACTGATTTATAGCCTTCATTGCTCTAGCTCGCATTCCAATATTAATCCCTAGTCTCTTTACCAGGTTGCAGGTGGACGTAGTCGCGATCCTTCTGGCACCGACTTCCACACTTGGAATCCCTGCTGTCTCAGCTCGGTTGCGAGATCTTTGTAGTTAGCTAATTATATAACATTAAATTTAGTCGTACTTGATACTCCTACTATTCTGCATGCTGTTTTAACCTCAGAATACAACGGTGATGGTAGTCTCACGCGGTATGATAATAGTGAGAACAATTGTAAAAGTATATGCTAGACTTTAGTTAAATTGTAAAGGAATCACGCGAACTGTTCTTCGTCTTTTCTTCTATCCTTCCTCCATTGCCATTGGCGTCGAGGGTAGATACAATCTGCGATTCTTTGCTCTTCTGTTGGCTTCTTCTGGTGTTATCCCTCCTAGTGACTCTTGTATTCCCTTTATCCATCTCTTTCTCAGTCTTCCTCTTAATCTGGCGTTTTCGTAGCGTTTGTTTATGGCTCTTTGAGTCATTGTTAGTTCTTTTTGTCTTGTTATGTGGCCGAACCAATTTATCTGTTGTTTCTTTATGTATTCCATGGCTGGTTCAATTTCAAGTTTCTTCCTCAGGTCGGTGTTTCTTACTCTGTCCCTTAAGCTGTTTCCTGTCATTCTTCTGACACATTTCATTTCGGTGGTCGTTATCTTTCTTATTGTTCTAGAGTCCAGCGTCCAATTCTGGCACTGATAGCACACTTGGTAGAAAAATTGATTTGCATATTGCCCTTTTTGCTTCCGTTAACTGTTGAGGACTTGAAATCTAAAATATCGGACAGAGTCGCGCAAACTACGTCATCGCTTGCAAGGCTTAAATAGATCAGGAAATCACGGGAGCTTCGGTAGCCTATTTCGGAAAACACCCCCCGACTTGGCTAACGACGTTCTGACAGCCAGTGTTCGATTCCCGTTGGAATCAGTGCGAATTGTACTTCGTAGTTGGAAAAAAAGATACCCCCGCGGTCGACCCAGCCGCTGGCAGAAATAGGTACCAAGGTAGTAGTCTGGGAAGGTGAGGAATGCCGCCTCGCATCGTGAGTTTTGATCCTTGAAGCGACACTGTTCAGAAGTCTCCGAACACTTCTGGATAGGTAGCCGAGCACATAAGTGTGAAAACTCGTGTGCTAAGATGTCGATTCAAGTCTCGTACATTACGGTTACCTTTAAGGGAATCACTCTTGGCTATAAGATCATGCTGATGCACAATCTTGTTATATTAATGTGTCTATGCGTTTGTGAAACATGGACCATCACTGCAGAACTCCCTATTAAAGTACACGTTATACTGGAAGGATGGTATCGTGACGTTCAATTATTACTTTGATCGTATCACGAATGTTCGCTAAAGGAAACAACTAATCGGAGTACATGATGATCTTTTGACTGTTGTAAAGAAATGCAAAATGAAATGGTTTGGCCACGTAACTCGATCGTCAGACCTGGCAATGACCATTCTGCAGAGAACGGTGAAAGAAGGTAGAAAGGGAATTGTCAGAGAAAGACAAGAGTCAGCATCAACGAATGGACAGGCCTCGACTTCGCAGAGTCCCAAATAATGATTGTAGATAGAGATCAACGCAGAAGGTTGATGAAGTCTGTCAGCAGAACCTCAACGACCCCCAGGGTTACGGAATGAAGAAAGAAGAGATGAATCTGTTTAAGCATGTTCCCCACAATAATTAGTGCTTTTAAGTATTATCACACAATAATGAGAGCTTTTAAGTATTATGCCATTGTAACTGGTAATTTTGAGCACTTTTTCTTTAGTAGTGGGTGCTTTTAAGGGAGCGCTTTTTTAAGTGGAATGAGGTGTAGTAGTTCATTAACTGCGTGCTATACGAGGCATTGGGAGCCGCGATAGCTCAGTGGTTAGTGAACTGGACTACAAAGGACAAGGGGTAGGGTTAGATGCCAAAAGACGGCTTCCGGGTTCACCCAGCCTTAAATGGGTACCGGTTTTTTTCTGGGAAAGTAAAGCGGCACGGGCGTAATATGCACACCACATTACCCCAAAAATAATGTACTGAAGGTCTGTAAAATTTATGGTCACTAACACCAAATTCCTTATACGCCACTTGGCGTGACGGGGCTCTTTACTTTTTTTTATACGTGGCATTGATTCAACGTAAAGAACACAACTGATAAGGAGCTATACAAAAGTTCAGTTGAAGAAATTCACAATAACCTGACCGCACAACACACCATGATGACAAAGGACACATAAATAAATGTATTTCTGAAAAAAGAATCGGACTGAAAAGGGAGAACAAATGAATAAAGGGCTAAAAAAAATTGCATGGTGCTTCCGCTTTATGTAGATAAATAAGATGTGATGAGGAGATTAAGAAAGTTTGGAGAATCTACATATAATAATAAGTCAAATAATATTTTAAAATAAAATCATTGCTATGCATTTATCTAATTCCCAAAATATTATACTAGTGAAAAAAATATAAAGTTTATTGTTTCAAATTAATAGAGAATAACAGTCTATTAAAATTAACAAGAAAAGTTATAAATCAAACAAAATCACGAAAAGATACTTCAATCATGCAACTTGAAATCAGCTCAAAGTTTTAAAAAAATTAAATCGAGGTTCAAAAAATAACATTAATACAAAAATAAAGATTATTTTAAAAAAAAAGATTTAAAACAATTTTTGTTTTTAGACCAAGTGAAATTGCAGATCATTACAAGCAAACTAGTGCTGATCAAACTACAGACGGACTTGGTCAATATTTGATAGAAAAATGAGCATCTTCCATCAAGCAGGCATTGACTCCATGACCTGACCGCGTTATAACGGTTTTTCCTAATCAGAGAGCATTTCATTGCCTTATAAATCTAAATTAGTCTGAATGTTTTTGTTTATATCTATTCATAAGATAACCGACTGGAATGGACTCGTCCACATAACACACTATATTATCCTATCCCCGCAATTCTATCACACTAAATTAGTACATCTTCGCTGACTTCGGCTGCTTTTTGTTCCGCTGTTAGCGTCAGGACCCTAGTGATTAACGGTCAGGCTTGGAAATAACGTAATGGCGATCCAATCCCAGTTTGACACTGGGAACAAAATTGGGTACCTGACTCATTAAGGTGGAGAATTGGTTAACAGATAAAAAGATCACACGCCCTCCTATATTTTAAATACTTCGGCCATACGGCTAAATTTACAATGCTATTATCTTAAGACAATATAATGTATATATTAAAAGAGGAGAAGGGAACAGAGCAAGAGGCAGACCCAGAGCAAGAGGCAGACCCAGAGTAATATGTACACTCAGCGTAAAACAAAACCCTGCAGCAACATTATTTGGCAATGGTTGAAGCTTCCAGAAGGGCGACTAGAGCTTTGTATCTTTCTCGATACATAAATGAGCAGTGAGGGAAGTGAAGTAAACAGAAGAAGCCATTATATTTTACAAGACATTGTTACCTCTTATCTTTAATCCCTTTCATGCTACTTATGCTATATTTTATCACAAAGACAGTTCCAAAACACAAGAGTGTTTTCATATCACAAGAGTTCTTTCAGAACAAATGGTACTTTCGGTTGGGGAACAGGCAAATAATTGCAATGCTGCGGTAAAGCTGGTAGCAAGGAGCGAATGGTGGGGTGTGCTAAACACTCCAAGGTATGGTGACAGCTTTACAAATAAAGAACACAACACACTACTGACGTTTCGGCCTGTGGCCTTCTTCAGAATACAGGGACAACGACAACAAGCGGTGAAGCACAATTACTACATGTTAGATGATCAAGTGGAGGGCGAGGAAAGTAGGATGCAGAAATAAGAAAAGAGAGAAATGAATTTTACATGATGAGAGGTATGATGGGCGTCAAAATATATAAAATAGAAAAAGAGAGAGAAAAATGTATAATAAATTGTACTTAGCTGAGCTCAGAGCAGGAAAACTGTAATCCGTGCTGAAACCAGTCGGAATGACAAAAAGCGCAGAGAACGTTTATAGAAAGCAACACGTGACAAAGACAGGTCAGTAAAGAGGGCAAAAAGGATCTAATATCGGGAAAACCAAAAAGGGGGGGGGGGAAGGGGGGGATAGACGAGGACACTCCTGGGACACAACAAGCAATACATATAAATCACTCAACAATGGAAGTGAGAGATCACGCGAGAGGTTAAGAGAAAGAAATAGAATGACACGACAAAGTAGTAAACTAGGCAGTGGGTGAGAGAGATGGACTCTACAGAATGGATGGCCTCGAACTGAAAGAGTTGAGAGGTAGGTCAACGAAAGGAAGGATTGGATACTGGAGGAAGAGATACGGTGAGGAAGAATAATAAAGCCGGTATAATGAGAAGGGCGATAGAGGGGTGGTCCGGAGGAAGTTAGTCTATCGGGAGGTAGGGAAGTATTGGAGGAGGAGGTATGGAGAGGAGGGATAAGAAGCAGGTATGTGAAAACTGGATACGGGGAGAGGCGGTAGGTCAGAAGTGAATGGAAAAAGAGAAAGTCTGGAAGAAGTGGAGCAATAGGGGATGGTGTGCAAGAGGTATGAACCATAGGAGGTAAAGAAGTAGGGAAATGATAGAACAAAGGGGGGAATGAAAGTGGGCATCAGGATAAGGGGGATACTGGAATAGTAGGTATAGATGAGTAGTGACTACAAGTTAATAGAGAGGAGAGGGGTGAGCTAGGAGTAGATCAGCAGAGGGGTGGTAGGAAGGACGAGGGACAATAGAGGTGGGCAGAGAGATCGTACGTACAGTCCAGGTGGAGAGGTGATATAGTGATAAAGAGGTAAAGGACATGAAGGTAGTCAGAAGAGAAAAAGGTGTAGGGAGAGGGCGGGGTTTAGGAGGAAGAAGGCAAGATGGGGGGTTACTCAAAGAGGATATGAAAAGCAGGGATGGACGAGGAGTAGAGGACCCAAGAAGAGAAATAGGAAGAGAGGTCCAAGGAGGGTGGAGTCGGAGGCCGGAGGGTCCTCAGAGGGACAGGGATACATTGATGCCACGAGGGGTGAGGCAGCCCCAACGAGCGATCAGACGGTGCTCAAGAGTGAGCCGACTGTGGTGATCAGAGGAGCATGATACTAGGCCAGTTACCAAGACATCAGTCTTACCTCGATGGCCCCTCGAGTTAAAGTGGGCTGCTACAGGAGTGTCCGCTTCTTGGGTGATGTCATTCAAGTGTTCACGGCACCTATCGCCGATTCTGCGACCAGACTGACCGATGTAGGTCAACTTGCATCGCTTACAGATGATGGCATAAATGATGTTCCGCGATGTGCAAGTGAATCCCTCTCTGATCTCGAAAGGACCATTAGGGAAGAGGACAGTGTCGGTCTGGAGAACGTGGTCACAAGTTTTACATACTCTCCGGTTGCAGCGGATAGTGCCTCGATGGCTGAAGTGGTCAGCAGGAAGACGGCCCCTGACAAGAAAGTCTCGGAGGTTCCGGTCACGTCTAAAGGCCACTAGTGGTGGGTCAGGGAAGAGCAGACGAGTAGTAGGGTCAGATCGAAGAATAGGGAGGTAGCGGTGGATGGTCCTAATAGCGGCGTAGTGGTGAGGGTGATGGGTGAGAGCGAGCACTACTCTATCAGAGGGGGGATGAGTAGAGGGGGTAAGAGCAGACTGACGTGAAGTGTGGAGAACTCGACGCAGGGCAGGGAGGAGAGCTGATTCAGGATAGAGACGTCGGCGGAAGAAATCAAGCATAAGGTGGGCGTTACCAAAAACACTTTTAAAACACAAGAATACTTTAATATTTAAAAGCAAGATGAATATTATTTCACAAATTTACTTTCTTTAAATAACATTTATCATAGAATCATTTATATACATGTTACATAATATTATAATTATAGGATCTATGACAATGTAATAGTATTAAAATTTTTTTCACCTAAGAATTACTCTGGCCAAACATGGCAGTCGAATCAAAGGTTGCGCCAATCTGAATCAATTAGCTTGCTCAACAATGTTAAATATATAGTTCTCTTGATGTTCATTACAACATATATATATATATATATATATATATATATATATATATATATATATATATCATCAAGTACCGGGCCTGCTGGCGTAGGTGATCATGTCTCTCCACAACTTCCGATCGCGGCAGCTATTTATGATTTCTTTTGTTGACCTTCTGCCAAGCCATTCTTTTAAGCTGTCTGTTATTTTTTCTCTTTGCTTCCCTCTATCTCTTCGTCCCTCAATTTTTCCAGTTGTCACAATATATTCCAGTTGTTCTCTTCTCATTACATGGCCAAAAAATGATAATTGTTTCTTCCTAATATTGGAAATTAGCTCTCTTTTTTCTTTGACCTCTCTCATAACATCTTCATTACTCTTCTTAGCTGTCAATGGTACTCTCAACATTCTTCTGTAAAACCACATTTCTACAGACTCCAGTGATTTTCTTGTCTGTTGTCCTATTGTCCATGATTCGCATCCATATGTTAAGACTGGCTCTACGTAACATTTACGAAATATATTTCTCATATATATATATATATATATATATATATATATATATATATATATATATATATATATATATATAAAAGTAGTATTAGATCAATTATAACTCAAGAACATAACATTTCTCAACATTGTGCCCTTTGTAAATTTTCTAAAGAACTATCTCCTTTGGTCTTTGAAAAGTGTCCCAAGTTAGACTGAACGGCATCGCGGGATCGAAACTGCTGAAAAAAAGCAGCTTAGAGTGTGGTCCATCTGTACTAGCCGCCCATATGTATTTTAAGGTTTTTTGCTCTTCTATTGACCTCTTTTCCTGTTATGCCTCTAAATGTGTCTAATATTCTACTAGAAATACGTGTACGATGTTTGGATTAATTAACAGTTTAACACGTTTTTTTCCCCACATAATTCGTTGGTTATATCTGTTTCTCACGTATTAATGCTTTTGTTTCGGTTTTAATAGGAATCGGATTAGTCTCGACAGTTGTATATTTTATTTTTGTTAGGGAATTTTTTGAAAATCTTTGTTTATTTGTTCATTGAATGTAGATTGATTCAATGTCTTATCAATATTCATTAATGTGTTTTATTTTCAGGTCACATTAATGACGACATGAGATGTAGCATGTTCTACGGTTGTTTTACCAAAAATAATTTAAGTGCATTCAACAAGGATTGAGTAAAAGTCAAGTAAAGAGCCTCGTCACTCCAAATGGCGTATAGGTAATATGGTGTTAGTGACCGTCATTTTTATAGAACTTCGGCACATGATTTTTGAGGTAATGTGGTCGATATTACGCCCGTGCCACTTTACTTTCCCACAAAAAGTTCGGTACCCATTTAAGGCTGGGTGAACCTGGAAGCTGTCGGTCAAGATCGAACCCGACCTCTTGTCCTTTGTAGTCCAGTTTACCAATGACTGAGCCAACACGGCTCAACAACAAGGTTTGAAATTACTCAAACCCCGACCCGTAGCACAAGTGAACAGTTGACTACAGAAGAAAACAAATTCATAAAGTAATAATGATAAAATATCTTAAATAGAAAATAAAATAGAGAAATACGACTTCACAGGAATGTGCTGTTGTCTTTCAGGCTTCGCTCTCACTTCCGCAGTTTATTCCAAAGATGTATTTTCTTTTCCTTTTAATATATATTTCATAATCAATACGTTATGTAGCGTTACGCGCTCAGTGGTTAGTGAACTGGACTACAAAGGACAAGAATTAGGGTTCGATCCCAAGCAACAAAATGCTGGCTGAAATCAGATGCACTGGGCGACTGGCGCAGAACACAGTGCAACATTTTAACAGGTATTCAAGCGGAGTGGATCTAACAGGCTTAAACAGACAGCTGTCTTCGTGCGTGAGTTCGGAGTCCTACTCTGATTGAGTCCGTATAGCAGAGAGAGAGATTATATGGCTGTGAAACATGGAGAACAACAAAATTGATAATCACGAAGATACAGACTTTCATTAATGGATGGTTACGCTTAATAAAACGATAGAAATGGCAGGACAAAATCACTAACATAGAATTATGGAAATGTACCAGTCAAATACCAGTGGATAAAGAGATACAGTGAAGACAATGGCGCTGGATAGGACACATACTACGGAAGCCAACTGAGAGTATTACACAACAGGCCCTTTTTTGAAATCCCCAGGGGAAAAGACAAAGAGGAAGACCAAGGAATTCTTGGAGAAGACAGATAGAAGCAGAGCTGAAGATGATTGGGAAGACATGGAATGATCTTAAAAGAATGGCAAAAAACAGAACGACTTGGAAAGTGTTTGTTGAAGACCTATGCTCCACTGGGAGCTAAAGAAAGGTAGAAGGATATATTTGTGCCTTGTTCCTTGTGTCAGTTAAAGACCTATCGAGCCACAACATTGTTTTGATTTCAGTGTTGTCACCTATTGATGAAACAAACTCACCAACATCTATTGAGTGGTCTGAGGCCTGCCAGAGTTTCCGCAGAACGGAAATTGATTCTTCTAATTTGGATGTTATGTTTGTTAATCTGAAAGTAAACAATGGACTAATTTATCGCTCGCTGCTTGAACTTTTGTCGTAGAATGTGTCCTGGAATTGAGTCATCGACGACGACTTCTTCTACAATTTTCTTTGTGTTTACTCATTAAGTTTACTCATTAAGTTTACTCATTAAGTTTACTAATTAAGTTTACTCATTAAGTTTACTCATTAAGTTTACTCATTAAGTTTACTCATTATGTTTACTCATTAAGTTTACTCATTAAGTTTACTAATTAAGTTTACTCATTAAGTTTACTAATTAAGTTTACTCATTAAGTTTACTCATTAAGTTTACTCATTAAGTTTACTCATTATGTTTACTAATTAAGTTTACTAATTAAGTTTACTCATTAAGTTTACTCATTAAGTTTACTCATTAAGTTTACTCATTAAGTTTACTCATTAAGTTTACTCATTATGTTTACTAATTAAGTTTACTCATTAAGTTTACTCATTAAGTTTACTCATTAAGTTTACTCATAGCGACGCGTTGTGTCTCTATTGTGCGATAAATCAGCGATATCTCCACCTTTTGTTTCAACACATCCATCTTCGACATGGGTACATTTCTTCCCAATTTTGACCCCAAAGCGGCCGTTTTTGGCCTGGATGCGCTCATTTTTGGCCTACAATTTTCGACTTTTACTTGTCAAGTATTTTTAGCGTGCGCAGAGTACACACTGGGCCTTCTGCTTTTGACGATATCCGAGAAGACTAAGCATTGAACTACCTGGCTACCAAGGGAGGGTAAAACCGTGAAGGAAACGCGAAATCGAAGTAAAAAATCCCTACTATTGCGGGATTTGAAAACGGGACTTTCTGTCTGTCCAGAGATCGACATCTTACCGCTAGACAGCCATGGCAAGGCGCAGTGTCATGGAGTACGGGTTCGATCCTGCTTCGGACTATATTTTGTTCTTTGTTTTTTTTTTCTGTTGTTGTTTATTTGTCATTTTTTCTGAGTGCTGTAATACAAACCTCTTCCTCTGAATTGATTCGCTGATTATCGCCTTGGAAGTTTCCCTCTATAATAATATTCATTTATTATTATTTGTCTCCATGTTTACGTGAAGCAGTTTGTTACTTCTCAAAAAAAATTAATGAGTGGAGTATAAATAAAACATTACCAGGTCAGCGATGGATTGAAATGGCTTCCCACTTCAAAAACAGGCATGTGCCCATTTCACATATTCTGAAGCTGGCAGAGTTCTTTTTGTGTCTACCGGGAACAAATGCTGCAACGGAAAGATTGTTTTCGTTGATGAACAGCTTGTGGACAAATGATAAAACACATCTAAGTGTGGACACAGGCCATGTTGATCACCAAAGTGAACATTGAGCAAACATGTGTTGAATTTTGTAAGATGCCCCAAACAAAGAAAGATATTTTAATTTTTAAAATCCCATCATTAGAAAAGTACAGCAACTCTGCTTCACCTTCCATTTAAGTGAGTATCACTAATGTTTTTTTAATCTCCTGATAACGTTTTGTAAGCCTATATTGTTAGGTGTTTTAATTAGTTTTACAATATATGTTTTATTCACTTGAAAAATATGGAAAAAAATTTCATTTTATTGATGGAAAATTTAAGTCAAATTAATCCGTCCCGGGTTAGGGTTTCAAAAATATGGTCACCTTAATTTCAAGGATAGATAGATTTGACACTAAATTACGTGAAATATTCACTACACAAGTTAGTTTATAATTTCTTGAATTCTGCTTGCGTGTAGCTCAGATGAATCACGCATTTGTTATATTTTATTTTAAATGAGCAAAATGGCTAAAATATCGATTAAAAAACACCTTTAACAGATGTTCACCAATAACGTTATCCATGACACGGACACATTCGTTCAAAATGCGAGTCTCCATAGCAATAACAAAGATAAATGTAGCGGTCTGAACTGTAATGACCTATTGCGAGTTGTATAACTCGTTCTTTTGCTGAACCGGTATTTTCTGTCTCTAATGCTCAGTATTCTATCCACTTGTTCACGGGGGCTGTTACTAATAAATCTTCTTTGCACATACATTTGCATCTTACAACAAAAAAATGTATCTCATTTTAGCTCACAATGATAACTATGAAGACTAACTATTCTGGTCTAGTGAAGGTATCGAGAGAGAATGAAGCTCGATGTCCTACAAAATCTAACAAGAAACAGATTATATTTGTTCACAAGTTGGAGATGCCACACATTGTATTGTTGTCAATAACAAGTAATATAACTTCGTCTAAATAGCGATCTTTATAAACACGGATGATATATAGGCGGATTAAGCTAACAAAGAAAATAAAGCATTCTTTTGGGGATTTATCCACTTCCTTACTCCCTTTTTCTTGCAATTAATCGACTGATTTAATCCAAGAACTGTTGCACTTAGATGAATCTCTAGTACCACAAATCTTATCGATCGCTAGCACAGCTTGTTGCTTAGGCCTTAGGCCAATTAAAACTACAGTTCTGTGGACTGTGTTGCTAAGAGAATCCATGATTAGATCAACTGTACATTTGTTTATATTTTACTCACCAGTACTTTTTCTACAGGAAGTGTTATTAACGTGTGTATTTAGTTTACCAAGGACAATTTATACATTTGCATTCTAGCATTATAAGAGACCTAGTGCACGTGCATGGTAAATATATACAGCTATAAAATACACACAAAGCTATTAAGTTAAACGGCCGATATAAATTACTCTGGCCAGCCCTTTGGACAATCTTCATCAGGGCTATGTGCTTCTCAGTGCCAATCTTGGCGTCGAACTTTTTTATTTACAAGAAAGACTGCACAACTGTATCTTTCACTACAATTGCATATATATATATATATGAGAGAGAGAGAGAGAGAGAGAGAGAGAGAGAGAAAGAGAGAGAGAGAGAGAGAGAAGAAAGTCCTTGTATGTGTGTGTACGTTCGTGTGTGTGTTGAACAGACCTTGGATTGTCAAGGCGAAGCAAAAGCCAAATGAAGAACGTGGACAAGGCTGAATGGCAGGGAGTATCTCTGCTGATCATACAACCATCTTGTGTGATACTTTCTATATCAAGTTGCCAGAAACAAAGCTATTGACCTCACGTTTGTTATGTTTTAAGCTACCACCGTCGAGAGTTAATGACAATTAATTACGATTTAACTATAATGCACATGTCTGGCGTCATTTTTGCATTTCTTGACAGTCCATCGGGGTTTTACTGTGGGACTGAATAGAAATTGAATTTCTTGTGCAGCCAATAGCATCCTGTGGATAAGTTTTTTGGAGATTTTATTTTACACGAGATAGCTTCTGTTGCATAGTGACTAGAATTATGAGAAACAGACGAAAACGATTAAAATGTATAGTTACACGTTTACGGGAATAAGGATGACACAAAACATACAAGGTTGTGGTCAAAGCAAACGGTCGTCGTAAGGAACACAGACAATACAAACAAACAATACAAAATCAGAAACTAGATACAACGATTAACTAACAGTTGATGTCGGTTCTCTCACCAGAACTCTGACTTGACAATAAATCCATGCCTGACATGACACGGATAAACTTTGAAGCAACGAGGACGCGCACCGACCATCTACGATGTGGTCACGTGCATTGGAAAAAATAAAAACGGAAAGTTAATGTAACGCTGACAATAAGGATGATTTTAAAATGAGATGGTTCATGGTAGAAGTAAAAATGTAACAATCTCCTTAACGCCAAG
The DNA here is from genome assembly GCA_032433765.1 of Megaustenia siamemsis. NCBI lineage: Eukaryota > Metazoa > Mollusca > Gastropoda > Stylommatophora > Ariophantidae > Megaustenia > Megaustenia siamemsis. The sequence goes on along the minus strand of JAVIAB010000073.1, from coordinate 87,533,564 downwards.
AGCCGTATAGGGAATATGGTGTTAGTGATCATATGTTTTACATACCTTCGGCACATGATTTTTGCGGTAATGTAGTCGATATTACAGTTGTGCCGCTTTACTTTCCCACACAAACAAATCTGGTACCCATTTAAGGTTGGGTGAACCCGGAAGCCGTTGATCAGGATCGAACTAGGCCTCTCGTCCTTTGTAGTCGAGTTCACATTAATGACGACTGAGCTATCACAGCTCCCAGTGCATGGTATAGTACATGTGTAGGCTGGTTAAAGATTGCACACAATCTTATTTCTAAAATTGTTATAAGGGGCTCATTAATTTATTATTATTATCCTCATTTATGTTTAATCGCTAGCAGATAACATAATACTGTGTAAAATTTGTGATTATTTTTCTGTCTTGACCTTTGCCCCTGCAGGACTGTCTAGCCACAACGTCGTTTAGATTCTAGTCTTTCACCAACATAAAGCTGTAAAATTACTATTATTTCTATTTCAATTACTCTCGTAAGCTTATTGTCTCACTTTCCTTGGACGTTATATTTTGCGCGATGTCGTTTACTGTTTTTTTTTTTATTTTAATCTGTCGATTTCGAAGAACCGCTGTTATAGTAGGACTTCAGAACAGTCAAGTAATAGTGGAAAGAAAAATCTCTCTCTCTCTCTCTCTCTCTCTCTCTCTCTCTCTCTCTGCGATCAAGACTCAATCAGAGTAGGATTCCAGACTCTCACATGAAGACAGCTGTCTATTTAAGTGAATTGAACTCTGATTGAATACCTGTTAAAACGTTGCACTGTGTTCTGCGCCAGTGGCCCAGTGTATCCGATTTCAGCCAGCATTTTATTCAGGTTTGCTTTCTTTAGCCTTTGATTTTCCCCCATCTTCCTGCAAGGCAGCAGATTGCCTTTTCTAAAGGGGAATTCTGCCCTTAGGTCGGCCCTCCCAGGTTTACGAGCACCATCTGCCCGAGTCACTAGAGGTAACTAACACTGACATGCACACACAAAGATGTGAGATGTGACTAACACTGACATGCACCCAACGATGTTGGCATGACTAACACTGACACACACTAAGATATGAGATATGACTAACACAGACACACACACACACACTAAGATATGAGATGTGACTAACACAGACACACACTAAGATATGAGAAATGACTAAATACAGTCATGCACAAAGATATGAGACATGACTAACATAAACATGCACTCACAAAGATAGGAGATGTGACTAACATAGACATGCATACACAAAGATATGAGATATGACTAAACACAAACACACAAAGATATGAGACATGACTAATATAGACAGACACATATTAAGATATGAGATGTGACTAGCATGGACATACACACAAATATATGAGACATGACTAACATAGACATGCACACAAGGATATGAGATGTGACTAACATAGACGTGCACACAAAGATATGAGATATGACTAACATAGACATGCACACATAAGGATATGACACATGACTAACACAGATACACACTAAGATATGAGATATGACTAAACACAGACACACACAAAGATATGAGACATGATTAACACGGACACACACCAAGATATGGAAAGGAAATATCACTAGAGACAGCATGTAGGGTGAAAATAAACTGTTTAATGTTATTAACGCGTGAAAGAACCTCAGCATTTCAATAAACGCGAAATAAATCTGCTTGACCTAAAATGTTTGCGTTTAATCTGTCCGCTTGAAGTAGATGTTATATTCGTTTCTTTGTTGAGACTTTTAAGAATAATGAGATCGATCATAACAGAACTGTACTTTAATAGGATAATGAATATTAGCTATGATACTTATGTACAGAAAGTTACACTTTCCTGCTTATTAAATCTTTCAGCGACGTTCGTATAAAGATGCAACTATTTTATCAGTGGAGCTAATTTGAAAAGAGCAATTAATGCTTTTTGAGGGCGTGTTTCTTTTGTCCTTCTACTTACCTGCAATACTTCTTACGGTGAAGCCAAGTGTATTATATTGTCGGAAGCTTAAAATGACAGTTGTATGGCTCCAGTCTGAGAGCAACACAACCCAATAGGCTATTTATCAGCCCCGCCATCTCTTATGTCTCTCATATTGTCTGTCGATATCTTCAAACGAAACTATCTTTATGTCCGTCTATCCGCCCGTCCGTCCGCTTGTCTGCTTAACATCTACATATCCGTCTGGCTATTATTCTGTCTGTTTTCTGTGTCTCTTTATCTTTTATCTCACCACATGTCTCTATGTGTGTCTGTGAGTTTTCTATGATATGTGCATTTTTTTGTATGTCTCCATCTATATATTTGAGTCAAGATAGTCCTTACCCCTTAATTGTTAATGGCATGTTTTCTCCTACAGATGTTGTTGTTCGAATTACATTGGTTTCCCGTGTGGATTGTCATTAATAGAGTGGGTTGTGGCTGCTGTGGGGTTTTTTTGTACTTGGTACTTCTGTAATTACCGTTTATCATCATCACCACCAAGTATCATGCCTGCTGGCGTAGGTGATCATGTCTCTCCACAACTTTCGATCTCGACGGTTAATTATCATTTCTGTTGTTGACCTTCTGCCAAGCCATTCTCTTAAATTGTCTGGTATCTTTTTTCTTCGCTTGCCTCTATCTCTTCGTCCCTCAATATTCCCAGTTGTCACAATATATTCCAGCTGTTCCCTTCTCATTACATGGCCAAAGAATGATAATTGTTTCTTCCTAATATTTGATATTAGCTCTTATTTTTACTTTGGCCTCTTTCAGAACGTTTTCATTACTCTTCTTAGCTATCCATGGTATTCTCAACATTCTTCTGTAAAACCGCATTTCTACAGCCTCCATGATTTTCTTGTCTGTTGTCCTATTGCCCGTGATTCACATCCATATGTTTAGACTGCTTCTACATAACATTTAAGAACTATTTTTCTTGTTTCTATTGTCATAAATAGATTGCACAGAATCTTCTTCATTTTTTGGAAAGCTGCTTTTTCATGAGCTATTCTGCATCTCACCTTTGTTGTACATCTACTACCTAAGGTTAACATTGTTCCCAGGTATTTAAATTCATTTACCGGTTTTGATATTGTTTCACTTGTCTTTATTGTGCATTTCTGTGATGCCTTTTTTTTCTTGCTACCATTATTTCTGTTATTTTTTTTATTTTTTTTTTTTTTGCAACGGATGTGAATCCTTCATTCAAATTACATCTGAATAATTTCGTTCACTATAAATTCTAACATTTCTTGTAACTCATTTTCACTCTTATTATTAAGTGACATTGGCATACCTGAGGTTATTTATGTTATGATCTCCAACTGTTATTTTAGGCCTGTCCCTCATGAATCTTAAAATAATCTCACCTTACATATTAAATAAATCTGGTGACATTACATAACCTTGTCTAACACCTTATTTTATTTCTTGAAAAATCACAAAAAATAGAAAATGTTAAATCCCCACCTTCTTCACATAAAAAAAAATAGAAAAGTAAGATCTATACCTTCTTCACAAAAGTAATAAAGTAAGATTTATACCTTCTTCACAAAAATAGAAAAGTAAGATCTATAACTTCTTCATAAAAATAGAAATGTAAGATCTATAACTTCTTCATAAAAATAGAAATGTAAGATCTATAACTTCTTCTTGATAAAAATAGAAATGTAAGATCTATAACTTCTTCATAAAAATAGAAATGTAAGATCTATAACTTCTTCATAAAAATAGAAATGTAAGATCTATAACTTCTTCATAAAAATAGAAAAAAGTCACATCTACACCTTCACACACAAAAATAGAAAATGTAAAATCTCTACCTTCTTCATATACAATTAACTGCCTTTTCTAAAATAACCATCTTTAGTGTTACGGACTTCCAACAATATGTTGAGATAGTGTTGCTTTCTGAAGAAATAGATCGAACTACAAATATACGTTTGTCAATGTAGAGTAATAATTGTAAAGACAAAAACTGTCTTCTTTCTTCTATCCTTCCTCTATTGCCGTTGGCGTCGAGGGGAGAAACAATCTACGATTCTTTGCTCTTCTGTTGCCACCTTCTGATGTTATTCCTCCTAGTGACTCTAGTATTCCCTTTATCCATCTCTTTCTCGGTCTTCCTCTTAATCTGACGTTTTCGTAGCGTTTGTTTATGGCTCTTTGAGTCATTGTTAGTTCTTTCTGTCTTGTTATGTGGCCGAACCAATTTATCTGTTGTTTCTTTATGTATTCGATGGCTGGTTCAATTTCGAGTTTCTTCCTCAGGTCAGTGTTTCTTACTCTGTCCCTTAAGCTGTTTCCTGTAATTCTGGCACAAACAGACAAAAACTTTGAAGGTTGGAATACTTAACGTTTATAGGCTGTTCTAGCACGTGAAATATTAAGTGTGTTTGTGCTTGTATGTGTGTGTGTATAGCCATTATTTCTATGTAGGAGAGAGAGAAAGTGTGTGTTGAAAGGGGGGGGTAAAGACAAAAAGACAGAGAGAGATTGTTTGTAAATCAAAGGGTACACTAAGACGTTAATAAAATACTGAGTTAACAGTAAGGATGCATGAAATATCAAGAAATGTTAGAGAACATTAAGAAACGATAACTCAGCTAGAAGACGTAGAACAGCTCAGAAAGAACATCTTAGTGCAGAAATTGGCCGCTGTTATAAGTACGTATGTAATACAGATCTACAAACGCGTCTTTACAGCTAGAGTTACTGAAGAAGCCAAGATCATTATTGGCGATTATATTTCTTAGAACATACAACGCATGACTGACAAAATGTAATTCATAACATATATATATCATCGTTATGTGTGTTATTACTGTTCTTTGTATTCAATAAAGACACAGCTTAAATATGTTAGTTGGTTGTGCTACTCTCTGGTGTTTGTGAAGGTGACTGCATGACGAATTTTTTGTTTGAAATGTCATGCCATGAATGGGACATGTTACGGTCATTGTTTGACAAATAAGTACTATATAGCAGATGTATCTTATTAACAGATCGTTTTTTTTTTTTTGTTGTTGTTGTTTTTGCAACTTGTAGCAGGAAGTAACCCAACCATTGGACAGAAAGAACATTCGTGGAAATATAACCTGAAACAAACTCTTGTCTAGGTCATGGTCAAGTAATTAATTTCTTACCTGCAGTAGGACTTTGTTTATATTCTTTGTTTTATATATGAAGACTCCAACTGCTTCTTCGTCTCTCTCTCTCCCTCTTCTCTCTCTCTCTCTCTCTCTCTCTCTCTCTCTCTCTCTCTCTCTCTCTTTCTCCTGTCCTTGATTTCGTTCAAATATGTCCCTATAAGCCCCTTCCCGCCTTCTACGTCTACAAGTTCAACACAGGTAATCTCTATACGAATAGTAACCCAGTTCATTTTCCTTTCTCCGAAGCCGTTTAGAACTTAAACCTAAACTGACAAACGTGTAATTCCCTCAAACAAAATCTAACAATTAAGTTCACCTTACTAACAGCATCCATTCTTAAGTGATTCGTTATGACTGAACCACACGAGAACACGTCTCACTCGGGAAACATCAAAAGTCCTAATATTCCTTGTGGAGGTCATGACGAATACATAAGAGGGCTCATACACTTAATAGCAACAACGTGTGTGATGCTTAAAATGCGAGGATTTTTCTGGTTCTTTTTTAATTCCCTGATGACAAACCTCCCTGACATTTGAAGGGAGCTATAGTTCATTCCCAAATTCGTGCCCACAGAATTTATTAATTATCTCGGAAACTGTTTGATGAATTTATGTAATTCTTTATCATGAAATCTTATTTTTTTTCCCCCCGACCTTAAGTCTGATTTTTTCCCCCCTACTGTCATGCATAAGAAGAGGAATCAAATAGGTTACATAATGATAAAAGAAAGGTTCCGTAACAGCGTCAAGAAAGCCAAAACATATCCAGAAGCAAATATTAAGTCAGATCACGATATTGTAATGATTACAATGAAAATCAAACTAAAGAGAAACAAGAAAAAGTCTAATTCATCAACAATACCACTAGATATAACAGCTTTAAATCAAAAAGATATTAAAGATACTTATACAATACAAGTAAAGAACGCATATCAGAAGCTGATAGAAGAAGGAATTGAGCAATACAGAAGAGAAAATCCTGATGAAAAAATCACAACCAAAGGACAGTGCATAAAGAAAAGCATACAAGAAACTTGCGAGACACCTTACCCAAAACAGAAAAAAACAAAAAACGAAAATGGATAACTAACACCATCTTAGAAAAAATGGAAGAAAGGAGACAGGCGAACAACTCTGCCCAATACAATAAAATAGATAATGAAAAACTGTGCAAATAGGCAAAAGAAGACCGGCTCAGCCAAAAATATATAGAAATAGAAACTATGGACCTCATCAAGGCTAGCTCCTTGTCGTGGGGATGAGGCTTAACAGTCACCAGGGACTGAAAACCAAGACTGGCCAGGCCTTCCTACACCCGTGCAAGACCACAGTCTGCTCTAGCAAGCTTAAGTGCTGACGTCGGAGGCAACCAGCCAAAAGGCGCACTGCAATAATCAGGATGCCACGTACTCACGCCAATGGGAAGTATGTCTATAACCACAAATCGATATGACACTCACCCTGTGATGGACACTCCGGCAGGAGCAGTGCCGGGCCCTCAGCCTCGATAGGGCCCAACCTCTATTACTGGATGTCCTTCTCAACCGCTCTGTGGAGTTAGGAGGCGAGAGAATAGAGCTACTGGCAATCCAAAATAAGGCCACTCAAAATAATGCACTGGGACGCTGAAGGCATCAACAGCAAAAGAGATGGGTACAGCAAAATGATAGAGTTATAAAATATCCTGCATGAAGAACAAATAAGCATATGCTGTTTGCAGGAAACCCATCTAAACAACGAAATGGCCTTGAAGATTTTGGGATACCAGTGCTACCGATCTGACAGAAAAAAAAACAGACAAAAGGGTGGAATATTGACACTTGTAAAGAACATCAATGCATGTCAGACTGAAGTGTACATGGATGGGGCGGAACATCAAATACTGCAGCTCAGGACAGAAATACGAACTTCCACCTACTTAATTACTACTGTCCGAGCGACCGTCCGCTGGCACTAGACACAATTACATTAAACGAAAGAAAAATTGTATGTGGAGACTTTAACAGCCACTCACAGAGCTGGGGCTATGAACGTATGGACAAGAGAGGTGAAGAATTTGAAAACTGGCAGAATGACAATGGGCTAATACTATTAAACCAGACAACAGATCCACCAACATTCTATTCCAGATCATGGCATACCACATCTACACCAGACCTTGCTTTCCATTCACCAGACCTGGATTGGAATATTACACGTATTGTTGGGAAACAACTTGGAGGCAGCGACCACCGACCAGTCTTTTTAGTGGTGCAAAATGAGGCCGTCAGAGAGAGCAGCACTCTCTTCAGATGGAATTACAAAAAGGCAGACTGGAAAGTGTATCAACATTACACCAGTGTACTGACTAAAGATCTAAACACAGTCAGGGACATCAACAAAATAATTGACGAATTCAGTAGACTAATAATACAAGCTGCCAGTGAAACAATACCGAAAGGGGCACGGAAACACTACAAACCATACTGGAGTAGTGAACTAGAGCAACTGCACAGTGACATGGAAACATCTAGAAAGCAAGTAGAAAATAACCCTAACCAGAAACACCACAATAACTATCAGAATGCTAAAGCCAAATTTCAATGGACTAAACTACAAGCCAGACGGAGAAGCTGGAAAGAGAAAACAGTGTCCTTGAATCTTGAACGGACACGAGAAAGGTGTGGAAGCTTGTAAAACAGCTGAATGATGAAGTTACAGAAAGGAACACCAAAATTACACTGAAGAAGGGTGGAAACATTCTAACAGGTAAACATGCAGAAAATCACTTTGCAGACTCCTTTGCAAATGACAATAATATTAAAATTAGCCTAGAGAAACGACAAGAGACCCGTTTAGAACAACAAAATGCAAGACAAGAAGAGACCGCACATGAAGTCATGGAAATAAATACCCAACCTGAGCTCTTCAAGCGTCTCACAATAGAGGTCGACCAAAAAATGATGCACTTTAAACTATGCGCTAAGCAGGCTAAGGATCCCAAATGGGATGACTTCTGTAAAAAAGTGTGCTCAGAAAAATCGCTCGCCACATTCTTGCGCCTTCATCAGAGCATGAATGGCACACCACGACACAGAGGCATACCAGACTTTCAGAGCACAGGCCGGATATGGCACAAATCTAAGTTGTACTCCCACGTTGCTACCTCCACGTTGTACTCCCACGTTGCCACCTCCACGTTGTACTCCCACGTTGCTACCTCCACGTTGTACTCCCACGTTGCTACCTCCACGTTGTACTCCCACGTTGCTACCTCCACGTTGTACTCCCACGTTGTACTCCCACGTTGTACTCCCACGTTGCCACCTCCACGTTGTACTCCCACGTTGCTACCTCCACGTTGTACTCCCACGTTGCTACCTCCACGTTGTACTCCCACGTTACTACCTCCACGTTGTACTCCCACGTTGCTACCTCCACGTTGTACTCCCACGTTGCTACCTCCACGTTGTACTCCCACGTTGTACTCCCACGTTGTACTCCCACGTTGCCACCTCCACGTTGTACTCCCACGATGCTACCTCCACGTTGTACTCCCACGTTGCTACCTCCACGTTGTACTCCCACATTGCTACCTCCACGTTGTACTCCCACGTTGCTACCTCCACGTTGTACTCCCACGTTGCTACCTCCACGTTGTACTCCCACGTTGCTACCTCCACGTTGTACTCCCACGTTGCTACCTCCACGTTGTACTCCCACGTTGCTACCTCCACGTTGTACTCCCACGTTGCTACCTCCACGTTGTACTCCCACGTTGTACTCCCACGTTGTACTCCCACGTTGCCACCTCCACGTTGTACTCCCACGTTGCTACCTCCACGTTGTACTCCCACGTTGCTACCTCCACGTTGTACTCCCACGTTGCTACCTCCACGTTGTACTCCCACGTTGCTACCTCCACGTTGTACTCCCACGTTGCTACCTCCACGTTGTACTCCCACGTTGCTACCTCCACGTTGTACTCCCACGTTGCTACCTCCACGTTGTACTCCCACGTTGCTACCTCCACGTTGTACTCCCACGTTGCTACCTCCACGTTGTACTCCCACGTTGCCACCTCCACTTTGTACTCCCACGTTGCTACCTCCACGTTGTACTCCCACGTTGCCACCTCCACATTGTACTCCCACGTTGCCACCTCCACGTTGTACTCCCACGTTGCCACCTCCACGTTCTACTCCCACTCTGCTACCTCCACGTTGTACTCCAACGTTGCTACCTCCACGTTGTACTCCCACGTTGCCACCTCCACGTTGTACTCCCACGTTGCCACCTCCACGTTGTACTCCCACGTTGCCACCTCCACGTTGTACTCCCACGTTCCTACCTCCACGTTGTACTCCCACGTTGCTACCTCCACGTTGCTACCTCCACGTTGCTACCTCCACGTTGTACTCCCACGTTGCCACCTCCACGTTGCTACCTCCACGTTGCTACCTCCACGTTGTACCCCCACGTTGCTACCTCCACGTTGCTACCTCCACGTTGCTACCTCCACGTTGTACTCCCACGTTGCTACCTCCACGTTGCTACCTCCACGTTCCTACCTCCACGTTGTACTCCCACGTTGCTACCTCCACGTTGCTACCTCCACGTTACTACCTCCACGTTGTACTCCCACGTTGCCACCTCCACGTTGTACTCCCACGTTCCTACCTCCACGTTGCGCTCCCAATTCGTTCCTCCACGTTGCGCTCCTAATTCGTTCCTCCACGTTGCGCTCCCAATTCGTTCCTCCACGTTGTACTCCCACGTTCCTACCTCCACGTTGTACTCCCACGTTCCTACCTCCACGTTGCGCTCCCAATTCGTTCCTCCACGTTGCGCTCCCAATTCGTTCCTCCACGTTGTACTCCCACGTTCCTACCTCCACGTTGCGCTCCCAATTCGTTCCTCCACGTTGCGCTCCCAATTCGTTCCTCCACGTTGCGCTCCCAATTCGTTCCTCCACGTTGCGCTCCCAATTCGTTCCTCCACGTTGTACTCCCACGTTCCTACCTCCACATTGCGCTCCTAATTCGTTCCTCCACGTTGCGCTCCTAATTCGTTCCTCCACGTAGCGCTCCTAATTCGTTCCTCCACGTTGCGCTCCCAATTCGTTCCTCCACGTTGCGCTCCCAATTCGTTCCTCCACTTTGCGCTCCCAATTCGTTCCTCCACGTTGCGCTCCCAATTCGTTCCTCCACGTTGCGCTCCCAATTCATTCCTCCACTTTGCGCTCCCACGTTCCTACCTCCACGTTGCGCTCCTAATTCGTTCCTCCACTTTGCGCTCCCACGTTCCTACCTCCACGTTGCGCTCCCAATTCGTTCCTCCACGTTGCGCTCCTAATTCGTTCCTCCATGTTGCGCTCCTAATTCGTTCCTCCACGTTGTACTCCCACGTTCCTACCTCCACATTGTACTCCCACGTTCCTACCTCCACGTTGCGCTCCCAATTCGTTCCTCCACGTTGCGCTCCCAATTCGTTCCTCCACGTTGTACTCCCACGTTCCTACCTCCACGTTGCGCTCCCAATTCGTTCCTCCACGTTGCGCTCCCAATTCGTTCCTCCACGTTGTACTCCCACGTTCCTACCTCCACGTTGCGCTCCCAATTCGTTCCTCCACGTTGCGCTCCCAATTCGTTCCTCCACGTTGAGCTCCCAATTCGTTCCTCCACGTTGCGCTCCCAATTCGTTCCTCCACGTTGCGCTCCCAATTCGTTCCTCCACTTTGCGCTCCCACGTTCCTACCTCCACGTTGCGCTCCTAATTCGTTCCTCCACTTTGCGCTCCCACGTTCCTACCTCCACGTTGCGCTCCCAATTCGTTCCTCCACTTTGCGCTCCCACGTTCCTACCTCCACGTTGCGCTCCTAATTCGTTCCTCCACTTTGCGCTCCCACGTTCCTACCTCCACGTTGCGCTCCCAATTCGTTCCTCCACGTTGCGCTCCCAATTCGTTCCTCCACGTTGCGCTCCAAATTTGTTCCTCCACGTTGCGCTCCTAATTCGTTCCTCCACGTTGTACTCCCACGTTCCTACCTCCACGTTGTACTCCCACGTTCCTACCTCCACGTTGCGCTCCCAATTCGTTCCTCCACGTTGCGCTCCCAATTCGTTCCTCCACGTTGTACTCCCACGTTCCTACCTCCACGTTGCGCTCCTAATTCGTTCCTCCACGTTGCGCTCCCAATTCGTTCCTCCACGTTGTACTCCCACGTTCCTACCTCCACGTTGCGCTCCTAATTCGTTCCTCCACGTTGCGCTCCCAATTCGTTCCTCCACGTTGCGCTCCCAATTCGTTCCTCCACGTTGCGCTCCCAATTCGTTCCTCCACGTTGTACTCCCACGTTCCTACCTCCACGTTGCGCTCCTAATTCGTTCCTCCACGTTGCGCTCCCAATTCGTTCCTCCACCTTGCGCTCCCACGTTCCTACCTCCACGTTGCGCTCCCAATTCGTTCCTCCATGTTGCGCTCCCAATTCGTTCCTCCACGTTGCGCTCCCAATTCGTTCATCCACGTTGCGCTCCCAATTCGTTCCTCCACGTTGTACTCCCACGTTCCTACCTCCACGTTGCGCTCCCAATTCGTTCCTCCACCTTGCGCTCCCACGTTCCTACCTCCACGTTGCGCTCCCAATTCGTTCCTCCATGTTGCGCTCCCAATTCGTTCCTCCACGTTGCGCTCCCAATTCGTTCATCCACGTTGCGCTCCCAATTCGTTCCTCCACGTTGTACTCCCACGTTCCTACCTCCACGTTGCGCTCCCAATTCGTTCCTCCACGTTGCGCTCCCACGTTCCTACCTCCATGTTGGGCTCCCACGTTCCTACCTCCACGTTGCGCTCCCAATTCGTTCCTCCACGTTGCGCTCCCACGTTCCTACCTCCACGTTGCGCTCCCACGTTCCTACCTCCATGTTGCGATCCCACAGATGAATATGTCACAAAGGCAAGAGTCACTTTTCACCTCTCTGGACACACGAAATAGAAAAAGTGAAAAATAATCAGATAAAGATCTTAACGACAAACGTCCATGACGTCGTTCACAATTGTCACATTTACGACACAAGTATTAAATGTTTCGTCGTTATTTCTGAGTGTAAAACCACGGGCCACCAACTTTAATTTAAAAAAAAAACTGTTGACATTATGATCACGTATAAAAGAGAATAAACCCCATCTAGGAGAAAGAAGTAAGTTTCGACTGTGAAAAGCTTGCATTGTAGCCTGGATGCTAGGAATACTAGTAGGCACGACTCGTGGATTATCTTTGGTGTCAAATTTGATTGGTTGCTTTTCAGGGCAGACCTGGTTGGACAACAAAGAACGATAATCGTGTTACGTTTATCAAAGCTGAGCATGAAGTCTGAAGCGATTGTCCGCCCTTTCCTTTCCCACTGGTATTATTAAATAAGCACAGGAAAATAAACAATGAATCAGGCCCGTGCTTTTCCGTAGCTGATCTATGTTTGCTTTCAATTGTTCTTGTTTAGTGTCATATAAAACATAAACACTTTCGTGTTAAAAGAATGGCCAGCGGTGTGACATTTGTATTTATTTAAAACGTTATCAATCAATCAATCAATCAATCAATCAATCAATCAATCAATCAAGCAACGTTATCAAGGTTAAATAATGTTTGAATTTGATACCAGCGTTTTGTCAAATGTTATCATCTATAAATATCTATGTCTAGTGACAGATGCCAGCTGTTTTTCGTAAAACAGAAAAATACGATCTATTTATGACTGCGTCATTTTTTTTTTCTTCCATTTAGTGAGATTGTTTGTTAAAGATAACTCATATACTTCGACCCAGACTCCAGACAATACAAAACTTTCAACTTTTGTACACAATTATGTTTATGTTCCATTATCATTAATTCCATTAACGTTATTTCTATCAACATTATTTCCATTAAAATTATATATTTTTCCTTAACTTGAAGTAGACTTTGTTAAGTTTTGTTTTCGAACAAAGTTGATGTAAAAGATTGAACTTGCTGTAGTTCACAATTTAAAGTCAGATAACGCTTTCGAAACCATCAAAACAACGTTGATGAATTTAAAGATGTCGCGGAAAAATGTTACATGCATGAATAGTGAATAAAATATTAAAGAAACCGGTGTTGAGTGCAAAGAAACGCTTTAGAAATATGTTTCCGCAAAATCGCTGCACAAAGACACTCATCACCATCGAGTTGCATGTCCTTTGCAAAACACTGCACTCATCACAGCTTGTCGAATATCTCTGACTCTAACCAGATCTCTGACTCTAACCAGATCTCTGACTCTAACCAGATCTCTGACTCTAACCAGATCTCTGACTCTAGTCAGATCTCTGACTCTAACCAGATCTCTGACTCTAACCAGATCTCTGACTCTAACCAGATCTCTGACTCTAGTCAGATCTCTGACTCTAACCAGATCTCTGACTCTAACCAGATCTCTGACTCTAACCAGATCTCTGACTCTAGTCAGATCTCTGACTCTAACCAGATCTCTGACTCTAACCAGATCTCTGACTCTAATCAGATCTCTGACTCTAACCAGATCTCTGACTCTAACCAGATCTCTGACTCTAACCAGATCTCTGACTCTAACCAGATCTCTGACTCTAACCAGATCTCTGACTCTAACCAGATCTCTGACTCTAGTCAGATCTCTGACTCTAACCAGATCTCTGACTCTAGTCAGATCTCTGACTCTAACCAGATCTCCCACTTATTCTTTTGTCGTGTTCAATGTCTCCTTCCTTGATGTCTTCAAACCACCTTTTTCTTGGTCTGCCCCTGTCTCGTCGCTCAGGAACCATAAAGTGAAGAGCCCCGTCACGCCAGGTGGCGTATAGAGAATATGGTGTTAGTGACCATAATTTTTACAGACCTTCAGCACGTGATTTTTGGGGTAATGTGGTCTGTAAAACGCACGTGCCGCTTTACTTTCCTAGAAAAATTCCGGTACCTATTTAAGGCTGGGTGAACACAGAAGCTGTCGATCAGGATCGAACCCGCTCTAGTACGTTGTAGTCCAGTTCACTAACGACTGAGCTATCGCGGCTCCCGCCCAGGAACCTTACCTTACTGATTGTTAGTTCCTAGCCACTGAGTCTTACATTGTCTCTGTAACATATTATTTATAAGCCAATTCTCCTTAATGTTTAAGTCTTGTAATGCGTTGTCATTGCTCTTTTTCTATTATTATTCAAGGTATTCTAAACAGGACACTACAAACAAGGAAGTTGATCAAACAATCACCATTATCCAATGCCCACATAAAAAGCGCTTCTTGTGTTGCCACAATTGTTTGTCATTGACACTTTAGTTGATTTACTCTTTTGTGTCTTTTTATGAAGATAACATACACATCTATCTATCTATTGTCCTTTTGAGCCCAAGACGGCACATAGGGCAGAACCTCAATTTCAAATACAGAAACCTTGCCTGCCAAAATGGCACATATTGCAGAGATCACTGCTTCTAAAATCTATGGCTCTGTTTCCATAACAATACTTTTTTACAATGACAGCTTGTCAAGCCATCGATCAACCTCCTTAGTCGCCTCTTACCACATGCATGGAAGGTCACAGTGTCACTATTCTTTACTTCCCTCATAACGAGGCCCCGGTAACACGCAGGAGAACATACACATACTTCTTCTATTATACATTCAAAGTGATTAGTAAAAGATATGCCTTGAAGTTAATAACAAAAAATGTGGATAAAATCTGAAAATAGCACCGTACAAAGCACTCAGATTTTCCTCTATTTGCGTATTATAAGTATCAACTACTAAAAAGTTATTATTCAGGCCTAAATATTTACATTAGATGGAAATGTTTGGTTTTGTGTGGGGTCATAAACTGTAAACACTTCCGTTGAACATTTCAGTTTTAAGAATGAGAGGAATATGCTAGGCTCAAGACATCTCCATTCATTAAACGATGCTACATTTTCAAGAGTTGAACTAAAACGCCACTTTGAGATGAAAAGAAACAGCTGTGCGCGCGGTACAGAAAAATAAGTTACCGCTAGTACAGAAAAATAAAATCTCACTGGTGCAAAAAATATAAGTTATCGCCGATACGGAAAAATAAGTTATCGATGGTAGAGACATGCCTAATGGACTAATGATCTGACCAAAATAATCGTAAAGATAACAACGAAAAAACGGAAGACAGAAAGACAAAGGAAGCAATGAATATTGCTGATATCAAATAGTGGAAAAAGAAAATATTCGAACAATCTGGCACACATCAGGTAAGTAGGAAGAACGATCATAGCTGCTCAATGTGTGGGTGCACAAAGGTGTCTCGGGGGAACTAAGGAATCAAGTAATAGGGCAGTGTGATCTTATTCTTGTGGAGGAGGAGGAGGCAATCAACAATTTATTCAGACTGTGCTATAAGCAGTCCCATTTTCATCATCATCATCGAGTGCCGTCTCCGCAACGAAGGTTGGCTACCATGGAGCGCCATTCTGCTCTGTCTCTTGCTTTGATGGTGCAGGTTGTCATAGGCTGGTTTGTCCATCCTTTTATGTTACTCGTCCATGTTAGTCTTGGTCTGCCTCTTTTACCTTGTATTTTCCCCTCCAGGATTACTTTAAGTAGGCTGTTGTGTCTTTTAACATGGCCCAAAAATCGCATTTGTCTTGTTTGAATTGTGTTTAGTAGTTCTCTTTTCATTTTTAGTTGTTGTAAGACTTCATCCAATTTTATGCATAACGAAATAGGAAGATATCAGAACAGCGCATGAACATCACAGCACCAACGACAGTTCACACACAAAATCGATGGATATTTAAAAGAAAATGAGGTACTGAAAAAAGTGGGTTTGGGTGAGTGAAAGAGTGTGTGAGTTTGATTTTGTTTTCGTACACCAGCTTTAATTTCTAGCCAAAACCAGATTTTGCCTAATTTAAGATCGCCAGCCAGGTTCTCATGTGTCCCTCGCCATACTAGCAGATATTCTCCGACATCAGAGGTAATTAATTTATTGTTATCGTCGAGAGTGTTGACGTTGTTTGGGTAGTTTTCATTCCTCTATTTCTTTTTCCCAAGCAGGGGCCATTATCGGTTTACTCTTTTCAATTTGCAAGAGTTCTTGAATGTGGGCAAAACGAGTTAAGTGTGTGAGCGAGAAAGTCTTGTCTATCTATGCATCAAGAGTTCTTGAATGTGAGCAAAACGAGTTAAGTGTGTGAGCGAGAAAGTCTTGTCTATCTATGCATCAAGAGTTCTTGAATGTTGGCAAAACGAGTTAAGTGTGTGAGCGAGAAAGTCTTGTCTATCTATGCATCAAGAGTTCTTGAATGTGGGCAAAACGAGTTAAGTGTGTGAGCGAGAAAGTCTTGTCTATCTATGCATCAAGAGTTCTTGAATGTGGGCAAAACGAGTTAAGTGTGTGAGCGAGAAAGTCTTGTCTATCTATGCATCAAGAGTTCTTGAATGTGGGCAAAACGAGTTAAGTGTGTGAGCGAGAAAGTCTTGTCTATATATGGATCCAGACCCTGCACACTGTTCTAATCAACAAGAAAACGTTCAATTGACAGAAAGGTAAATAACATGGCATGACAGAAGCCCTAGTCCTAAATGTTATTCTCTCCTCGCCCCGGTTTTACATTGTCTTGTCACTGGATCAGGTGTAGCATGAATGATAAACTGAGAATGATGCTGCGCAACTCTTCCACACTAAACCTCAGCTAGTTTACAAGTCACAATACATGTCTTTATTGCAGCAAACACTTCGGGGCTTTAGTTAGCCTCGTCAGCCATCGCTGAGTTCATTCCAACACAAAACAATGACTCACTATCCTTATCAACGACGGCATAACAAGAAGTAATTGAGCACACATCAAAGAGTACATCACTCTCATCTGTGAAGCTACGATGTTTATCGGTGAATGTTGTTTCTCTATTTCACTAAAGAAAATAGAGCATATCAACAATATAATTTGCAACATCAGTTTAGTTATCTAATTAAGGATGACTTATAGCTATCAAAACATATGAAAATGTATAAAAATGTAGCAAAAACATATTGCTTGCTGCTTACGTTCGCCCGATGACTAAAGTATTCTAGAGTATTCGTAGACTGTAGAATTCCTCTTCGTCATCCGCCCTTAAAAGGACATTAAGTGGACGTATCTGCGTTGTGTTGTGGTTTGCAGTATAACTGTTATATTTGCGCATTTCGGTCCAACACACCCGACTTCAGCAGAACATTTTTGAGCACCGGGTTGTCTTCCCTCTTCGATCCCTCCTCGCTTGGCCAGACTAGACAGGTTAGTCTGTTAATGGAGGCACCACAGAGAGGTGGAGCAGGGTCTAGATGGTTTTGGTTCACCGATCCTAGCGCAAGCCATCATCTGTGGGTCGCTGACAACTTCCAGGTCTGGTGCTGGGAGTCGCGCCCTCACCTCCAAAATAAAAATATCAAAAACATGAAAACCGATTAAAGGCCACACAGATTGGATTTCCCAGAAGAATTTTGAAAGTTCCCTCACAGCTAAAAAGACCAATGAGGAGGTTCTAAAAGAGGCCAACACAAAAAGGGAACTCATAAAAAAAACATCAGAAAGAAACAATCAACATTTTTTGGTGACATCATGAGAAGAGTAAAGTTGGAATACTTGGTTACAACTGGCAAAATAAAAAAGAAAGAGAAATCGCGGACGACAAAGAGAGAAAATACTGGATAACTTGGTGTCATGGCATGGAAAACAATCAACAACAGAACTGATACGATGCACTGTGGATAGAAGATTGTGGAAAGACATGATCCCTTACGCCAACCGGTATGGCACATAATGATGATGATAGTGATCAACGTGACACTTTACCTGGCATTCAGTTTTTAACGTGACTTACTTGAAATTATTTCATGATAAATGAAGGTAGCATGTACTTTAATTAGTCTTCCTCTTTTGTGCTTACCTAAATACTTCACTTCGTTGTCAGCCCTTAGTACATCAGATTAATATTATTGTTGTGCGACTTGCACGACATCTGCGCCTTTTGGCCCAAACACATTGCCTTCAGCTTGAAATTTGCGAGTACCGGGTTGGCTTTCCTCTTCGATACCCAACGTAATTCCTTAACCAGACTGGTTAGTATGTTTCCAAGATCATACAACCAGACTGGTTAGTATGTTTCCAAGATCATACAACCAGACTGGTTAGTATGTTTCCAAGATCATACAACCAGACTGGTTAGTATGTTTCCAAGATCATACAACCAGACTGGTTAGTATGTTTCCAAGATCATACAACCAGACTGGTTAGTATGTTTCCAAGATCATACAACCAGACTGGTTAGTATGTTTCCAAGATCATACAACCAGACTGGTTAGTATGTTTCCAAGATCATACAACCAGACTGGTTAGTATGTTTCCAAGATCATACAACCAGACTGGTTAGTATGTCTCCAAGATCATACAACCAGACTGGTTAGTATGTTTCCAAGATCATACAACCAGACTGGTTAGTATGTTTCCAAGATCATACAACCAGACTGGTTAGTATGTTTCCAAGATCATACAACCAGACTGGTTAGTATGCTTCCAAGATCATACAACCAGACTGGTTAGTATGTCTCCAAGATCATACAACCAGACTGGTTAGTATGTTTCCAAGATCATACAACCAGACTGGTTAGTATGTTTCCAAGATCATACAACCAGACTGGTTAGTATGTCTCCAAGATCATACAACCAGACTGGTTAGTATGTTTCCAAGATCATAGCATGTTAGCTGGAATAGAATCTTTACCATTACATATTTACTTATTCTTACTCAAAACAATCAGTTATGAGTCGCTGACCACTTTCAGGCCATGTGCTTTCTAGCATCTTGGGTCCAATCCTCTTGTCTTTGACCAGACACAAATAAATCAGTGACCGAGAACTCTAACAGATTTTCTTGGAAGGCAATAATAAAATCTTCCCCCGGTTATTCTTCTTGCTAGATTTGTGTCTATTCTTCGCAGAGTGCGTAGGTCTGGCCAATGCTCTATATACTGACATCATTGGCCTGTGTAGGTGGCACATATTGCTTTTCTTGCTCAATTATTCAGGTAATATCGATCACTGTTCAACGTTATTGAACTTCATATCTAAACATTTTGAATGTAAGCATTAGGGCTTCCCTGTGTACTTGACCCAGACATTTCGGTTGTTGAGCACATGCTTGTGGGCGTTGAGTGGCCTATATATTAGAACTATTTAATGAAGTAGATTGTATGAAGTAATGTCAGTCTTAAGGTTGTCTGAAATAATGACAGTCTTAATGTTGTCTGAAATAATGACAGTCTTAATGTTGTCTGAAATAATGGTAGTCTTAAGGTTGTTATGAAAAAAGACAGTCTTAAGGTTGTCTAAATTAATTGCAGTCTTAATTTCTATTGAATTAATGACAGTTTTAATGGTGTCTGAAATATTGACAGTCCTAATGTCTGAAATAATGACAGTATTAAGGTTGTCTGAAATAATGACAGTCTTAAGATTGTCTGAAATAATGACAGTTTTAATGTTGTCTGAAATAATGACAGTCTTAAGGTTGTCTAAAATAAAAACAGTCTTAATGTCGTCTGAAATTAAAAAAAAACAGTCGTAAAGTTGTCTGACATAATAACAGTCTTAAGGTTGCCTGAAATAATGACAGTCTTAACGTTATACTCGTAATTTCTATAGTTGTCTAGTATTCGGATCCAAACCAAAAACTGAAGGTGTACATCATCTGGCAGGAGAAGCAAATAAATGAATCCCTGATTAAACTGAGGATGAAAAGAGCAATAGTGAGAGAAATGACATCAAAGCTAATTAATATTATTAAAGTGAGCATTACAACGTGTGGAAGATCGTATAGTTGATCAAGATTTAATACAAACAGCAACAAGGACGACAGTACTCTGTGCACGACAATAACATGAACTACTGAACCTAACAATATGAAACTGTCACGTGAAAGTTCAGAGAGACTAATGTACCTCGTTACTCCGTGGCTTATAGGAAATATATTAACCGCCATTCATTTTGTTTTCTATTGCCACATTTCTGGGCAATGTCAGCACTAGGCCTGTGCTATGTTTCTTTCCCAGGGGAAAAAAACCCAGTAACCAAAGAATGCTGAGTCAGACTATTAACTGTCAGTAGAAATTGAATTCAACAACATTTTGTCATTATTAAACCAGATTAACTGTCTGTAGAAATTGAACTCAACATTTTGTCATTATTAAACCAGATTAACTGTCTGTGGAAATCGAACTCAACATTTTGTTATTATTAAACCAGATTACTAATCATTCTTCTAAGGGTAGTACTCAAATGTCTATTAACATATAAGGAAGTAAGGGAGAACTGAAGTATTAATCTTCACGACACTAGGCAACACATTTCGAAGTGAGAGTAGGGAAGCAGTTAATAGCTTCTCCAAAACAGCTGGGTAAATACCCAATTTTTTTGCAGTTTTGTCAGCTACAGAGTTTCAGACTAAACCACGATCGCCAAGTCATCACTTGGCTGCTGACAATTTAAAATCTCAGTATGTAATTTTTTTGTCGCTAAGTTAGCATCCTAACCACCACGCTACCGACACTTTAACATCTCAGAACATGCAGTCCCAATAATACAAGTCCGCAACCTAACCACCACGCTAGCGACATTCTAGCATCTCAGTACATACAATCCCAATAATACAAGTCCGCACCCTGACCACCACGCTACCGACACTTTAACATCTCAGAACATGCAGTCCCAGTAATACAAGTCCGCACCCTAACCACCACGCTACCGACATTTTAGCATCTCAGTACATGCAATCCCAATAATACAAGTCCGCACCCTAACCACCACGCTACCGACACTTTAACATCTCAGTAAATGTAGTCACTATAAGTCAAGTGCGCACCCTAACAACTATGATACTAACAATTTTGCATCTCAGTACATGTAAGTAAAAAGTAAAGAGCCCCCGTCACGCCAAGTGGCATTCATGGAATATGATGTTGGTGACCATAAATTTTACAGACCTTCGGCACATGATTTTTGTGGTAATGTGGTCGGTATTACGCCCGTGCCGCTTTACTTTCCCAGAAAAAAATCCTGTACCCATTTAAGGCTGAGTGAACCCGGAAGCCGTCGATTGGAATTGAACCCTACCTCTTGTCCTTTGTAGTCCAGTTCACTAACCACTGAGCTATCGCGGCTCCATCTCAGTACGTGCAGTCATTATAAGTCAAGTGCGCACTCTAACCACCACGCTACCGACACTAGCATCTCAGTACATGCAGTCACGATAAGTCAAGTGTGCACCCTAACAACTATGATACTAAAAATCTAGGATCTCAGTACATGCAGTCACTATAAGTCAAGTGTGCTCCTTATCAACTATGATACTAACAATCTCAATATGTAACCCACTTTGTCGCCTAGTCAGCACCCTAACCACTCCGCTATAACCTATCAGTGTACAAACTTGATTACGTTGGAGTTCTCTTGAATCCAAACTCTGATGTGGAAACTGCATCACAACCATTTTTTTTATCTCTCTCACATTTAACGAACCCGTGGAGTGCATTAAGCTACAAACCCCTGCCCTACATCACTCTGAGATTTGTTCAAATCAACCTTCACCAGAGGCCACCAGCGAATACCTCAATGAACAACACAAGAAGTCTTATCTACCTTTCTACTGCCACAGTTTACCTGGCGTTTCGACTCACCTTTACCTGACTTCTGCTTTCTACATTTCAGCGTCTGCAAAATCTAACACTTCCTAACAACTATAGCAGAAACAGCAATTAAGGAATTGTATGGCTCATGAGAAATTTGAGTGTCAGCTCGCAACAGAACTGTTTGGAAATTTTCGCCTGTTCTATTTCTCAATGAAATTGTCTGAAATTGTCGTTTTGAATATGATAATATTTTGATGCTCAGTGCATCGTTAAATTTGCGAAATAACTAAAAGTACGAGTGAAAACGATCTTAAATATGTTTTTTTTAATGTGAATCACAAACATAAATATAGGCAGTCATTTGACGTGAAATTTAAATTTAAAAATTTACCCTAAAAAATGCTCTGTTTTTAAGCTCGATTTTGACCAAAAAAAAAAAAAACTCACCTCATTGTGTAATCTTATGAGCATGGAAAGCTAAACGTAGCAAATGAGTTAAAAAATAAAGAAGGTAAAAAAAAAGACAATGACGACAACGAATCATACGGGTTTTACAAATAAAAAGACGAAGAATAATGGAAAAAGGAATAGGAAAGCTAGCAATAGAAGACTGTAAAAAAGTAAAGTACCCCGTCACGCCAAGTGGCGTATAGTTAATATGGTGGTAATGTGGTCGGTATTACGCCCGTGCCGCTTTACTTTCCCAGAAAAAAATCAGGTACCCATTAAAGGCTGGGTGAACCGGTGCCGTCGTTTGGGATCGAACCCTACCTCTTGTCCTTTGTAGTCCAGTTCACTAACCAGGTGGAGCTATCGCAGCTCCCTAATAGAAGACTGTACTTTGAAATCATATTTTATATCTAATGCTAGTAATGTTTGTAATAGTACTGCAAATTGTTACATATAATAAAGATTACATAAATGTATCCTGTTTCAGACGTTCTTAGACATCGTTGTTTGGGGTAGCAAAGGGCAACTACTGTCACTTAAAATTTAGCAAATTTACCCACCAGCACTCTCCCCAGATTACTGTATTTGCAGATCACTATCTTTTAATTTTGATTCGCTAAATTTAAATTTAAGAAGAAATTATCCAGCAGTAGACAAAAATAAACTCTCCAAACAATTGTATTCTGCCTATGGAATGGCGGCTCTTAGAGTTTGATTCTCTTGGGTACATGCTATGGGAATGTGCATACTGGTGTTGTCTTCCTGGAGAGTATTGCTGTCCTCGGTCTTGTTCCCATTTTCTTCAAGCTTAGACTAATTCGAGATGTGTTTGGAACCTTTTTTTTTAATATGGACGTAAAATCACGCCACCTGCAACTTAGTTAATCTTTCATCTGTTATGGTTATTATTTCACATATATGGAGAGCTCAAGCTTCCAAGGCTGGCAGACCATCAGCTGACCAAGACCTCGTTTCGGTCTCCTGACTGATCTTCCCGGAAACAGTTTGCGTAAAAAGAAGCTGGCTAATGATTGAAGCGTTCCCCGCAGAGCGGTAAAGGTTGTTGATATAGAAGACCTATCGTAACAGTATCTATGGGCAGGACTAGTTATCATCCTGTATATCAGAGCTTGCAACTCGTATCAACCAATCCCTGGCACTGACACATATGCACCGTTTTATTTATTGTAAACAAAAAATCCAGAAATTTGATTCATAAATAGTGGATAATAAATGGAAATATTTAAATTCAAAACTTGTAAAAACGTATGAATGCACGTAACTATATCATTGGTACATAAACTAATACAGTCCATTTGTTGTATTAGTTATTATTTGGTAAACAAAGCGGTAGTTAGTTGTAATATATATTTGTGCAATAAAAAGATAATAATTTATACTCAATGAATGCTTTATATGGTTCTTTAGTTTGTTTTGAAACGCACACGTTTTTTGCTCATTTATTAAATTTAGGTCAGAATATTTAGATGAAGTCTTAAATCTGCAGCCGCATTCATACTCTATGATATTATGTTATTACGTACCTTTACATATTGTTGTTTCTATCATTACCTTTATGTGCACGCCAGTTTGAAAATCACTGCACTTGAATAATAACATTGCTCCACCCAACATTTTGAACAATTCTTTTTTTCTAATTGTGAATACAATTTCTGTTAAAACATCTTCAGTCTGGTAAACTTTCGCAACTATCAAAATTACGTTCAATAAACATAGCCAAACTGATGTGGATATTACCGGCAATCTTCTATCAATTTCACCTTACCGTTCTCGATCATAATTACCGCATAACAATGTCAGAATTAAGTGTAAAGGAACTAGAGGATAACATCTGCAATTATTTTTTATAAATTCCTGTCAACAAATTAACTTGTCGTTAATGATATAAAACCCGATATTTTGCGACAATGTGTGTTTAATAAGAAAGTAAATAACAGCGAAAGATTGCAAATCAACACCTGAATGATGTATGAACTATTAATGGGAAATATGTGGGTACAGATGGTTGCTATTACATGGTAAATGAGGAAATCGCGGCAGGAAATTGTTGTTAGTTTTCACATGCAGAAGGCGAGAATATGTACGGGGACTGCAGCGAAAATGATTGCCAACGGTGAATGAAATGCGAAATGTTCAACAGTTTTTATATCAACATCAACATGGAGATTAGATGTTTTGGGTATGTCAGGTAAATTATTTGTTTATATTTGCAGGTTTAGGTGTGTAGGGGACTGTACTCTGGCAAGTAGGGGGTATCGGATAGAATTTATTCTTTTCCCGAGGAGAGAATGGGGTTTCTATTTGTACTAATGCATCTACAAACCCAGGAAAACGTAAACGTTTAGAAAGATTACCGAATTGTTGTAATCTACTGTAGAATGGACAGATTTGCGAATTTGTAGGGGGTGTAACAGTAAGCTAGTGAAAGCATGGGCGCAGGTAACTTAGTTGTTACCCGCTTCTCAATAGATAATAGCAGTAACAAATGGTAGCGATCATCAGTGTTAAGACATAAAATTTAAGTATGGAAAATTTCCAGCCAGAAATAGAAGTTCACATAGGGGGTAGTGGATACACAGAAAGTGAGAAGGAGGTAATGTCCAGAATTGTTGGACGACACATAATAGTTTAGTTCCATGGAAATTTCCACTTCAACCAAGTTTGTGAGTGAGTGGAGACGCAGATTTCCACAACAGTAGGTTGGGGAAATAACAATATAGCATGCTTTGACCCCATGACTTTGGCCCGTCTGATAAATAAGTTGCCATCCAACTACCAGGAAAGGTCATTGTCATGAGGTAACCACTATTTAAATAGGGCATAGAGATTCACGGAAACATGATGTTTTCATCAAACCATGAGATAGTTCAAGTATCGGTCACAGAATGGGAGCAACGACTAACTCAAGTGACCAGAAGAGCGCAAATTGTCACTTGGGAACGGTTTTGTTTGGCTGCTGAATTTCAGATGAGGAGTTGTTGTTGGAGTATTTAAACTTCAACACAATAGGATTAGTTAGAGAGAGAGAGAGAGAGAGACTAGACAAAGTCAGAATGTAGACTAATTAAGCTTAGTTCGGCTTCGGCCGAACTGCCGAAGGCAGTTAGTAGAAGTTAAGTTAAGAGTTAGTCAGGAAAGAGAAGTAGACAGGAAATTAGACACACAATTAGAAAAGTTAAGATTAGAAAGTTGAGCCAGTTAGTTAGGAAGTAAGAATCATCAAGTTGTAAGTAAAGTAAAGTAAGTAAAGTACCCCCGTCACGCCAAGTGGCGTATAGGGAAATATGGTGTTAGTGACCCTATATTTTACAGACCTTCAGCACATGATTTTTGGGGTAATGTGGTCAGTGTTACGCCCGTGCTGCTTTACTTTCCCTGAAAAAAATCCGGTACCCATTTAAGGCTGGGTGAACCCAGAGCCGTCGGTTGGGATCGAACCCAACCCCTTGTCCGTGGTAGTCCAGTTCACTAACCACTGAGCTATCGCGGCTCCATCATCAAGTTGTAATTTACATTAAAAGAAGTTGATAGAGAGTATTATGAACTTAAATTGTGAAGTGATTGTGAGAATTCCAAGAATTGTTCTTCAATATGTTCTTACAAGTTCGTAAGTAAACAAATGTCGGATTTAATAAATGCCTTATGAACAAATACAATAAAGAGTCAGTGTGGTTCTATAACAGGGGGTGGGTGGGGTAGGAGGACATATTAAAAAAACATGAGGACTTGAAGCTAGGGTGACTGACCGCCTGGCAATTTCCAGACATTTCCTCTGGCTTTTACTTAAGATTGTGTAGGGCACTCTGTTCATTAAAGGCCCATGCCCAGACATGTTGAGCTATAGTGATCCTCCATTAACCTTGATCCTAACAGATAGACACGTGGTCTGGAGGTAAAAAGTCGGCCTCTGTCTGACAGATGGACTGGTGGTCTGGAGTTAAAAGGTGTCCGCTTCTGTCTGACAGATGGACTGGTGGTCTGGAGGTAAGATGTCGGCCTCTATCTGACAGATGGACTGGTGGTCTGGAGTTAAAAGGTGTCCGCTTCTGTCTGACAGATGGACTGGTGGTCTAGATGTAAGATGTCGGCTTCTGTCTAACAGATGGACTGGTGGTCTGGAGGTAAGATGTCGGCCTCTGTCTGACAGATGGACTGGTGGTCTGGAGGTAAGATGTCGGCTTCTGTCTGACAGATGGACTGGTGGTCTGGAGGTAAGATGTCGGCCTCTGTCTGACAGATGGACTGGTGGTCTGGAGTTAAAAGGTGTCCGCTTCTGTCTGACAGATGGACTGGTGGTCTAGATGTAAGATGTCGGCTTCTGTCTAACAGATGGACTGGTGGTCTGGAGGTAAGATGTCGGCTTCTGTATGACAGATGGACTGGTGGTCTGGAGGTAAGATGTCGGCTTCTGTCTGACAGATGGACTGGTGGTCTGGAGGTAAGATGTCGGCTTCTGTCTAACAGATGGACTGGTGGTCTGGAAGTAAGATGTCGGCTTCTGTCTAACAGATGGACTGGTGGTCTGGAAGTAAGATGTCGGCTTCTGTCTGACAGATGGACTGGTGGTCTGGAGGTAAGATGTCGGCTTCTGTCTAACAGATGGACTGGTGGTCCAGATGTAAGATGTCGGCTTCTGTCTGACAGATGGACTGGTGGTCTGGAAGTAAGATGTCGGCTTCTGTCTAACAGATGGACTGGTGGTCTGGAGGTAAGATGTCGGCTTCTGTCTTACAGATGGACTGGTGGTCTAGATGTAAGATGTCGGCTTCTGTCTAACAGATGGACTGGTGGTCTGGAGGTAAGATGTCGGCTTCTGTCTGACAGATGGACTGGTGGTCTAGATGTAAGATGTCGGCTTCTGTCTAACAGATGGACTGGTGGTCTGGAGGTAAGATGTCGGCTTCTCTATGACAGATGGACTGGTGGTCTGGAGGTAAGATGTCGGCTTCTGTCTAACAGATGGACTGGTGGTCTGGAGGTAAGATGTCGGCTTCTCTATGACAGATGGACTGGTGGTCTGGAGGTAAGATGTCGGCTTCTCTATGACAGATGGACTGGTGGTCTGGAGGTAAGATGTCGGCTTCTGTCTAACAGATGGACTGGTGGTCTGGAGGTAAGATGTCGGCTTCCGTATGACAGATGGACTGGTGGTCTGGAGGTAAGATGTCGGCTTCTGTCTGACAGATGGACTGGTGGTCTGGAGGTAAGATGTCGGCCTCTATCTGACAGATGGACTGGTGGTCTGGAGGTAAGATGACGGCTTCTGTCTGACAGATGGACTGGTGGTCTGGAGGTAAGATGTCGGCTTCTGTCTGACAGATGGACTGGTGGTCTGGAGGTAAGATGTCGGCTTCTGTCTAACAGATGGACTGGTGGTCTGGAGGTAAGATGTCGGCTTCTGTCTGACAGATGGACTGGTGGTCTGGAGGTAAGATGTCGGCTTCTGTCTAACAGATGGACTGGTGGTCTGGAGGTAAGATGTCGGCTTCTGTCTGACAGATGGACTGGTGGTCTGGCAGTAAGATGTCGGCTTCTGTCTAACAGATGGACTGGTGGTCTGGAGGTAAGATGTCGGCTTCTGTCTAACAGATGGACTGGTGGTCTGGAGGTAAGATGTCGGCTTCTGTCTAACAGATGGACTGACTGGTGGTCTGGAGGTAAGATGTCGGCTTCTGTCTAACAGATGGACTGACTGGTGGTCTGGAGGTAAGATGTCGGCTTCTGTCTAACAGATGGACTGGTGGTCTGGAGGTAAGATGTCGGCTTCTGTCTAACAGATGGACTGGTGGTCTGGAGGTAAGATGTCGGCTTCTGTCTAACAGATGGACTGACTGGTGGTCTAGATGTAAAATGTCGGCTTCTGTCTAACAGATGGACTGGTGGTCTGGAGGTAAGATGTCGGCTTCTGTCTGACAGATGGACTGGTGGTCTAGATGTAAGATGTCGGCTTCTGTCTACCAGATGGACTGGTGGTCTGGAGGTAAGTTGTCGGCTTCTGTCTGACAGATGGACTGGTGGTCTGGAGGTAAGATGTCGGCTTCTGTATGACAGATGGACTGGTGGTCTAGATGTAAGATGTCGGCTTCTGTCTAACAGATGGACTGGTGGTCTAGATGTAAGATGTCGGCTTCTGTCTAACAGATGGACTGGTGGTCTGGAGGTAAGATGTCGGCTTCTGTCTGACAGATGGACTGGTGGTCTGGAGGTAAGATGTCGGCTTCTGTCTGACAGATGGACTGGTGGTCTGGAGGTAAGTTGTCGGCTTCTGTCTGACAGATGGACTGGTGGTCTGGAGGTAAGATGTCGGCTTCTGTATGACAGATGGACTGGTGGTCTAGATGTAAGATGTCGGCTTCTGTCTAACAGATGGACTGGTGGTCTAGATGTAAGATGTCGGCTTCTGTCTAACAGATGGACTGGTGGTCTGGAGGTAAGATGTCGGCTTCTGTCTGACAGATGGACTGGTGGTCTGGAGGTAAGATGTCGGCTTCTGTCTGACAGATGGACTGGTGGTCTAGATGTAAGATGTCGGCTTCTGTCTAACAGATGGACTGGTGGTCTGGAGGTAAGATGTCGGCTTCTGTCTGACAGATGGACTGGTGGTCTGGAGGTAAGATGTCTGCTTCTGTCTGACAGATGGACTGGTGGTCTGGAGGTAAGATGTCGGCTTCTGTCTAACAGATGGACTGGTGGTCTGGAGGTAAGATGTCGGCTTCTGTCTAACAGATGGACTGGTGGTCTGGAGGTAAGATGTCGGCTTCTGTCTAACAGATGGACTGGTGGTCTGGAGGTAAGATGTCGGCTTCTCTATGACAGATGGACTGGTGGTCTAGAGGTAAGATGTCGGCTTCTGTCTAACAGATGGACTGGTGGTCTGGAGGTAAGATGTCGGTTTCTGTATGACAGATGGACTGGTGGTCTGGAGGGAGGTAAGATGTCGGCTTCTGTCTGACAGATGGACTGGTGGTCTGGAGGTAAGATGTCGGCTTCTGTATGACAGATGGACTGGTGGTTTGGAGGTAAGATGTCGGCTTCTGTATGACAGATTGACTGGTGGTCTAGATGTAAGATGTCGGCTTCTGTCTAACAGATGGACTGGTGGTCTGGAGGTAAGATGTCGGCTTCTGTCTGACAGATGGACTGGTGGTCTGGAGGTAAGATGTCGGCTTCTGTCTGACAGATGGACTGGTGGTCTGGAGGTAAGATGTCGGCTTCTCTATGACAGATGGACTGGTGGTCTGGATGTAAGATGTCGGCTTCTGTCTAACAGATGGACTGGTGGTCTGGAGGTAAGATGTCGGCTTCTGTCTGAAAGATAGACTGGTGGTCTGGAAGTAATATATTGCCTCTGAAAAGAAAGGTCCCGAATTCGAATCGCCACAGGTGGTATGAATATTTCAATTCACATTTCTGTTTTCTTTGTGGCTTTACCAAATCCTGGTTTCCCGGTAGTTATACCCGCTGTTTAGCCCTCACGAATAACAGCGAAGAAAAGGAGGTCACATGTACACTCGCGCACGTTGAACAAAAATTGACAGTTATAAGTCGAAAATAGTAGGCCAAAATGGACGCTACAGGAGCTTGCTTGCTTGCGTTCGCCCGATGACTAAAGAAGCACACCTCTTCATCGTCCGCCCTTAAAAGAACGCTAAGTAGACGTGTCTGCGTTGTGTTGTGGTTTGCAGTATAACTGTTATTTGCGTCCTTCGGACCAACACACCCGGCTTCAGCACGGCTGCAGGAGCAAATCTGTTAAGCAATGATACCAACTACAAAAACGGATGTGTCCAGTCGAAAGGCACAGATATTCTGACTTTACCATAAACTAGCGGCACAACATACCTACGCCCATTTAAAGAGTGAACTATAAGAAGATATGTCTGATTGTATTAGTATACAGACTAAGATAGAATAGAACACATAATGGGAGAGAGATATAGCTTAGGTCGGATAGCTTAGTAGTCACTCATAAGATAAGTAGGTGACAGCAGTAACATAATTATAACACAGATACCGAAGAACAGTAGCGAGTTTTAGGAATGGAAAATTTTAGATGTTATTGAAAAAGTGGGGGATTATAAAAAAAACTCGGTTAAGTTTAAGTTTATTAGAGAGATGTCACTCTTAGGGTTCATGTTAACATTATTTTATAAACTCACAGGTTAACTAAATGTCAAGGTGGAGTCTTGTTTTGCAAAATTTGACACAAAAGTCATCTAGAGTTGACGTTCGCATTCAGCCATTGGTTGAGAGATCACCAGGAAGCGAATAAGCCAATAAATTATGCAAATTAGACAGAGGTATTTAACGTCATGCATTAGCAGAATTAGACAGTTAGAGCTTAGAATCATTTGAGGAACATCCAGCAACCTCCAAAAGCATTTTAAAGAAACACTGAGGGAGAAAACGCCTAGAAATAGAAACATAGAGCTAGAGAGCCATATCAATATAGATATATGTTAGAGAGAGATATGGAATCACATATTGAGCATTAAGGTAGACCAGACATAGTTTAGTTGAGGAGTGTTTCAGGTCAGATTCAAAAGTTTTATTCTCCAGGCATTCATAGTAAGTAGATTAAGAGTAGCATTGAATAAGTCGAAACATAGACATAGCATATGTCAAGCAAGACGAATTGTTATATTTTAAAGATAGAATTAGAAATGCCACATACAAGATGTATTAAGAGATGCGTCAATATCCATCGGTGTTAACCTCTTGAGCGCAAACAGATCAAGAACATTAATTTTAGAGTTGGAATTTAGAATTGAGATATACTCAGATAGAAGTTTATCAGTTGTTTTACTATGCGAGTCCTGAAGTATATGTTCAACATATTGTGAACTTTCAGGTTCGAAAGCAGAACGAAGCAGTCGCCTGAGAGTCATGCCGCAGGCTGGGCGGCCCACCCCTCACTCACGAGAGTGTCAAAAAACTAAAGCCCCACACCGTCTTTAAGGATTGGCTATTCCTGATGATCCTCTCCGGTTGAAAAACGGAACTATAAAGAGTTTGCTATCATTGCTTTACTCAAGACACAGAGATAAACTTAACTTGTATCTAAGGCAGGAAGAGAACCCGTACTGATACTTACTTTAGAACACAAGCGGCTATATCACGACCACAAAATAGGTACTTTTTACTTGTCTTCAGTAAAGGTTGTCACATTGAAGGAACTGTGAGAGATAAACGATTCGTTTTGCTTCTCTAGAATAGTTACATTTAATGTTCTTGAAAGTTACATGCAAGGGAATTCCGTGAAAATGTCCTCTAAAACGGGATTTCCAAAAAGCTTCAAATAAAATATTTCATTAAAACTTCCAACAAAACGATTTCCTTGACAGTTTCGGGAAAATAAGATTCTGAGAAATCTGTACACACACAAAAAAACAGATACAGCTTAAGCTTCCACAATAACTAAACTTTGGTGAATTTGTTGATAAAATTCAGTTC
Organism: Megaustenia siamemsis; assembly: GCA_032433765.1. NCBI lineage: Eukaryota > Metazoa > Mollusca > Gastropoda > Stylommatophora > Ariophantidae > Megaustenia > Megaustenia siamemsis. The sequence goes on along the minus strand of JAVIAB010000073.1, from coordinate 87,501,831 downwards.
TATAAAAGCGTCAACTAAAACGAAATTTGTAACAGTGTTACTTGTGATTTTCACAATCTTCGCGTTTACATTTATGCCATCCAATTCACAATTTATTTCTTTTATCACCATCTGATAGTACTTTGTTTTGTTTTTCCAGCAACTAGTCTTTTTTTTTAAATATTGGTGAAATATTTCTTGAATTTTTTGAATACCAAAATGATGTAGCCAGGTAATTGATGGCAACCGAGCGGACAGGAGGTTAGTTTGGTGATGGATGGTTTATGTGGCAAGTCAAGTGCCAGGGCTGGTGTAACACTCAGGCCCTACTGATCTGAATCTGGAAGGCAGCTGATTGGTGCAAACTTGAATAACAACCTGTCCAATTTTTTTGTAGAATTCCTGGCGCGCTTAATGAAAATGTAAGTGACTGTGACTGTAATTAAGGGGAGCAAATTCCAGGCGACGACACTGGCTGTGGATGTAATATAATGTGCTGGGCAAACAAGGGCATTGGCATAATGGAAGTTGTTAGTGTGGTTAACAAACCCTTCATCGCATCCTTGTTATAACGTAATTGTAATATATGAGCAAATATATGTATAAAATTATAACGAAGCATTCGTATGGAATTGTGTTGTATTTACCTTGGAAGATCAACATTGCAGAAAATAAATAAAAGCCCTTTCTGCGAAAAGTCTTTGTCAACAGAGGCAGGGGAAAAAAAAACAGTTCTACAGAGTTGCATAGATCCGATGGTATTATATGGAATGATTCATAGGCAATTAATTAACGAGCAAAATGTTGCTTGGAAGCAACATAAATGTGATAAGTACAGAAACATATTGGGAATTGTTTTTTTTTTTTAGTGTTTGCTATCTTTGCTTTACTCAAGACACAGAGATAAACTTAACTTTTATCTAAGGCAGGAAGAAAACCCGTACTGATGCTTACTTTAGATCCCAAGCGGCTAAAACACGACCACAAAATAGGTATTTTTTACTTGTCTTTCAATAAGGGTTGTCACCTTGAAGCCATTGTTATTACTTGATCATGTACTCTTATAGATTATTACTAAACACATAATACTACCTGTTCCTAAATCCTTGGCAATACTAATATCTCAACTCTTGTTACCAATCAATTAAATACGCGTTTATTGAAATGAAAATGAAAAATGTACTTTGTTGAAGTCTTGAATAGAGCCAATGCAAAAGAAAGAACTATTGAAGCGAAATAGAAAAACGCAGCCATCTTTCTTTGGTCATGTATTGAGAAGATAAAAACTTAACTAACAAAGTAAATAACAATAAATAAGATAAATAAGAAACAACAAAGAAGATAAAAACTTAAATAACAAAGTTAAAAATAGTAGGTAAGGGGAACATATGAAAGTACTAAAAAAAAAAAAAAGACACAAAAAAAGCAAAGAGCCACGAAATCGAATATGGTGTGAGCACTATTATTTGTATAGACCTTCGGCACATGATTTTTGGGTAATGTGGTCAGTATTACCTCAGTGCTGCTTTACTGGAAAAAAATCCGGTACCCATTTCAGGCTATGCGAACCAGGAAGCCGTCGATCATAATCGAACCCGACCGCTTATCCTTAGTAATCCAGTTCACCAACCAGCGAGCTATCGCAAGCCCCATAATAATCTGGTGGACATTACAGTACTTTCATGACACACATCGACTTCTCATCTGTAGGACTATCAATAATTTCCCTGAAGTTATTGTTATTACTTGATCATGTACTCTTATAGATTATTACTAAACACATAATACTACATGTTCCTAAATCCTTGGCAATACTAATATCTCAAATCTTGTTACCAATCAATTAAATACGTATTTCCTCAATCTCTATATCATCATTGACTAGTTCTGTACACTCCATCTGATAACTGTCACCTTCCTTCTTAAATTAAACTGGTCAACGATCAACATTATTCAGGCATGAATACAATTAGTCCTAGCTAATTTTGGGGCGCTGAAAACGAAAATAATATTAATAAATTTTGAATGACTATAGCTTACGAGCTATACGCTTTCGGTTATGTATTTAGATATGTAGATATGCGTGTTTAGGGTATGTGTTTGATACAAGTATAGTGGCAAACTACATCATTTGTGCCAGTGACCAATAAAACACTACACTAGAAATAGACATGTCGTCATACTTAGTTTTGCGTCACATTTCTGCATGAAATTCCTAGTTCTTATAATTTAACAACATTATTTTGGCACAGATTTATACTTCAGTGTTTAAAATATCCTACTATTTCTCTCTCTCTCTCTCTCTCTCTTTCTCACTCTCTCTCTCTCTTTCTCTCTCTCTCTCTCTCTCTCTCTGCGTTCAAGACTCAATCTGAGTAGGATTACAGATTCTCTCATGAAGTCAGCTGTCTGTTTAAATCCTACTATTTGAAGGCTGGCTGCAAAATATGAGATCAGAATAAGAGCAGACGTCACACATGTCACAATACACGTGAAGCAAACTTAAACAGTGGTTGGTGGCAGTAGGGACGTTGTACCTTTAACAGTCCCGATGATTTGGAGAGGGCCCACTGATCATATGAGGAATTGTTGCTTGTGTACGGTACCTCCAATTTTAAAAGGGTTGTCGAAGACGAAAATTTGGAATGTAAAATAATAAAACATTCCCTCTGTAATACGTCCAGTATCACATGTCAATGACCTGCTGACCCTTTAATGCAATACTTCCAGTACCACATGTCAATGACCTACAGACCCTTTAATGCAATACTTCCAGTACCACATGTCAATGACCTACTGACCCTTTAATAAAATACGTCCAGTACCATATGTCAATGACCTACTGATCCTTTAATGTAATACGTCCAGTACAATATGTCAATGACCTACTGACCTTTCAATATAATACGTCCAGTACCACATGTCAATGACCTACTGACCCTTTAATACAATACGTCCAGTACCACATGTCAATGATCTACTGACCCTTTAATGTAATACGTCCAGTACCACATGTCAACATGGAATACTGACCCTTTAATGTAATACGTCCAGTACCACATGTCAATGATCTACTGACCCTTTAATGTAATACGTCCAGTACCACGTGTCAATGACCTACTGACACTTTAATGCAATACTTCCAGTATCACATGTCAATGTCCTACTGACCCTTTAATGCAACACGTCCAGTATCACATGCCAATGACCTACTGACATTTAATGCAATACTCATTCTCGGGTGATTCAACTGGTGAAGAAAGGAAGTGTTTCGTCCTGAACTATCAACTTCAAACAAACCAGATTGTGCACAATAGACCCCCACTAAACCAAACCTAACAACCCAACGTGAACTGCATGATCTTGTCAGAAATCTTAATATAACACAAGAACAAGTCAGGGCTTTAGCGTTCCATACTGCAGCAGCTGAATCTCCTCTCAAATGGTGTTAAACAATGTATATGTGTTAGGAGAGTCAGAAACATCTTATCACTTTATTTTTCAAAAAGTGTAATCTTTGTATGTGCTACAACATTTTTGTTTTAATGCCAGCCCTCAAAATCAATTCTATTCTATTCTATTGTCCTTTCGAGCCAAAGACGGCACATAGGGCAGAACCACAATCTCAAAAACAGAAACCTTGCGTGCCAAAATGGCACATATTGCGAAGATCACTGCTTCTAAAATCTATGGTCCGTTTCCATAACAATACTTTTTACAATGACAGCTTGTCAAGCCATCGATCAACCTCCTTAGTCGCCTCTTACGACATGCTTGGAAGGTCACAGTGTCACTATTCTTTACTTCCCTCATAATGAGGCCCCGGTAACACACGGGAACATAATCAATTACAAACCAGATAATCAGAGTTTTTTCAGAGATTTCTCCAAGACGAGTCTTAAAGCTAAGGTGACCATATTTTTGAAATCCCATTCCGGGACGGAATAATTTTTACTTCAATTTTCCACCAATAAAATTACATTTCTTCTTGCTGTCATTTTCAAGTGAATAATACAAACATTTTAAAACATCTAATAATATAGACCTACAATACGCTATCAGGATAATCAGGAGATTAAAAAAAAAACAGTGATACTTACTTAAACTGAAGGTGAAACAGAGATATGAGAGATGCTGTACTTTTCAGATGAGTGAATTTTCTGTAAAATGTCCTACTTTGTATGCAGCATCTTATAAAATTCGACACATGTTCCCTCATAGTTCACTTTGGTGATGAACATGGCTTTTAAAGTTTCAACACCTAGTTGTGTTTTATCATTTGTCCACAAACTGTTCATCAGAGAAAACACTCGTTCTGTTGCAGCATTTGTTCAAGGTAGACACAAAAAGAACTCTGCCAACTTCAGAATATGTGAAACGGGCACATGATTGTTTCTGAAGTGGGAAGTTAGTTCAACCCAACGCTGCCCTGGTAATGTTTTATTAAGACTCCACTCACTAATTTTTTGTGAAGTAACGAACTGTTTCATGTAGACATATTCGTCATACATTTCATTTTCTGGAAAGTCGACTGAAGGCACTGTTTGACTCACTAATGATGAAGACTTCTCAATATCTTCCCAATTTGATGTTCTGTTCAGCATTACCCAGCTGTAAGACTCTAGGTTTTGAAAATTATTTGCAGCCCATTTCTTCAAATAACTTAAAGCTGTTTCATAAAATGAAGAAACACTGGCGTTAAACTTTTTCACATCATCACGTGGAAATCCTTCCATTTCCAGCTTTTTAAGGATTATCTGAACTCTTGATGGCAAGAAGCCGTCTTCCAGCTTGGACTCCAAGATAGCTTTCAACCTATTGATGTTGTCAATGACTTCAAATACAGTGACCATCTGTCCCTCTACTTTCTGCACTGCTTCGTGGAAAGAGGATGCCTGACTGTGAACCAAAATAAGCCATGCCTCAGACAGTGGGTTTTCAAAGAATTCCTGTATAAAAACTGGGCATCTGTCTTGAGATTGAAAATATGATTTTAGAGGCAGGAACATGTAAAGAACCCTTTCAACAGCAGGCAAGAGCGCAAGCCACCTAGTTTGTGCATATATATATATATATATGTGTAAATCATCTCTGAATTACTTCTCCATCTGTGAAAATGACTGGGAACATCTGACTAGTGATCGCACATCATGGAGAGCATGTATAGGGAATGGTACATCACCATTTGTGACTGTGCTAAGGCAAAATTTAGAAGAGAAAGGACTCATGGGATGGAAAACCCTGTGGATCAGCGAGCCTGACGTGTTCAGTCTATGGCCGTGTGTGCTTGTCAAACATTGATAGAATTAGCCATGAGAGAAGCTGTTCGACAACAATAAAGTCTAAACAAATACACAATAGCTTCCACTAGACCGTCTGACAAGACGAAAAGGGCCATATTAATTAGCTAGCCAGCCATTCAACAATTAAAATACCATTATATGTTTAAATGAGTGTTTCTTCTTAACCCATCATGTTTAAAGATGTGAACTATCCTACCTTATTTCTTACCCGCCCCCGCAGTAACTATTTAACCCACGAATTCCTACGCATAAATTTGCTGTTTAAAAAATACACTTTACTTTTCATCCAAAGAAAAAAAGAACGATAAGACACTGATGTAGGCGTATATTACGTCACTAAGATTATTTGCTACACTATGGCGTGAACAGTCAGGCCTTTAGGCCTAGAGATAATTAGTTTTTTTTTGTTTTTTTTTTTAGAGAAGTATTCCGAACTTTCAGCTTTCCGTGTCAAGGTATGGATTGCTGTCGACACGGGCCGAGGATTGAAATAGAAATATTTAACATTTAGTAAAGAAGGACAATATTCATCCCAACGGTGTGCTGCCAAGCTTGGACGCTACACTCCAGAATAATTTAAAAAGCAACCACTTCCGAAACTAAATGTGTTAGAAGCATGGCAGGAAAGGTTGTGATATAAGGTAAGAAGAAAATAGGAAAGAAAAAAAAAAAGCTAGAAATAATTCCCGCCATTTAATCACTAAAGAAACAAGGCTTAAAATCGTTTGGCCACGTGATAAAGATCAAATTACGACACAAAATAGCCTTCAATAAAGGCCTCAAGAACTCCCATTTATTTTAAGGATCGACCACGAAAAAGATGGATTGATTGAATATTAGAAAATCTTTAAAACATAATAACAAGGAAAGCCAACAGAAGACCAAAATAACGCAATCTATATCTCCCTTCAACACTGAAAGGCAAATGAGATAAGGCGGCAGAAGCTGCAAAGAATGATAAATTATCATACTGTCTAGTATCATCCACCCATTTACTGTATGGCTTTTCTACAAAAGCTACTTGTCCCCCCTGCATTGTGGATAAATTCTGAAAGTTTGCTGTTGCACACATACATAATTAGGGTACCATGAGTCATTGTATTGCTAACATTCACAAATACTTTCTGTATATGTAAATATATATTCATTCATTTTCCTCTCGGGCCCGAAGACGGTACATAGGGTGGAAGACAGTTCTTCAAGATTGACGATTGATTTGCTGCTAGTTCTTGTAGTTCTTGGATGTTTCTTAGTCCCATGGTTGACCCTTCCCTGGTAATTATACCGCGTAGCGATTCTTATGGTTTATCTTGTTTTCTTTTACCAGATAGTTTCCACACGAATATCAGACGAGGAAGTCTTTCTTCATTCATTCTCAACACAAGACTGATGGGTTTTCAACGCCTTTTTCTTAGAAAGCTCGACACGTTATATATTTATATGTTGTTACTATGTAGAGCTCAAAAGTGACAAGTCGGCTGCAAAAGTTGATATCTTCTAGGAATTTATTATCAATCCACTGAACTTCTTCCATAGTGACGGTACAAACTTTGCATTTCCTACCTGGGGCTTTATTGTGGTTAGTTGTTGACATTTTAAACATTTTAACTCAAATATAAATCCTTTCCGTCTCGCCGGTACAAATTTTGTACCATGCTTTCTACTTAAAAGACGAATAAATTCTATGACGATTGAGAAAATTTTGTTGTAATTTAACATTAGATGTTAATTTCTAATTGATAATTGTAAATTCAAAATTTGTAAATGCACATTAATGACTCTTTTGTCATTAATTTTCTACCCGTGAAAGAGTTCATTATCTGTCTTCTACTGATTTCTCCATGACCCAATAAATTACAATCCCGAACAAATTGGCGACATCCTTGTTTCACACCTGTTTCTACTGTCTACTGGGAACCTATCAGTGTTGCCAGTTTCTGTTCTCATACAGCAAGCTAAATCTGAATAAAATGTTTTTATAATATTCACATAATTTCTAGAAAATCCATAGATGTTAAGGATGTTCTACAATATAGTTCGGTGTAAACTATAAAATATATATGCTGTCTGTCCATCGATGTTGACCAGGCTGTCATCATTCGCTGTTAAACTAGGTTCGGAAACGGCTGATAAGGCTGCAATGTGAGTCCTAAAGTGTCTGCAGCAATGAAGACATGGATGTATTGACCTGTTGAGGAGGACAAGGCGTGAATGTTTGATTTGCGAGGTGATAGGTTTGTGAAGACATTGATTGTTCCTTCTAGACTGACGTCCTCACAGCAATTTCCTTCCCCATAGTGAGCGAAAAAGGGAGCTCCTAAAAGACATCAGAAAGAAACAATTAACATTTTTCGGGCACATCATGAGAAGAGGAAAGTTGGAATACTTGGTTACAACTGGCAAAATAAAAGGAAAGAGAGATCGCGGACGACAAAGAGAGAAAATACTGGATAGCTTGGTGTCATGTCATGGAAAACAGTCAATAACAGAACTCATGCACTGCACAGTAGATAGAAGATTGTGGAAGGACATGATCTCCTACGCCAACCAGTATGGCACATGATGATGATAGTGAGCGATGAGTAGCAATGTTTTTGCAAGCACCAAGATTGATACTTTAGTGTTTGAGGGACATTTTCATTGTGATTTTAAATTTGTTCTTTCGACAACCATGTAATTTCCTGCCTTTCTGCTATACGTCAAGAAAATGTTTCTTTCATGAACGCTGATTTGGCATGCAAACTACATGTCCAGCCAACTTCATTTGTGATTTGTAGAGGCGAGCGTGTATTTGTCATTCCGGATTATACGAGAACGTTTGAGTTGGCACAATGCCTTAGTATGTTACCTTCGGCTCCCTCAGGCTGGTTTTTTTTCAACTTCTTATCATGTGACTGCAAACAGTCTAGGTTTCGATAATGTATAATAGGACATAATAATGTATAATAGGACATAATAATGTATAATAGGACATAATAATGTATAATAGGACATAATAATAACCGAAGGTATGCTGATGATATAGTTTTAATTGCTAGGAGTGAAAATGTGTTAAAGAAATGTTGGACATTATAGATGGAAAGGAAAAAGCAAAGGACTCAGTCTTAATAGCAAAAAGACTGACGTAATGGTAACAACAAAGAAAAAGACATCACAGAAATGCACAATAGAGACAAATGGAACAATATTAAACAGGTAAACTACTTTAAATATCCGATAACAACGTTAACCTCAGATGGTAGATGTACAAAAGAGGTGAGATTCAGAATAGCTCAGACAAAAGCAGCTTTCAAAAAAATTAGGAAGATACTGTGATATCCATTTTTGACAATATAAACAAGAAAAAGAGTTCTTAAATGTTATGTAGAACTAGTCTTAACATATAAATATTAATCATGGACAAAAGGACAACAGTCAAGAAAATCACTGGAGGCTATACAAATGTGGCTTTACAGAAGAATGTTGAGAATACCATGGACAGCTAAGAAGAGTAATGAAAACGTTCTGAAAGAGGCCAAAGTATAACTAGAGTTAATATCCAATATTAAAAAGAAACAATCATCATTTTTTGGCGTTGTAATGAGAAGGCAACAGCTGGAATATATTGTAACAACTGGGAAAATTGAAGGACGAAAAGATAGAGGAAAGCAAAGAGAAAAGATACCAGACAGCTTAAGAGAATGGCTTGGCAGAAGGTCAACAACAGAAATTATAAATAACTGTCAAGAATGAAAGTTGTAGGGAGACATGGTCATCCACGCCAGCAGGCTTGGTACTTGGTGATGATAATAGGACATGTACAACAACAGCAGCATAAACCTATATTAATCCATTCATAATTTATGCGGGATACAATTTAGGCAACTAAAAGAAGTCGGCATTGAGTCAATTTTGCACTGTATGCAGAGTTTTTTTTTAAATAACTTCCTTATTGGAGGGATTTACTTGTGACATCGAGCACAGTATATATATATATATATAATAAGAGACGACAGCAAGGGCTAAGACATCTCCAGAGTAAGATAAATATTTAAAATCCAGGACATTCTGCAACAGCGATAAGTGGCAGCGGTGTAAACTGTCGGGAGAGTGCGAAAATAAGATTGTTTTGCCCTCGACATCCGAAGGAGTATATAAATCGTTAAAAGAACTTCAAGAATGAAAAAAAAACGTAGAGAACTTATTTTGCTAACCCTTGATTTAATTAGGAAATCCCGCAAATCTCCGCACTGCAATGAATACACAAATATAAATATTTCATTTCTATACTCTAGCACACATGCACTATCTCTTCCTCTCGCCTCTTTTCACAGTCAGTAGAACATAATTAGTTATGAAGAAAAGGATTAGCCTAGACCGTAGAAAAGTAGAGGAAATGCCCACAAATTGGGATGCATAGAGAGACTTTGTTCATATCCCATGCTCCAAAATTGCTTTGACAACATAGTTAACAACATGATTGATTTGACAACATAGTTAACACTAAAGCATCGACGACAACATCATCATCATCATCATGTCCCATACCGGTTGGCGTAGGCGATCATGTCCTTCCACAATCTTCTATCTACAGTGAATCGTATCAGTTCTGTTGTTGACTGTTTTCCATGCCATGACACCAAGCTATCCAGTATTTTCTCTCTTTGTCGCCCGCGATCTCTCTTTCCTCTTATTTTGCCAGTTGTAAACAAGTATTCCAACTTTCCTCTTCTCATGATGTGCCCGAAAAATGTTGATTGCATCTTTCTGACGTTTTTTAGAAGCTGCCTTTTTGTGTTGGCCTTTTTGATAAATTCCTCATTGGTCTTTTTAGCTTTCCAGGGAACTTTCAACATTCTTCTGAGAAATCCCATCTTTGTGGCCTCTAATCGTCTTTTCATTTGTTTGTCTACTGTCCGTGATTTGCCTCCATACGTCATAATTGGTTCTATATAGCACCGATGAACTCTCTTTCTCATTTCTATTGACATAGATTTGTTGCATAAGATATTTTTCATTTTCTGAAATGCTATTTTGGCCTGAGCCATTCTGCTTTTTATTTCTGTGGTGCATCTTCCATCTGATGTTATTATTATGCCCAAGTATTTCAGATGTTGCACTTGTTTTAAATTTGTCCTGTTTATTTTTATGCTGCATGCTGGTGATGATTGTTTCTTCGATATGACCATTACTTTTGTTTTCTTACTATTCAGACTGAGACCTTTCTTGTTGCTTTCTTTTACTATTATGTCTATCATTTCTTGCAGTTCATTCTCTGTCTCTGCTATTAAGACTGTGTCATCCGCATATCGCAAATTATTTATGTTGTGAAAGTTGACTTCAATTCCTTTTTTGTCTACTATTGATCTCATAATATATTCGCTGTAAAGTGAAAACAAATCCGGCGACAGAACACAGCCTTGCCTGACTCCCTGTTTTATAAGTTGAAATCATCCTGTTTGGTTGTTAATTCATATAGCTGCTGTTTGTTGCCAGTACATGTTTTTTTATGATTCGCAGATCCTTGCCATCAATGTTTAATTTCTCCAGCATATTGATTATTTCCACATGCTTTACTTTGTCAAATGCTTTTGTGTTGTCTATAAAGCACATATATAGATCTTTATTTACCTCTGTAGATCTTTATATCAATGTTCTTAAGATGTATATTGCATTATTGGTGCCCTTCCTTCCACAAATACACATTGAAGACAAAATAATCACTACTAATCAGCACAGTAATCTGCCAATTAATAATTCATGATAGAATAAGTAAAATGAGGCAAAAAAGCTGAATATAATATATCAGGCCTAGTCTTAAAAGGGGAGGTAGGGCCAAAATCAAGCGGTTATAACGGAAAAGTATTTGTACATGAATATGGACAGTCACACAGGCACGAATATACATACAGACAACTCGCAGACCCAGATTCACACATGCATTCCCACATAAACACATTTTACTTCAAAACAACACTTGTTTGATGCTGGGCTTGCCTTTCCTTATCGATCCATATCTGGATGGCCAGTTCGATGTTTCCATGAATACCCTGACGCTGAAGTAGAACAGTTCGCGTACATAACAATACGCTGACGTCAGTAGTCAGCTTTGAGTCGCTTTCAAGATAATTCACTCTCAGGAATTGTGAACCTTTTATAACAGTTCGATCTTAGGAACATAACGATCTTTAAGCACAATAGGATTCAGTTGGACAACTTTCACATACTAAAGCTTATTTCTCGGCTCCAAGGAAACCTTGTACGCAACAAAGCATCAAACCATCAGGGACAGTTCGTAATTCCAATTGCTAATCAAGCGTTTCCTGTGTTCCTGTTATATCTCTTTTTTATTTTTAGTTTCCCGATCGCTCAGTCCCAAATCATGAGAACGAAGGATGAAAGTCAATGGATACCTCACTTGTCTGACTTCAGCTTAACTTGAATAATGCATGTATTATGGTGGCCGGTCAATATCAAAGATATGATTACATTTATTTTATGCATACAAACGATCTTCATAAAGTTGTAGGGATAAATCTCCGTGATCGCACCCTGAAGAAGTAGCATTACTAGAATGATTGTGGTACAAGGATGGTGACATGCACCGCTATTATCTACGTGTATTTGTCAATATTGAATTATCTGAAGACCATCGTTTGCTATTATCTACGTGTATTTGTCAATATTGAATTATCCGAAGACCATCGTTTGCTATTATCTACCTGTATTTGTCAATATTGAATTATCTGAAGACCATCGTTTGCTATTATCTACGTGTATTTGTCAATATTGAATTATCTGAAGACCATCGTTTGCTATTATCAAGGCTAAAGTGACGTTAATATGTGGACGAAGCAAAATATATTTTTCGTCATCTGTCGCTAGATTTTGACGCCTCTATAAAAGTCAATAGTCGACGCTTTTTTACTTAAGTGTCTTTTTATATTTATAACATCATTTGTTATAGTGTTATCATGCTGAGAAAATACTATCACCCTAAGAGAAATGGATATTGAATAGATTTATCAATATATTTATAGATTAGAGCTTTCATGGCTTAGTGGTTTACGCGCAGACAAGATAAAATGAATTTGGTTTTAATCTCAGTCTAACACACTTCACTCTACTCAGTTGAACAAAACAGATTACCTGGTTCATTGTGAGACTAATTCAGTAGTGAGGACAAGAATATGAAAGCTCAGGGGCGGATAGAATGAGCATTTGATACGATGGTGACGATGAAAACAATTTATAAAACAAAGGGCTGGTAACAACCAGTTCGTAACAAGAGCGAAACGGTTAGCAAGGATCAAAGAACATTGCAATGCTGTTAGTTTATTAAATCAACATTTAGGAGGCGCCGACGAGTTGACATAATAAGGGGCTAACTAACACGATTCATGAATGAGGAAGAATTTATTTAAACAAAGTGAAGTAAAAATGAGTTTATATAGCTAAAGCGACATGAGCTGAATCTGCAAAAATAAATGTGATATAAGAAAGAGTTTATGTAACTAAAGTGACGCGAAAATGTTTTACTGTAACTAAAGTGACATACAATTAATCTACAAAAATAAATGTGAGACGAGAACGAGCTTATGCAATAAAAGTGACTTGATGATGAATTTATGTAACTAAAGTGACTTTAGGTTGAGTTTATGTAACTGAAGTGACTTGAGGATTTGTTGATGTAACTAAAGTGGTTTGATGCAGAGTTTATGTAAATAAAGTGACTTGAGTAGTTTATATAATTAAAGTGACTTTAGGTTGAGTTTATATAAATAAAGTAACTTGAGAATGAATTTATGTAACTAAAGTGGCTTGAGGGTGAGTTTATGTAACTAAAGTGACTTGAGGAGAAGTTTATGTAATTACAGTAACTAGAGGATGAGTTTATGTAACTAAGGTGACTTGAGGATGAATTTATGTAACTAAGGTGACTTGAGGATGAATGTATGTAAAAAGTGACTTGAGGATGAATTTATGTAACTAAGGTGACTTGAGGATGAATGTGTGTAAAAAAGTGACTTGAGGATGAATGTGTGTAACTAATGTGACTAGAGGATGAATGTATGTAACTAAGGTGACTAGAGGATGAATGTATGTAACTAATGTGACTTGATGATGAATTTATGTAACTAAGGTAACAAGAGGATGAATGAATGTAAAAAAGTGACTTGAGGATGAATTTATGTAACTAAGGTGACTTGACGATGAATGTATGTAAAAAAGTGACTTGAGGATTAATTTATGTAACTAAGGTGACTTAACGATGAATGTATGTAAAAAAGTGACTTGAAGATGAATTTATGTAACTAAGGTGACTTGACGATGAATGTATGTAAAAAAGTGACTTGGGGATGAATTTATGTAACTAAGGTGACTTGACGATGAATGTATGTAAAAAAGTGACTTGAGGGTGAATTTATGTAACTAAGGTGACTTGACGATGAATGTATGTAAAAAAGTGACTTGAGGGTGAATTTATGTAACTAAGGTGACTTGACGATGAATGTATGTTAAAAAGTGACTTGAGGATGCGTTTATGGAACTAAAATGGCTGGAGGATAACTAAAATGGCTTGAGGATGAGTGTATGTAACTAAAATGGCTTGAGGATGAGTGTATGTAACTAAAATGGCTTGAGGATGAGTTTATGTAAATAAAGTGAGTGGAGGATGAGTTTATGTAACTAAAATGGCTGGAGGATGAGTTTATGTAACTAAAGTGGCTGGAGGATGAGTTTATGTAACTAAAGTAACTGGAGGACGAGTTTATGTAACTAAAATGGCTTGAGGATGAGTTTATGTAACTAAAGTGACTGGAGGATGTGTTTATTAACTAAAATGGCTTTAGGATGAGTTTATGTAACTAAAGTGACTTAAAGATGAGTTTATGGAATTAAGGATACTTGAAGATGAGTTTATGTAACTAAAGTGACGCGAGAATGAGTTTTTGTAACCAAAGTAACATGAGAATGATTTTATGTACCCAGTGTAACGTGAGAATGAGTTTACCTGACTAAAGTAACCTGATGATAGTTTATATAATTAAAGTGACTTAATGATGAGTTTATCTTGCCGAAGTGGTAGTAGAACGAGTTTATGCAACGAATGAGACGTGAGATTGAGTTTATGTGACTAAAGTGACGTGAGGATGAGTTTGTATATCCAAAGGTGACGTGAAGTTGAGTTTATATAACCAAATAACGTGAGAATGAGTTTATGTAGTCAAATTAACCTAAGGACCACTTTATGAAATTAAAGTGACGTGAGTCGAGTTAATGGAACCAAACCATAGTTGAGAACTAGTTTAGAAAATTCAGTCAATGATTACATCAAGCTTTTTAGAAACCAAAAGGACGACATGGAAGATCCATGGCGTCAATGGCACGGTGAAAAAAAAATGAGTGATAAAAATGAGTTTTCTAGTTTTTGGGACTTTGTTTTCCAAACGCGGAGTGTAGCCAACAAGACAGGAAAAGGGGGAAAAGAAAAAGTCAAGTATTCTTCAGTTCATTTTCTCGCAGACTTTAACAAGCAGCTTGTTAAATGCTCTACTCAAGTTTTAATTTGTTTTCTTTACAAGGTTAATGAGCATCTTGAAAACTCTTTATTTCGTGGCAAATTCCAATGGGTTTTTTTAATGTTTGCAAGGTGAAAGCACTTTCTAAGCTTCATTGATTAGTTGTAGAGTTGCGCATTCCTTTACGCATTGTGTTCAGTTATTAAAGCACAATGTTACATTTCAACGATAGTCTTGAAATTAGCTCAAAGATGAACCACTAGTGCCAGTCACCTGCTTTATCATGCAGTATAGATTTGAATTAGAAGAGAGAGAGAGATAGAGAGGTGAAGTCGCTGATAACATCAATCACTAGGGACACTTAGTGTTAAAGGCAGGAGCGCTCGTGCTGTCGGGCAGCGTTCATGGCAGGACATTTGAAATTACTGCTTGGCTACGCTTGGAAAAGGGAGATACACTGAAAAAGGAAATTACTGATGATGGTAGGTACTAGTTGTGTCAGGAATTCGGATACTCACATTAGCAACTAGACTAGAAGCTGTCGGCAACTCATAGCTGACTGCTTTCGTCAGGTTCAACCAACCAGAGGTAATAAAGATTCTACCTCACCACCCATCGGTAACATTGTAACTAATCTGGCCAAGCGAGAAGGGATGGACAATTAAAGACAAACCAATATCACAACTCTCTCTCTCTCTCTCAATAATCACAACTCTCTCTCTCTCTCTCTCTCTCTCTCTCTCTCTCACAATAAATACAACTCTCTCTCACACACAATAATCACAACTCTCCCTCCCACAATAATCACAACTCTCTCTCTCTCTCTCACACAATAATCACAACTCTCTCTCTCTCACAATAATCACAACTCTCTCTCACATACAATAGTCACAACTCTCTCTCACACAATAAATACAACTCTCTCACTCTCTCTCACAATAATCACAACTCTCTCTCTCTCTCTCTCAATAATCACAACTATATCTCTCACACACAATAATCACAACTCTCGCTCTCACACAATAATCACAACTCTCTCTCTCTCTCTCTCTCTAATCTCTCTTTATTCTCACAATAATCACAACTCTCTCTCTTTCACACAAAATAATCACAACTATCTCTCTCAATAATCACAACTCTCTCTCTCTCACAATAATCACAACTCTCTCTCTTTCACACACAATAATCACAACTCTCTCTCTCTCACAATAATCACAACTCTCTCTCTTTCACACACAATAATCACAACTATCTCTCTCAATAATCACAACTCTCTCTCTCTCTCTCACAATAATCACAACTCTCTCACACACACACACACACACACAATAATCACAACTCTCTCTCTCTCTCAATTATCACAACTCTCTCTCCCTCTCTCTCTCTCTCACAGACATACAATAATTACAACTCTCTCTCTCTCAATTATCACAACTCTCTCTCTCACACACACACAATTATCACAACTCTCTCTCTCTCACACACACACAATAATCACAACTCTCTCTCTCTCAATTATCACAACTCTCTCTCTCTCTTACACACACACCCACACAATAATCACAACTCTCTCTCTCACACACACAATAATCACAACTCTCTCTCTCAATTATCACAACTCTCTCTCTCACACACACACACAATAATCACAACTCTCTCTCTCTCTCTCACACAATAATCATAACTCTCTCTCACACACACAATAATCACAACTCTCTCTTTCAATTATCCCAACTCTCTCTCACACACACAATAATCACAAATCTCTCTCCCTCTCTCAATTGTCACAACTCTCTCTCTCACACACACATACAATAATCACAACTCTCTCTCTCAATTATCACAACTCTCTCTCTCTCACACATACACAATAATCACAACTCTCTCTCTCTCTCTCTCTCAATTATCACAACTCTCTCTCTCTCACACACAATAATCACAACTCTCTCTCTCTCACACACACACAATAATCAAAACTCTCTCTCACACACACAATAATCAAAACTCCCTCTCACACACACACAATAATCACAACTCTCTCTCTCTCACACAATAATCAAAACTCTCTCTCACACACACACAATAATCACAACTCTCATTCTCACGATAATCACAACTATCTCTCTCTCTCTCTCTCTCTCTCTCTCTCTCTCTCTTTCCTTCACTTCCTCCTGTACCCACACAGGTATCGAGGGATATTCAAAGATCTGGTTCTCGCCCTTCTGACATCTTCATCCATTGTCCATTAATGTTGTTGTAGCATTTCTTTGATGTTGTCTGTCCGTCTTACTCTGTGCGTGCTTCTTGCTTTTCTCCCTTGTCCCCTTTTATTATATGTCTTTTATGGTACGGAATCATACGGCATTCTTTCTAGATGGATAACCCATTGTATTTGTTTTCTCTCTATATAGTTTAGAATTAATTTCCCCCTTTTCGCACATTTAAACTCCTACTTTTTCTCTTATGACCTCACTTCTAATGTGGTCGATTCTGGTCACTTCATATGTTATTCTGAGACAGCTCATCTCTGTGGTAACAGGCTTCCTTTTATATCTAGCCGGAAGTGACCGTGTTTGGCAATGATAGCATGACATGGAATCTGAATGAATGGTTATGGTTAGTCGAAGGCCCCGGTATCACTGCAAACGAATGGAGATCCATAATTGCTCAACTGCCTGTGTCAGTGGAATCATCCGAATTAACAACTCATCGAATATCCAAACAAAGAAAGGCAGTTACAGTCCCTATTGTAGCAGATACAGCACACGTCAAAGGCGTTTCCGCAACAAATTCAAAACATCTGAACTGTCCTTCGTCATACGACACCATCATTCATCGTAAGCAATCAGTATATAGAAACACCATCTGGGTGAAACAAACAGCTCACGGTGTGCACAGAGCACTACTCAGCAGCTCCGGCAGCAAGCCGGACTGGAATATGAGGAAACTACAACAAGGAACATTTTGTAAACAGTGACTCAATGGTTCCCTGTCGCCTATCCGCCATATCGACCGGAAGTCCTGAATGTATACACATGTACTCTGTATCGCAAATGATCTGGTGTTATGGGCTCGCGAGGAAAGTATGTCGGTGGCTGGATCCAGGATGCAAAATGCCCTAGGTGATCTTGAAAAATGGACGAACACCTGGTTCTTACCAATTAACGAAAAAAAAATACATATACAATTTTCAGCCTATCAAGAAACACATTCTCTGCAAACTTGAAGATAAAAGACCATACACTCTCTATTGATCAAAACCCAATATATCTTGGCGTCACCATGGATCGCAGAATGACTTGGAAAAATCAGGTCGACAGAGCAAGAAAAAAAGCCAGAAATCGAACTAATATTATGAAGAAAATAGCAGGAACAGGCAGGGGAGCAGACAGCAATATTTTAAAAAGACTATACGTTGAAAGAGTCAGACCAGTTCTAGAGTATGGAGTCACAGCCTGGGCTGTGGCTTCCAAATCACACCTTTGCAAAATTAACAGAACACAGAATCAAGCTGCCAGTATCATCACTGGTGCTATGAAATCTACACCTATCCAGTAGAAGAGAAACTATATGGGGCAATCGAATCTCACTTAAACAGACAGCTGACTTCATGAGAGAGTCTAGAATTCTACTCTGATTGAGTCTTGATCGCAGAGAGAGAGAGAGAGAGAACTCTAAGAAGATGAAATGTTCCTTATTTTTGAAACAGCTGTTGGACTAGCTGTCCAAATATTTGGTCGACCTTGCTGCATCAGATGTGTATTTCTTTATCGATTTTACCATCTTCAGAGAATGCTGTTCCCGGATATTTAAAGTTTCTTAATTGCTTTATAACTTGTTGTTCTATAGCTATGTTGAACTTTTGCTTTTGTCTTCCTATTGCCATGTAAACCACAATACAACGCGTTTATGTTTGCGAGTATTTAATATTCTTTTAAAGGCGCTCGATGCGGATGAGTAATCATCAGGAGAACGCTGAAAGCAAAAGAAAAAGTGCCGTGTTCAAAATAAACAAAGTAAAGAAACCTTAGTAGTTGGAGAAATCGAAAATAAAATGCTTTATAATGCAGACTGTGTTTAACATTTTAAAACAAATTCCTATCATCTTTCAAATTATTGTAATAATTTGTACAGCTACTCCTGATAACCTCTCCGATGATAAAAGAGTCATGTTTTGTGTAGATACTACCCTGAGTGGTCAGGAATTAGATACAGGCTATGGTCCTAATATAGAGATTACGAGTACCTTATTATATACCAGAATACAACAAATTAAACATTTTGCTTTCTCCATAACAAATAAATATAAACACTCAACATTTTTAACAAAAACTAATAACAAAAAAGGATATCATCGGAAATTTATTTTTCTCAATGGATAGCAGGATACACATAATATCCCATCCATGGTTTATAAATGAATTTCGGTTTATATTGTTCTAGATGACACAATTTATCTTTTATCTGCCTGTGCGGCGTGGGACCCCTGTGCACACGGCTGCCAGGGAAAAATGGATTAACGCGCAAAATTCAGTTCCTAGTCTCTAGGGACTTCGTCAGAGGTAAATGCTGTCGAACGAAAAACAATGAAAAATAATCATCTTTGCTGTGATAACATTGGTTTTTAACATACACTTCATGTTTGGAAGATTAATTTCTATTTGACAGCAATTAACAGAAAAAAAAGAAACTTTCTTTAAAATATTTCAGCAAATAGAAAGTCATTCCTGAGAATCTAAGACTATGGTATGGTATCAAGTAAAATAACACAATGAAAAAAAAAAACTATACCATTACCAGACGTTGTGGAGATCTATATTTATCCACGCAAGATAAGAATACACATAGTGTAAGATTTTTTCTTAAATAATAAAAAGAAAATAAAGTGAAGAGCAAAGCGTGATTCCTATAATCAAGTGATCGAAGTGTGGAAATGTTAAAATACTAAAACTTGAAATAGAAACAAATAATAAAAACAAATGGTTGTGCTCGTTATGGGGAAAGTGGATCTAACAGGTGTCTACTGCACAAGTGGCAGACCTAGTTAGATAAAACCTGTTTCTCCCTATCTATCACAACAGTCTCAGGTTTGACGTCAATACTTTCAGAACATTGGATATATGCTTCAGGTTTCATGGTAGTAGTAGCTTACGTCATTCATAGTTGACTATGGATTTTGCAGCAACCCTAGAAATGTTATATTTTTTTTTTCGCCATGCATTCTCTTTTTCTGTGAGGCTGTCTGCTTCTTGTTTGAGTTGGAGCCTAAGAGTATGTTTTCAAATATTACGGTCTGCAGCTTTATTTTTCCAGACTGCAGGGTTTATGTCAAGTGTCTTCGTGTCACTTTACACACGTCTATAAATCGAAGTTTTTACCCTCCCCCCCCCACTCTTCCCCTCTAGCCCCCTCCATTTATTTTTTCATCAGCTAGTTGTCGATAAAATATATCTTTTGGTATGCGGCCATCTGCCATACGGTGTAAGTGGCCAAGCCAGTGTAACCTACGTTGTGTGAGCAGCGCGTTACTTTGTCCTTCCAGGTGATACCAAAGATACGGCGCAGACATAGCATATATAATGCATTTAGTCTTCTCTCCTGCTTAGTTTTCATAATTCGCTTCCTTACATAAGGTTACTAATGAAGTAGGCGATGCAAACTGTGGCCTCTGTTTTAGTTGTCATTTTGCTGGTTTGCTAAACACTCCTAATTATTATGCCCAATAATCTCCAAAAGCAATTACACATAAAAATGTATACCCTAAATTGCCTATGATATAATGGCACCGTAATGTTCTCAGTTGGTTAAGACATTTTTAATTCCTTGACCATCATCATTATCATTATCATCATCATCGTCATCATCATCATTATCATTATCGAGCTTATTCTTTTGGAACGTAGCTACCATGTCAGCTAATCTTAAATGTTATCTTTTCTGCTCGAGATGTCCGTCTTCTGCAGCTGTCAATCGGAGCTCGTCTGTGATATCTTGCACCAAACTTCTTCTAAGTCTTCCTCTCTCTCTTGTTACATGGAAATATACCTTCCATAATTATTTTCAATAGGCCATTATGGTGTTTAACATGACCAAGATATTGATTTTCCTTTTTTAAATGTTTTTTTTTTTATAAAATAGGATCCTGAAATGAATTTTAAATTCTTTCAAATTGGGGGGGGGGGGCGCACGTTAAAAGATACAGCAGCCTACTAAAAGAAATCTTGGAAGAGAAAATAGAAGGTAAAAGAGGCAGAGGCAGACCAAGACTAACATATATGAGTAACATCAAAAGGTGGATAAGTCAGCCTATAACAACCTGCACCATCAAAGCAAGAGACAGAACGGATTGGCGCTCCATGGTAGCCAACCTTTGATGCAGAGACATCACTCAGTGATGATGATGATGATGATGATGATGATGATGATGATGATGATGATGATGATGATGATGATGATGATGATGATGATGATGATGATGATGAATGCATAGTACATTAAGAGAAGTAATATAAATAGTGATATTTGTCATAGTCAGAACAAATCTAAAAACAAAATGTGAAGTAAAAAAAAAAACTTGAATGATAAACATTCTATAAACGACCAAGTCTTCAAAATAACAGATACTATGAATGGAAAAACAAAAACGTTACGTTAGGGATAATCAATGCGTGTTGACAGCACGCATTGCGTAACACAATAGTAAATTATTTTCTCACAGCCAATCACCATAAGAGTGGAAGAGATAAGATAAGACAAGACAAGATAAGACAAGACAAGACAAGCAAAGAAAATTAATGTTTCTACAATTTGAGAGCAAGGATAAAAATGTAGCTAAAGATGAAATCAGGAAAAGAGTTATTGGATATTAAGTTACGCAGATGAGATATTAACTGGGACATTTCTTGCTTTAAAAATTAAAAAACTCACGCCATTAATAGATAAAGTGAGGAATGAACAATTACAAATATTTAGTTTTGCATTAATTTCCACCAAACGCCCTATTTCTTAGCTCTGTTTAAACTAGCGCATTTTTGAGTTCTCTAGGTTTTTGTACAATTGTTATGTTATGATAAGATGATCATCACCGCACACCTATTCAATCGGTGCTGCTATCTTCCCCTCAAAATATAGAGAATCCCCGAGGAGGACACTGACCTACGTGCACGAACTCCGTGGTATGACCTGGATCCATCATGTGTGTAGATTTATTCTGACAAACGTTTGCTTGAACAGCGGTCATTTTTTGGGTCTATTCTACTCTATTTTTAGGGAGCCGCGATAGTTCAGTGGTTAATGAACTGGACAATAAAGGACTAGAGGTGTGGTTCGATCCCAACCAACGGCTTCCGGGTTTACCCAGCCTTTAATAGGTGCCGGATTTTTTTCTGGAAAAGTAAAGCGGCACGGGCGTAACACCAACCATATTACCCCAAAAATCATGTGTTGAAGGTCTGTAAAATTTATGGTCACTAACACCATATTCCCTATACGCCACTTGGCGTGACGGGGGTACTATACTATTTTTCTACTCTATTTTTAACTGCCAGGGGTTCATTAACGTGCGCGAGTGCACACGGGACGTCCTTCTCTCCCCCCCCCTTTCCCCCCCCCCCCTTTTATCTAAAAAGATATAAATCGGATATCACTACCCAGAGATCAGGGCAAGGTAAAGCCACAATAAAAAAAAACACGGATTCAGTTGTCTTTGTTTTTGAAAAATATTCCCGCTGGTAGAATTGAAGCCGGGACCTTAATGTCTAGAGGCCGACGTTTTATATCTAGATCACACAGCCCATCTTCTACAATTAGAACGCGCCAATGCTGGTGCCCTTGCCTTGTTAATATTTGGCGTCATGAGAACCTTAACCAACTCTAAACCGCGTCAGTCAGAATATTGTTCCTGGCAGCCTCTACCAAGCTAAACTACACAGATAAAAGGGGGAAATCTTGAAACCTCTTTCATGGGAGGGAGTTACAGCAAAGAGGAGACAATCTGTATTTAATAAATAATAACCAAATCACATTGGTGATGTAAACAAAGATGATATTTGGTCACTAGTTTTGTTGCAGACAGAGAAAATAATATTGTGCGGTGGCCTCAGGTCTTCTTTAACAAACTAGGCATTGAGGCGGCCTTAGTAAAGCGGCCTCCGTAATGCAGCATCATCCAGAGTCTGAGGCGTTGGTGCTGTATGTTCGCCGGGTGTTGGTGTCAGGGTGGTAGAAATAAAATGTGATGCCACCGATGTAAACTGTACACATAACACATTGTTGAATATGACTGACCAAGTCTAGTTCAATCAACAGAAACTTGATCACAGTTACATGCATAAGTGGCATGAAAATCATCAACGTCAGTGATATGAAACATAGTTGTCACTCTGGCTAATATACTGTCACTAAGCATTCAAGCTGAGCCAATGAATTATAATCATTGGCGATTGCGGTGGTATGGACCATAGCTATAACGTATAGTGAAGTACATCCTTGTTTGTTACTTACAGTTCCCTCAATTCATGGTTGACCTATTGTTCCCTATTACTAATTTCACTTAGCTTTAAACACGGGATCACATTCCCCTTTTGGAGATTCTGTTATCTAACTACATAATTGTTGATCTCTACAAACCTGCACCATAGCTGACCTGCTTCTCTGACTGGTAAAAAAAAAGAAAACTTCTGGTATGCGAACAATTATATATATCAGCTCCTGCCCCCGGTCTTCTCGCCAATATTAGAGACATCGGAAGTTTCCCTCTTTGACACTTCTAATTTCTAGCCGGTTTTCTTTCTTATAGTGATTGTGGGTCCTCCGATACCTATGGCCAACCCCTGAGACTTCAGACCCGTCGACGACTCAAAGCTTGTGCGGAGTGTCAAACACGACTCCACCCTGTGACACTTTTGTTCCAGCGGTTACCCACTTCTTCCTTGATCGCGGACCCGTCACTGGCTACAATAACAGGGCCAGCGGACCACCTTTCTTGAACCGCCCATGCACGTGCGTAACCCTGAAGCTGCATGAGTGATTCTCGTTTTTTCTTCTTAACCCAATTCTAGGCACTACCCACAGCGTCAGGGATGTCAACTATACAGGGACATATACTATTACAGTTTGACATATTTAGCTTCTTCTAGCTCACATGAGTGGCAGCGTTGGTAGTAAATATTTGAGAATTCTATATCCTACCTATAATACACTACACATGACTACGTTATTTTAATGTGAGATCTTTGAGCAGGTTCGAAAAACTGAAAGAAATAACACGAGAAAAGATCAACTGTAATATCAACATTCCAGAAATAAGTGAAAACAGATGGTCAGGAGCTGATTTTTTAATGGGAAAATTAAAACAAAAACCTGAGAAACAGTATTCTACTCTAGCACAAAAAAAAAAAAAAAGAGAGAAAGAAAGAAAATACAGCAAAGAAATTGCATTCATTTTGTTGCGAAGGAATATAGATAATATTACCAGATGTGAACCAATCAATCGCAGACAAACAATAGCAGACAGACAATAGCAGACAGACAATAGCAGACAGACAATAGCAGGACTTGACGATAAATTCACCATCAGTTAAATTCACCATCAGTGTCATAGAGCTGCATTGTAAAGCAACAAAAGATAACGATAAGAATCAATGTTTTAATTCTATCAATAATTTTATAGGGAAATTAAAACCATTAAAAAGAAAAAAAAAAAGCCACAGAATGAGAAGCCTTAATGTAAACTTAGAATCATATGCACAAGAGAAGTAACTGAGCCATGAGGAAGGGGCACATAATCAAAAGTAGGGATTAACTAATATATGAATGTTTGCATCTTGAAATACTCTTGGTACCATTCAATCAATAGAATAAAAGCATACAAAACTGCTGTAAAACTGATGATAAGTATGAAATGGGAAATAAGTGGTAAAAGTGCCTTTTTCTTTCATCCTTATCGGCAGCTTTACAGAAGCTCCGCATTTTTATGCAACCACTTTTTTTCCTTATTTTTTCCTCTTTCGACCATTATCATTATTAATCAATCATTGTGTGTCAGTGGTTGGTAATATATTAATGCAATATCAGCCAGGGTGCCTGTTTGCTAAGCAGCCTCTCTCATGTTGATTCTGACTATCAACAGATTCAATATCAGAATAAACAAGAAATATTCGAACGACGATGAACCTAATCTAATTAAGGCATATACTTTCCACATAAAAGAATTCAGAAACTAACATAGGAACCAATTTTGAACTAATACAATTTTGAGAGACACTTTGACTTCAGATGGGCCACATTAAAATGTAAAAGTGGGAGGAGGAATAAACATTTAAAGTGGTCATCATGTTGTTGTGGTTAAAATAAAGGTCAAAATATTTTTTATACACTAGAGTATCACAGTTCACCCATTAGCCTTCAAAGATTATCTATACCTGGCAGTAATTTTAATATGTTCAAGTATGTAAGTATGAGACATGAAATATAATATTCTTGAATATAATATTATCATCTCTGCGCTCGGACAGTGTTTAGTACTTGGATCTTACTTCTCATATCTCACAAACATCCCATCACAGTTCCCAAACATTGCGTTATCGTGAGAGTTCCTGAAACAATATCAACAAAGTATGCTAATATAGTCTTTACCGCTTTTCATTTATTTCCCTAGCAGCAGCATACGGCCTGCTGTTTTCTTTTCAATCAACTGCTACAAGTTGTGTTTCCATGATAAACCATAACAATGGACCTATATTTTGTTGCACGTGTTATATTTGTCTATTTACACAATTTTACCTACCTAGACATCAGGGCATTACACAAAAATGATTGGAAACTGACATTTGAACAAGGTTCCTTTGAACTTTGGTTGGATCACTGTAAACTCCATTATCCAAGCACGCGCAATAACAGTTGGATCACTGTAAACTCCATTATCCAAGCACGCACAATAACAGTTGGATCACTGTAAACTCCATTTTCCAAGCACGCACAATAACAGCATAAATCCTAAATCACCTTGTTTTTTCTTCTCTTAATAAAGAGGTTTCACTATCCATATGGTTCAATCATTTCACGAGTGATACTATTGGCGCCTCTTAAACGCGTATGATTTGTGGTCACACAAAGTAATTCCCGCTAACAAATCGAGCTGTAATTACGGCGCTTCAGCTTTACATTCACGCACAGCCAGTCGGAGTGTGCGTTGAATCGTCACCACTGAGAGTTTTTAATAAAGACCAACAATAGCAGGATCATCAATTCATACTTCACCAAAAATGCGAACGGTTTGTTTCTTAATAAAATCAGCGTCGCAGTGGCTCTGAGTTAAGTTAGAATACTTTTAGAAAACAAAAACAAATGCAGCCACAGAACTCGATCCTGAAAATAAATGCCAAGATTGACGAGAATCAAAAATCGTTAACAATAAACGAAAGTGAATTTAAGAGAGAAAAAGTACCCTTACTTTGGCGATACGAAATCGAAACTTGCACCATTGTCCAATTACATTAAAAAAAAATATCCCACAGATCAAGCAACACACCGTTCTAGAAACAGTGGCCGCCCATTTTGAAATAAACGTCAAAAGGGATCAGGGTGTTATTTTTGCCCGCAAATGCCTGCACTCTTCTGCCGCGTGTCCATAATCTTAATGTCACCTCTAACAATACATTTCACTAATAAAACTTATAGGACAAGAGAGCGAAGTTTCAAATTACAATCGCCATGTTAAAGTTATTTTGACTCATCCTCGTGGTTTAGATCTATCTTTCGTTCGCCCGAAGTATTGTCTATATCAGCAATGACGTTTCCTATATACATTTTTTATCGATTTGCGGTTATAGACATACTTCCCATTGGCGTGAGTGCGTGGCATCCTGATTGTTGTAGTGCGCCTTTTGGCTGGTTGCCTCCGACTTCAGCACTTAAACTTGCTATAGCAGACTGTGGTCTTGCTCGGTTGTAGGAAGGCCTGGCCAGTCTTGGTTTTCAGTCTCTGGTGACTGTTAAGCCCCATCCCCACGACAAGGAGCTGGCCTTGATGAGGGTAGTTTAGATAATTTAATGATTTACATATGCCACATATCTAAGTGTTTATTATTCATCATCAGCATGTGCCATACCGGTTGGCGTAGGCGATCATGTCCCTCCAAAATCTTCTAATCATTGTGGATATCATAGATTCTGTTGTTGACGGTTTTCCATGCCGTGACACTAAGCTATCTAGTATTTTCTATCCTTGTCCATGATCTCTCTTTCCCTGTATTTTGCTAGTTGTAAATAAGTATTCCAACTTTCCTCTTTTCATGATGTGCCCAAAAAATGTTGATTGTTTCTTTCTGATGTTTCATGGGAGGAGCTCCCCTTTTGTACTGGCCTACATCTGAGAATTTCCTCGTTGGACTTGTTTATTATTATAATTTCTAATTAGTAAAAAACCTGTTTCGACATTATTTTTTAAAAATAAATAATCTGTATGCTTTCCTGTTTTTCTTGGTCTGCCTGAAGAACTGGAAAACTGGAGCAGCATGTCCAGTGCAGTCATCACGAAATGTTCTGGTCTGAGTTATATTTCACCCCCAACAGCGAAAATAACAACTATTCGACAATAAATGCTTCAAGCAAGTCACTAATCGCTTCTACTAGTCAATAGCCGAGCAGTAACTATAACCATGATAACAATCTTGTAGATGAACACAGCAAAGTTTTGCCATTAAAGCAGATCATTCATTTGTTAGTCAATCTTTCTAGTTATTCTTTCTCTTTACTTCCTCTTATAACTTTTCGGATGCCAGTTGCGATTCAAAGTTCTTATTCTTCGTTCTCTTGCCAGCATTAACCATTGTCATAAGATAATATTTATGTAACTTTGATAGTGTCATTCTAGCTACCTTTCGTATCCCTAAAGTTCTCATTCTTCTCATATATTTGTATACAAACTACACGCATGGTAAAGCGTGGAATCGAAATTGATTTTCTCCAGATGGATAAACCATTAAGATAATAATCGATGTAATAGTTAAAGTTGGCTGAACTAACTTCTCTGCAACCGAAAATCTCCAAAGCAGTTTGATCTCCGCAGGAGAATGGCTATGGTTGAGGTAGATGATGGTTTCTCGCAGCCCGCGGTTTAAAGACATCTCTCACCTCACCATTCAATTATACTTGTGCCTAGCTAATTTCAAATTCCAGCAATCTCCAGACCAAAGCATAGTCGATAATCGCAGCCCTTGAACACCGCAATCACTACGCAACCTCAGTGTCCATGATTCTTCTTCTTCTATCCTTCCTCTGTTGCCGTTGGCGTCGAGGGGAGAAACAATCTGCGATTCTTTGCTCTTCTGTTGGCATCTTCTGATGTTATTCCTCCTAGTGACTCTAGTATTCCATTTATCCATCTCTTTCTCGGTCTTCCTCTTAATCTGACGTTTTCGTAGCGTTTGTTTATGGCTCTTTGATTCATTGTTAGTTCTTTCTGTCTTGTTATGTGGCCGAACCAATTTATCTGTTGTTTCTTTATGTATTCGATGGCTGGTTCAATTTCGAGTTTCTTCCTCAGGTCAGTGTTTCTTACTCTGTCCCTTAAGCTGTTTCCTGTCATTCTTCTGACACATTTCATAGTGTCCATGATTAATACTCGTATTTACGTTAAATATGTAACTCCCGCAATCACTACGTAACCTCACAGTGTCCTTGATTAATATTTACGTTAAATGTGTAAATCCGAACCATGTCTGTCAGGTCTTTTATTGCATTCTCTTTGTCAGTTGGTTTATTCAATCTACAGAGGCACTAAAGCTAAACCTGCTCCCAATCCGCTCCAAAATTCCAAAATTAAACATAACTACAGGCATCCCAGTAAACCGGAAGTAATCTGTAATCTTCTCACACAGCTAAATTATAACTCTAACATCTCTCAGTGTATCCAAATTAACTCTTACTCTCCGCCTCCAAAATTACCCGATCTTAACTTTATCCTTCCTGAAATATTTAACTTTAAATCAAACCACAACAACGTGGCCTAGCTACTATCTAACTCTAGCTATCCAAACATACCCAAACTACTTTCTAACTCTAGCCATACAAACATACCCAAACTACTTTCTAACTCTAGCCATCCAAACATACCCAAACTACTTTCTAACTTTAGTCATCCAAACACACCTAAACTACTTTCTAACTATAGCCATCCAAACACACCCAAACTACTTTCTAACTCTAGTCATCCAAACACACCTAAACTACTTTCTAACTATAGCCATCCAAACACACCCAAACTACTTTCGAATACTAGCCATCAAAACACACCCAAACTACTTTCTAATCTAGCCATCAAAACACACCCGAACTACTTTCTAACTCTAGCCATCAAAACACACCCGAACTACTTTCTAACTCTAGCCATCAAAACACACCCGAACTACTTTCTAACTCTAGCCATCAAAACACACCCAAACTACTTTCTAACTCTAGCCATCAAAACACACCCAAACTACTTTCTAACTCTAGCCATCAAAACACACCCAAACTACTTTCTAACTATAAGCACCCCCCCCCCCCAATCTAACTCAAACATATATACAAGACATCAAACTCTTAATCGTGCTCTTCCAACGTATCCAAGCTAATTAATAACTCTTTCATTCCCAATGCACCAAAGCTGGCTTCTATTTTAATAGCACTCAGTATACATTTACCTAACTTTGGCTCTCTCAACATACGTCACCTTAACTTTAACCCTCCAATGATACTCCACTCTAACTCCAACCTCTGCTACTTCGACTTTCTGCTACGCGCCCAAGCTAACCTCTAACTCTACATTTCTATGAATATTAGTCCAGAACTATTACCCTAAAATATTAATCAAGTTAGACTCTAAATCTTATCCTCCCAAAATACCCAAGCTAAACAGTAATTATATTCCTCCCAACATACTTAAGTTAATCTCTAATATTCTAATTTTCCTAAAGTACCCAAACTAATCTATAATTCGTCGTTCTAAGGTACCATCTTTAAATAGCAATTCTAGTCCTTCCAAAGTACCATCTTTAAATAGCACTTCTAGTCCTCCCAAAGTACCATCTCTAACTAGCAATTCTAGTCCTCCCAAAGTATCATCTTTAACTATCAATTCTAATCCTCCCAAATGTACCATCTCTAACTATCAATTCTAATCCTCCCAAAGTACCATCTCTAACTAGCAATTCTAGTCCTCCAAAAGTACCATCTCTAACTAGCAATTCTAGACCTCCCAAAGTACCATCTTTAACTAGCAATTCTAATCCTCCCAAAGTACCATCTCTAACTAGCAATTCTAGTCCTCCCAAAGTACCATCTTTAACTAACAATTCTAGCCCTCCAAAGTACTCTCTAACTAGCAATTATAGTCTTCACAAAGTACCATCTTTAACTAGTAATTCTAGTCCTCCCAAAGTAACATCTTTAACTAGCAAATCTAGTCCGCCCAAATGTACCATTTCTAACTAGCAATTCTAATCCTCCCAAAGTACAATCTCTAACTAGCAATTCTAGTCCTCCCAAAGTACCATCTCTAACTAGCAATTCTAGTCCTCCCAAAGTACCATCTCTAACTAGCAATTCTAATCCTCCAAAAGTACCATCTCTAACTAGCAATTCTAGTCCTCCAAAAGTACCATCTCTAACAAGCAATTCTAGTCCTCGCAAAGTACCATCTTTAACTAGCAATTCTAGTCCTCACAAAGTACCATCTTTAACTAGCAATTCTAGCCCTCCCAAAGTACCATCTCTAACTAGCAATCCTTGTCCTCCCAAAGTACCATCTCTAACTAGCAATTCTAGTCCTCCCAAAGTACCATCTCTAACTAGCAATTCTAGTCCTCCCAAAGTACCATCTCTAACTACCAATTCTAGTCCTCCCAAAGTACCATCTCTAACTAGCAATCCTTGTCCTCCCAAATAACCATCTCTAACTAGCAATTCTAGTCCTCCCAAAGTACCATCTCTAACTAGCAATTCTTGTCCTCCCAAAGTACCATCTCTAACTAGCAATTCTAGTCCTCCCAAAGTACCATCTCTAACTAGCAATTCTAATCCTCCAAAAGTACCATCTCTAACTAGCAATTCTAGTCCTCCAAAAGTACCATCTCTAACAAGCAATTCTAGTCCTCGCAAAGTACCATCTTCAACTAGCAATTCTAGTCCTCACAAAGTACCATCTTTAACTAGCAATTCTAGCCCTCCAAAGTACCATCTCTAACTAGCAATCCTTGTCCTCCCAAAGTACCATCTCTAACTAGCAATTCTAGTCCTCCCAAAGTACCATCTCTAACTAGCAATTCTAGTCTTCCCAAAGTACCATCTCTAACTACCAATCCTAGTCCTCCCAATGTACCATCTCTAACTAGCAATCCTTGTCCTCCCAAATAACCATCTCTAACTAGCAATTCTAGTCCTCCCAAAGTACCATCTTTAACTAACAATTCTAGCCCTCCCAAAGTACCATCTCTAACTAGCAATTCTAGTCTTCACAAAGTACCATCTTTAACTAGTAATTCTAGTCCTCCCAAAGTACCATCTTTAATTAGCAATTCTAGTCCGCCCAAATGTACCATTTCTAACTAGCAATTCTAATCCTCCCAAAGTACAATCTCTAACTAGCAATTCTAGTCCTCCCAAAGTACCATCTCTAACTACCAATTCTAGTCCTCCCAAAGTACCATCTCTAACTAGCAATTCTTACCCTCCAAAAGTACCATCTCTAACTAGCAATTCTAGTCCTCCAAAAGTACCATCTCTAACAAGCAATTCTAGTCCTCCCAAAGTACCATCTTTAACTAGCAATTCTAGTCCTCACAAAGTACCATCTTTAACTAGCAATTCTAGCCTTCCCAAAGTACCATCTCTAACTAGCAATCCTTGTCCTCCCAAAGTACCATCTCTAACTAGCAATTCTAGTCCTCCCAAAGTACCATCTTTAACTAGCAATTCTAGTCTTCACAAAGTACCATCTGTAACTAGCAATTCTAATCCTCCCAAAGTACCATCTCTAACTAGCAATTCTAGTCCTCCAAAAGTACCATCTCTAACAAGCAATTCTAGTCCTCCCAAAGTACCCTCTTTAACTAGCAATTCTAGTCCTCACAAAGTACCATCTTTAACTAGCAATTCTAGCCTTCCCAAAGTACCATCTCTAACTAGCAATCCTTGTCCTCCCAAAGTACCATCTCTAACTAGCAATTCTAGTCCTCCCAAAGTACCATCTCTAACTAGCAATTCTAGTCCTCCCAAAGTACCATCTCTAACTACCAATTCTAGTCCTCCCAAAGTACCATATCTAACTAGCAATTCTAGTCCTCCCAAAGTACCATCTCTAACTAGCAATTCTAGTACTCCCAAAGTACCATCTCTAACTAGCAATTCTAGTCCTCCCAAAGTACCATCTCTAACTAGCAATTCTAGTCCTTCCAAAATACCATCTCTAACTAGCAATTCTAGTCCTCCCAAAATACCATCTTTAACTAGTAATTCTACATTCTCCCAAAGTACTATCTCTAACTAGCAATCCTTGTCCTCCCAAAGTACCATCTCTAACTAGCAATTCTAGTCCTCCCAAAGTACCATCTCTAACTAGCAATTCTAGTCCTCCCAAAGTACCATCTCTAACTACCAATTCTAGTCCTCCCAAAGTTATTGAGTTATTGAGTTATTGAGTTATTGAGTTATTTGCGGATCATCATCATTGCACTCCGAACATGTCCATAGGTGCTCAGATCCCCTCCTCAGCAATTCCTTCAGTGTCCAGCGACTGACGACTCCAGTTCTATGTTGGTTGATAAGTCTTCTTACACGGCCACCAAGTTTCTCATTTCTGGCTGTGCCCATCTTAACTCCCATTTCCATCATCCGAAGAAGCGACGTTGATCTGTGTTTGTCGAAGTCCTGTGCTCTTCCCACATCTCGGAGTGCATTGATGACGTCCGCCCGTTCCATCGGTTGCCCGTCCTCAACGACAGCGCAGCTAGCAAACCTGTCCGCTCTCTCATTTTCCCGTACTCCCGCATGTCCAGGGACATAGACAAAGGTGACCTTACGTATTTTGGATTTCTGCAACGACTCTACCCATTGCATGCGTACAAAGCCCGCCTCCACTTTTTTTTATCATGCTCATCGAATCACTCAGTATACATGCGTGGATGTAGTCTTGTGACTCTAACCATTTGAATGCCTTGGTCACTGCCATCACCTCCATTGTCATGCTACTCGTGGTCATGGCGTATGCACCACTGTCTTCCTTGGCTATTCTGCCTGCCGAACGTGCTGTAAATACCTCCCAAAGTACCATCTCTAACTATCAATTCTAGTCCTCCCAAAGTACCATCTCTAACTAGCAATTCTAGTCCTCCCAAAGTACCATCTCTAACTAGCAATTCTAGTCCTCAAAAAGTACCATCTCTAACTAGCAATTCTAGTCCTCCCAAAATACCATCTCTAACTAGCAATTCTAGTCCTCCCAAAATACCATCTTTAACTAGCAATTCTAGTTCTCACAAAGTACTATCTTTAACTAGCAATTCTAGTTCTCCCAAAGTACCATCTTTAACTAGCAATTCTAGTCCTCCCAAAGTACCATCTTTAACTAGCAATTTTAGTTCTCCCAAAGTACCATCTCTAACTAGAAATTCTAGTCCTCCCAAAGTACCCAAACTAAACTGAAATTTTAGTCCTGTCAACGAAATCCAAGCTAATCTCTAATTCCAGCCCACATAAAGTGCCCAAGTAAAACTCTAATTCTAGTCCTCATGTAGTACCCGAGCTAACATTTAAGTATAGTTCTTCCAAAGTACCCAAGATATTCTCTAGTTCCAGTTCTCCTAAAAACACAAGTTAACCTATAATGTTAGTCCCCTCTAATTACCTAATGTAATATTTAATTGTAAACCTCACAAAGTATCCAAACCAACATCTAATTTTAGTCTTCCAACCTACCCAGGCTAATCTCTAATTTTAATCTTTCGAACGTACCCAAGCTAATATTTAATGTCATTCCTAAGTACCCAAACTTATCACTAATTCTAATTATGCCAAGGTACCCAGGCTAACCTACAATTTTAGTCTTCACAAAACACACAAGCTAACCTCTAACGCTTTTCCTTCCACAGTACTCAATCTAGTCTATAATCCAAGTCCATCTAAAGTACCCAGGCTAACTTACAATTTTAGTCTTCACAAAACACACAAGCTAACCTCTAACACTTTTCCTTCTACAGTACTCAATCTAGTCTATATCTCAAGTCCATCTAAAGTACCCAGGGTTAACTTACAATTTTAGTCTTCACAAAACACGCAAGCTAGCCTCTAACACTTTTCCTTCCAAAGTACCCATTCTAGCCTCTAATTCAAGTCCATCTAAAATACCTAGGCTAAACTACAATTTTAGTCTTCCCAAGGCACCAAAGCTAACCTTTAACTTTTTCCCTCCAATGTACCCATAATAACCTATAGTAGCCCCAATATACTCAACCCTAACTTTAACCCTGACAGTGCATCCCAGCCAACTTCTAACCCTCACCGTTCCAGATTACCCAAGCAAACCCCCAAACTGCATGGATTACTAGACAGCGAAACGTCAATTTGTTTACTTTTGGCAGCTTAGCGGGGTTCTGCTTTCCTTCATTTCAAAATGTTTTAACGTGAGAGAAAAGAATATTGGCAATGAGCAAATTGAATATGTTGTTCTGTTTTGAGATGTTCGCTAATTGACGTAAATATTAACGTTTCATTGACTATAATGAGGTGATAAGCAAAGTACGCTGCAATAACCATATTTCTGCAAAACAAAATATACGTGTGTTTATTGATAACAGAACACTTGTTTTCAAATAAAATTTAACTGGCAGTCAACACGCTTTTATGTTGAGACTTCATTATTGATTATTAGAACAAATACTGGAAGGCAAAACTGAACTGCTGGATAAGCCAATAAACGTATGAAAGGTACATCGTTTAGCTCTACGTGATTTTCCAGCAAATGCGTCTAGTGAAGTGCTTGTTACGTTTTTCTGCTCACTGTATTACGTGAAACATGTGTACTGTATTGTTCTTTCAATGTCAACAGTTTTTCTTCTCAATTTACCTCTCCGTCAAAACAGCATATTTTGTCAAATATCTGTCAAATATGTCGCAATGTCTGAATTTTTCTTCCTCTTCTTCTTTCCTTCCTCATCTGCCTTTCAGCGTCGAGGGGAGATATAATTTGCGGTCTTTGGCTCTTCTGTTCGCCTCTGCTGCTGTTATGTTTCCTAATGCTTCTAATTTTCCACCGATCCATCTTTTTCGTGGTCGACCCTTGGGTCTGGTGTTCTCACGTTTGTTGAAGGCTCGTTGTGTTGTGTTTTTATCTTTTTGCCTTGTCACGTGGCCAAACCATTTTATCTGTTGTTTCCTTATATATTCTATGGCGGGGGCTATTCCTAGCTTTTTTCTCAGTTCTTCATTTCAAATCTTATCTCTCAGACTGTTTCCTGTCATTCATCTCACACATGTCATCTCTGTAGAGGTTATTTTTTCTTATTGTTCTTGCATCTAGGGTCCAGGTCTGGCATTGGTAGCACAACGTTGGGATGAAGATTGTATTGTATAGTGCTCGTTTTGCCTCCAGAATTATTTCCTTGTTGGACAATAGTGGAGATAACTGTCCAATGATTTGACAAGCTTTATTGCATCTTGATTCTATCTCTGCTGTTTGAGAATTATCGTTTGTCATTAGACTTCCTAGGTATTTGAATTCCTCTACTTGTTTTAGTTGTCTGTCTTCTATAGTTATGTTGATGTTCTGTTTATTTTTGGCGACATTCATGACTTCTGTTTTGTTGATGTTGATTTTCATGTTGTATTTTGTGCATGAGATGTTGAGTTTGTTTAAGTGTTCTTGTAGGTCTTCAGTTGTTTCATGTATTAGTGCCTGGTCGTCTGCAAATAAAAGCTCGTTGATCTCCTCTGTCTCTGATGGGTTGGCTAGCTTGCATATATAGTCCATGTGTGTAATAAACAGTAAGGGGGATAGTACGCACCCCTGTCTTACACCTTATCTAACTTCGAAGTGGTATGTGTAGCCTGCTGCTGTTCAGATCCTGTAGCTGATGTTAATTGTTAATGTAGAGACTTTTAATAAGGTTGGTTAGATGTTGGCTTACTCCGTATGTTGTTAGTATCTCCCACAGTTGTTCTCTGTTTACTCTGTCGAATGCTTTTTCCTGGTCAATGAAGGCTATGTATAAGTTTAGATTGTGTTCTGTCGTTTTTTTTTTTCTGCAAGCTGTTTTAATGTGAATAGTGCGTCAGTATATCCTCTGTTTTTTTTCGGAACCCCATTTGAGAATCGCTTAACTCTAGTTCTGTTATTGGTCTCAGACTTTTTTCCAAGATTTTGGCGTATAGCTTTCCTACATGGCTGAGAAGAGATATACCTCTATATTGATTGCAGTCTCTTTTGCTACCTTTCTTTTTCCATATTGGTATGATGATTGCCTGTTGCCAGTCTTCTGGGGTTTGTTGTTGGTGCCATGCTGCATCAAATATTCTGTGCAGCCATTGCACTCATGTTTCTCCTGCTACTGCTATTATTTCTATTGCTATGTTATATATCCCCGGAGCTTTATTTCTTGGTGCATATTTGATTACTTCTTCGATTTCCTCTTTCATTATGTTGGGTTTGAATCCAACATCATGAATGTCTGAATATAGTATGCAAACCTCAATGCATAAAAGTAATATTATGTTTAGTAAATGTATTGACAGTACTTGAAACAATAGCCAAGCACATGATAGTTTTAATTACTGATGTCTAGCTGTCTGTAATATTAACAATGTAAACATGATCTATCTATCTATCTATCTATCTATCTATCTATCTATCTATCTATCTATCTATCTATCTATCTATCTATCTATCTATCTATCTATCTATCTATCTATCTATCTATCTATCTATCTATCTATCTATCTATCTATCTATCTATCTATCTATCTATCTATCTATCTATCTATCTATCTATCTATCTATCTATCTATCTATCTATCTATCTATCTATCTATCTATCTATCTATCTGTCTGTCTGTCTGTCTGTCTGTCTGTCTGTCTGTCTGTCTGTCTGTCTGTCTGTCTGTCTGTCTGTCTGTCTGTCTGTCTGTCTGTCTGTCTGTCTGTCTGTCTGTCTGTCTGTCTGTCTGTCTGTCTGTCTGTCTGTCTGTCTGTCTGTCTGTCTGTCTGTCTGTCCGTCCGTCCCTCCATCCATCCATCCATCCATCCATCCATCCATCCATCCATCCATCCATCCATCCATCCATCCATCCATCTATCTATCTATCTATCTATCTATCTATCTATCTATCTATCTATCTATCTATCTATCTATCTATCTATCTATCTATCTATCTATCTATCTATCTATCTATTTATCTATCAATATATTTATATATATATATATATATCCATCTATCCATCTTTCCATCAATCCATCCATCCATACATCCATCCATCCATCCATCCATCCATCCATCCATCTATCCATCCATCCATCTATCTATCTATCGATCCATCCATCCATCCATCCATCCATCCATCCATCCATCCATCCATCCATCCATCCATCTATCTATCTATCTATCTATCTATCTATCTATCTATCTATCTATCTATCTATCTATCTATCTATCTATCTATCTATCTATCTATCTATCTATCTATCTATCTATCTATCTATCTATCTATCTATCTATCTATCTATCTATCTATCTATCTATCTATCTATCTATCTATCTATCTATCTATCTATCTATCTATCTATCTATCTATCTATCTATCTATCTATCTACCTAATTACCAACCTACCTACCTATCTACCTACATATTAGTGAACCGTTAAGTCAGTCACAGTCTAAAAAATGTTCCTTGTTGTAGTTTCCTCATATTCCAGTCCGGCCTGCTCCCGGAGCTACTGAGTAGTGCTCTGTGCACACCGTGAGCTGTTTGTTTCTCCCAGATGGTGTTTCTATATACTGATTGCTTACGATGGATAATGGTGTCGTATGACGAAGGACAGTTCAGATGCTTTGAATTTGGTGCGGAAACGCCTTTGACGTGTGCTGTATCTGCTACAATAGGGACTGCAACTGCCTTTCTTTGTTTGGATATTCGATGAGTTGTTAATTCGGATGATTCCACTGGCACAGGCGGTTGAGCAATTATGGATTTCCATTCGTTTGCAGTAATACCGAGGTCTTCGAATAACCGTAACCGTAACCATGCATACCTACCTACCTACCTATATGTCTGTCTTTTCGTCTGTCCATCTATCCACTCATCAATTTATCCGATCAAATGTTCAGAAGTAAACCTAAGACTGTTGCATGCATCCAAAATGTGTTGTAACGAAAAGTAAAGCTAAAAATTGAACTAATGAGATCGATTTACGTCAGCATTGGTGTCTTTCTGTTGTTGCCCCGCATGATCGGATAAACAAGATAGCCTCTAATCCTGCGGAAAAGCATCTCATATGAATAAACAGTGAAACAGTTACTTTCATGTACCGACATTTTGAAGCAAAACACGGTAAAGCGCCAATGGAAAAGGTCAGGAAGACCTCCTATGTCAAAAAAACAAATTGATCATGTTCGTGCCGCGTATCAACGTATCAAAAAAAATGTACTGTCTGTCTGGCCTTATGTCTGTCTGTCTGTCCGTCCGTTTGTCAACTTATCTGTCTATGTGTATATCTGTGTATCTGTATATCTGTCTATTTATCGATCCATCCGCCCACTCCAATAACCATCTACCCATATCTATCCATTCACCCATCCATTCGTGTGTGTGTCTGTCTTTATGTCTATTTCTTGCCCGTTCTATACCTCTCTCTCTCTCTCTCACTCTCTCTCACTCTCTCTCTCTCTCTCTCTCTCTCTCTCTCTCTCTCTGAAGAAGTTGCTGTGGTGATAGGATTAAACTTCACTTCTCAAGTTCTATATTCTCGATTCGAATCATAGGTGAAGGACATATTTTTAACAAATACCCTTGAATCTCATATTAGATAAGTTCGAGTGTATAGCTAGTAAAAACTGCTACGAATGATAGTACGTTAGGTCCACACAGTATAATTTCGACACGTATAGAAGCTCAAGCCGATGAAAACTGAAAACAGCAGGTTGTATGTATTACACTGTTCTTTGCAAATATAAATAAACAAACAGAAGATCTCTCGCAACACGTGAAAAACATGCCATAGAAGTAGTATTATGAAAGTGGCATCAATGAATATCAGTGAACTTAAAGGCAAAGAAAAAGAAATAATAGAGGAAATGAGAAAAAGAGATCAAAATAATGACAGTACTAGAAACAAGGCGGTTGGTTACCAAACAGTCGGGGTTCGTTCCTGGCGAGGACACCTGGGCAAGGAGCCGCGAAGAGTGGTTAGTGAACTGGACTACTACGGACCTCGGCTTTCACCCAGCCTGGGTGGTGGGAAAGTAAAAGCAGCACGAAACCGACCACATTACCCCAAAAATCATGTGCTGAAGGTCTGTAGGGATTTCCCTATCGTGGCACGGTAAAACTGTGACAAAATAATCAGTAGACTACGCTCCCAACTGTGGTGTAAATAAAACAGAAAAACAAAGTAGGATTCGTCACGGTAAAACTGTGATAAATCAGAAAAAAAATCAGATAGTTAGTATCAAATATAAATCAGAAAAATGATGGTTAGTATCAAATATAAATCAGAAAAATGATGGTTAGTATCAAATATAAATCAGAAAAATGATAGTTAGTATCAAATATAAATCAGAAAAAATGATGGTTAGTATTAAATATAAATTAGAAAAATGATGGTTAGTATCAAATATAAATCAGAAAAATAATAGTTAGTATCAAATATAAATCAGAAAAAATGATGGTTAGTATCAAATATAAATTACAAAAATGATGGTTAGTATCAAATATAAATCAGAAAAATGATCCTTAGCATCAAATATAAATCAGAAAAAATGATGGTTAGTATCAAATATAAATCAGAAAAATGATCGTTAGTATCAAATATAAATCAGAAAAATGATGGTTAGTACAGAAAAATTATGGTTAGTATCAAATATAAATCAGAAAAATGATGGTTAGTATCAAATATAAATCAGAAAAATGATCCTTAGCATCAAATATAAATCAGAAAAAATGATGGTTAGTATCAAATATAAATCAGAAAAATGATCGTTAGTATCAAATATAAATCAGAAAAATGATGGTTAGTATCAAATATAAATCAGAAAAATGATGGTTTGTATCAAATATAAATCAGAAAAATGATGGTTTGTATCAAATATAAATCAGAAAAATGATCGTTAGTATCAAATATAAATCAGAAAAAATGATGGTTAGTATCAAATATAAATCAGAAAAATGATCGTTGGTATCAAATATAAATCAGAAAAAATGATGGTTAGTATCAAATATAAATCAGAAAAATGATGGTTAGGATCAAATATAAATCAGAAAAATGATCGTTGGTATCAAATATAAATCAGAAAAAAATGATGGTTAGTATCAAATATAAATCAGAAAAATGATCCTTAGCATCAAATATAAATCAGAAAAAATGATGGTTAGTATCAAATATAAATCAGAAAAATGATGGTTAGCATCAAATATAAATCAGAAAACTGATGGTTAGTATCAAATATAAATCAGAAAAATGATGGTTAGTATCAAATATAAATCAGAAAAATGATCGTTAGTATCAAATATGAATCAGAAAAAAAATGAGGATTAGTATCAAATATAAATTTTTTAAATGATCGTTAGTATAAAAATAAAAATAAGAAAAACAATTATTTTTACTGCACATGAAAGAAAATAATGAAAAACGATAAATACTGAAATAAATGAGTTGGCATCTAAGAACACTTAATGTGGCAATACAAAATAAAGCAAAATGAAAAATTAAGTAAAGAGTGGAAATAACACCAGGCTTGAAATTCAACCAGAGGTGATAAGTTAATTGATTCGAAACTTTAGCGCAGTTCTCGACATCCAGCTTTTCAATGTCAGCATTAACAACCAGACGCAACAACAGAAAAGGTTGAAGAGAACTTCCCCAGAGATGAAGAAACGAATTATCGAATTATCTGACAGCGCACGGAGACCATGTGTGAGGCCAACCATGAAGGTCTGTCAAAGAACGTCATTGTTTTCCTCAAAGCAGAACAACAAAAAAGGTTAGACAAGAATATAACTTAACAGTGTACATGTAAAATACAAATTATTGAAGTTATTTGTTCCGATTTTTATTAAAGAAGCCCCGTTAACAAAATGATTAGTGTGCTTGCCTACTGACAAGATGGGTTTCGGTTCCGTTTTCAAACTTTCGTTGAAATGGACACGTTTTGTTCGGGATATCCAACCTCTTAAACCAGGTACCAGAGGTTCTACATGGGAAAGTATAGCGGCCTGCTGTTATATATAAATCAGATCATAAATATGCTTAAAAAAAAAAGAAAACGTGGTAAAAACAATAGCATCAACACCATAGTCCCCAGCTGTCACAAGGCTTGACGGGTTTACTTTCCTTGTAATTCTTATTAAGTTTGAAATTAACCCTTCCTCTTAGCCCCCCCCACCCCCTCCCCCAATCACCTCCCCGGCGAGTTCCTCTTTTGATATTTTGCTCAAGATAACGTACCGATCTCCTATTATAGAGCCTTCGTCATTGTCTCAAAGCTCTGGAGAAGATAGAGATGTAATTTTATTATGTTCACATGCCTCTCTGTCTGTCTGTCTCTCTCTCTCTCTCTCTCTCTCTCTCTGTGTGTGTGTGTGTGTGTGATGTTCTTAGTCTGTACGTGCAAAAACATATGTTGTCTTAGAAATATTTTGGTTCGTTTTTCATTTATAATTTGTACAGTTATTATCATTTGTAATTTCATCGATTGTGTACACTTCAATATCATCATATTGTGTACACTTCATTATCATCGTATTGTGTACACTTCATTATCCTCATATTGTGTACACTTCATTATCATCATATTGTGTACACTTCATTATCATCATATTGTGTACACTTCATTATCATCATCGTGTACCATGCCTGCCGGGTAATCATATCTATCCACAGCTTATTATCTCTACATCAGTTCTTCCAAGATATTGTTAGCTTCCCATCAAATTAAACTTTTACCTTGTCTTGTGTTTTGTTTGAAATTGGCTACATTATACCCGATGGATTATATCCCAAACTCCAGAGTCCCATGTGGACGCTGCGGAGTTCGTGCACTGTGCTGTGATATTCCTGAATGATTAGGAAGGAGACTGGAGTACTTACTCATGGACACTCTCAGAATACAAAGTTGAATGTCCTAGAAAGAAACATAAGAAATATGCAGACTTGGAGTAAAAAATAATCAAGTATTAGTGCTACAATTGGTTTATAATGATTCATATATCGAATTAGAATGGTGCAGTTGAATGCATTGATTTCAGAACAATAAGCCTAATTAGCCAGGTAACAAACATTTTACTAAAAGTTATACAGGGAAGGATTCAGAATAAAATCAATACTGAATTGATGAGCAACAATTTGGATTCAGGAAAAACAGTGGGACAAAAGAAGCGATATTCAGCATGAGAACATTGATTGAAAAGTACACAGAAGTAAACAAACCAATATATGCCTGCTTTATAGACTACACCAAAGCTTTCGATAGAATACACCATAACCAACTCATAGACTGTCTAAAGGATATAAATCTAGACGACACAGACATACGACTAATATGTAATTTGTACTGGGAGCAAACAGCAATAATAAGATGAACTCTACACCCATGGACATAAAAAGAGGAGTAAGACAAGGATACATCATATCACCAAGCTTGTTCAATCTATACATTGAGCAAATCTTTAAAAACATCTCAGATATACCAGGCCTAAACATTAATGGAAAGATAATCAATAACCTAAGATATGCTAATGATACTGTTCTACTAGCAGAAAATCCTAAAGACCTACAACAATTGCTTAATGTGATAAACATAACAAGCAAAATATATGGACTAGAAATGAATATCAAAAAAACTAAAACTATGATCATAAACAAAGAAAATTCTCAAGACCTACAATTAAATATCACAGTTGAGGGAATACATCTGGAGACAGTCCAGAGCTACAACTACCTGGGACATACTATAACTAATGATGGAAAATGCAAAATTGAAATAAACAAAAGAATAGATATGGCAAAAAGTAATTTTAATGCCATGAAA
Organism: Megaustenia siamemsis; assembly: GCA_032433765.1. Classification (NCBI taxonomy): domain Eukaryota; kingdom Metazoa; phylum Mollusca; class Gastropoda; order Stylommatophora; family Ariophantidae; genus Megaustenia; species Megaustenia siamemsis. The sequence goes on along the minus strand of JAVIAB010000073.1, from coordinate 87,458,774 downwards.
AATATACTAACAACAAAACAAATATCAACAAGGCTGAAACTAAGAATGGCAAAATGTTACATCTTCTCAATATTGCTGTATGGTGCAGAAACATGGATATTAGACAAGAAAACAGAACAGAAAATTGAAGCCTTTGAAATGTGGATTTATAGAAGAATAGGTAGAATTGGATGGAAACAAAAGATAACAAATGAGGAAGTTTTAAAACAACTGAAAATAAAAAGAGAACTGCTGTATATAATTAAGACAAGACAAATGAAATTTTTGGGGCATGTTAAAAGACACAACAGCCTACTAAAAGTAATATTGGAAGGGAAAATACAAGGTAAAAGAGGCAGAGGCAGACCAAGACTAACATGGACGAGTAACATCAAAAGATGGACAAGTCAATCTATGACAGCCTGCACCATCAAAGCAAGAAACAGTAGAATGGCGATCCATGGTAGCCAACCTTCGTTGCGGAGAAGGCACTCGATGATGATGATATCGAATTAATTTTGAAAGTACTAAATCAAGCTGCGACATGTTACTAATTTTAAAATTTAATTTAGAAGGCGTAGTCGGAATAATCAGTGAACTATGTGTGACAAGAGGTATGTCCTTTCTGATCGACTGCTTTAGGTTCACTCAGCTTTAAATGAATACGATATATTTTATTTTGGGAAAGAAAGACAGCACTGACATTGTACTGGCCATTATCTAAAAAAGTCTACCAATTGATTTACAATTTTGACACTAACATTGCATTCTCAATACGCCACACTCGGGACGTTGGTAGTATCTTTTTTTTGCTTTTCTTTCTGTTTCTCACTTTACGTTTACTTTAATATCATCAATGTTTATGTATTTTACACAACTAGAAAAGAACTACTATCGACAAGTTCATATGGTTTTTAAATAAATTTGTGTAGTAATTTCTCTCATTTAAGATGTTGCCAAAAACACACCTCTCTTGCTTGAAGAAACAAATAAACTCATGTCAGAAGTTTGATACTTGCAGAACTGAAGCTGAGACAAGTGTACAAGATAGAATGTTTGTTTCACACATCTGTTCTACCTGTCGCCCTTCGCTTAAGATCTCCCAGCTGTGGCAATTCACCCTTAACCAAATGGTCGTGTCCCTTGAACCCTCACTGCACTGGGTGGATACAGAATTTCAGAGATACATACAATTGTTTACTGTATCCCTTTCTCTGGAAGTCTCTTGTTTGTCTATTTCTTCCAATATCTATCTATCTATCTATCTATCTATCTATCTATCTATCTATCTATCTATCTATCTATCTATCTATCTATCTATCTATCTATCTATCTATCTATCTATCTATCTATCTATCTATCTATCTATCTATCTATCTACCTACCTACCTACCTACCTACTTAACTATCTTCCTATCTATCTATCTATCTATCTATCTATCTATCTATCTATCTATCTATCTATCTATCTATCTATCTATCTATCTATCTATCTATCTATCTATCTATCTATCTATCTATCTATCTATCTATCTATCTATCTATCTATCTACCTACCTACCTACCTACCTATCTATCTATCTATCTATCTATCTATCTATCTATCTATCTATCTATCTATCTATCTATCTATCTATCTATCTATCTATCTATCTATCTATCTATCTATCTATCTATCTATCTATCTATCTATCTATCTATCTATCTATCTATCTATCTATCTATCTATCTATCTATCTATCTATCTATCTATCTATCTATCTATCTATCTATCTACCTACCTACCTACCTACCTAACTATCTATCTATCTATCTATCTATCTATCTATCTATCTATCTATCTATCTATCTATCTATCTATCTATCTATCTATCTATCTATCTATCTATCTATCTATCTATCTATCTATCTATCTATCTATCTATCTATCTATCTATCTATCTATCTATCTATCTATCTATCTATCTATCTGTCTGTATGTCTGCCTGCCTGCCTGTCTGTCCATCTATCTATTTATCTGTCTGTCTTTCTGTCTGTCTGTCAGTCTGTCTGTCTGCCTTCCTGCCTGCCTACCTACCTATCTGTCCGTCCGTCCGTCCGTATGTCTGTATGGCTGTCTATGCTTTCTCTTCCACACACACACACACACATATATATATATATATATATATATATATATATATATATATATATATATATATATATATATAAATATATCAGTCTCTCCTTTTCTCGCTCTGATAAATAAGTTCATCTCAAATACCTCAGTAGCAGTCCGCCATCACAAGCTGGTGCTGACAACAATCTCATAATGCCTCATATGTTGCTGGGAGTTATTGTGAAGAAGCTGTCCTGTTAGTGTTCGTCGACCACGCTTTCTCATCCTATTCTGTCTGTCTCCACCATTAAGACGAAATGGAAGTCACTACGTAAGAGCGTATACATCCCGCGCTATACAATACTAGAACCTGCATTGATTACAGTCTATGAAGCTGATTAGTTGTGAAGTTTGTACCTCTTCTATGCGATGCATTGCCTGCAGAATCTGCTGAAGGTAAGATTGCTGAAAATATTGTAACGTGATCTGCAAAGAGGGTGAACGGCCATATTGTGAACACAAGAAATGATACAAAAGTAACGTAAAGAATTCACTAAAACTCGCTAGTATCAATCATAATGTGAGCATTGCTGTTAGTCTCACAGCAACACGTAGCAAGATTGATGAGGTTGCGGCAATCTTTGAAGGAAAACAAATGCGTCATCTAAAAGCGATTACTGTGAAAGTTAAACTTCTGCGCAACATAAGCCACCTTGTTGCGTCAATATACCACTATCTAGTTGCAGTAGACAATACATCCCTCGTATGGAGACATGGTTAAATCCTCTATAACTAGAAAACAATTGCAGTATGGCCGTCATCGACACCAACGGACAAACCAACAATATTTTCCTACACTCATTCACACGTACGCTACTCTAGGTTTGCTGCGGTAAAGAGGTTTATACTCTTCTATTCCTCTTCTTCTCCTTCTTCTTCCTCTTCCTCTTCTTCTTCTTCTACCTTTTCAGCTATTTGTGGAGCATAGGTCTTCAATAAACACTCTCCAAGCCGTTCTGTTTCCTTTCATTATTTCATCATCTTCATCTTTCCTTCCACTTGTCTTCTTCAAAAATATCTTGGTCTTCCTCTTTATCTTTTTCCTTGGTGGTTCCATCAAAGGGCCTGTTGTGTAATACTCTCAGTTATCTTCCACAATGTGTGTCCTATCCAGCGACATCGTCTTCGCTGTATCTCTTTATGGTATTTTACTGGTAGATTTCCATAATTCTATGATAGTGATTTTATCCTACCATTTTCATCCTTTTGTCCTGCTAAAGCATCCATTAATGAAGGTATGTATCTTCATTATTGTCATTTTTGTTGTTCTCCATGTTTCACAATATTCTTCTATTGTTGGACAGTAAATAGCGTTTAGTAGTAAATAGATTCTATTATAAATTTATATTAGTAAATAGATAGAATTTATGTAAACAAAATTAACATTACAATAGACTAGGTATAACCTTGACGGAAAGCACTGATATGTTTAATCTTTGGAAGGAATACTGTAGAAAAACGTATGCCGAGGTCATTAACTATAACTATGATGACTACAACGCAGACTAAACAGGAAGAAGAACCAACATAGTATGAAAAAGAATGCATCTTAAGAAGCCCAAATGATGATAAAGCACCTATATGTGAAGAAATAATAGCAGAACTTATTAAAGTAGGAGAAGAGCCGAGCATGAAATTATATCATGCATTTACTAACAGATTTGGAACAGCTGGATATGACCGAAGATTGGAAATATGGAATATTTAATATATAAGTTATACTAAAGCAACGGCACAACACATGACAAGGAACTGATACAACAACAAAGCTTTAAGTTTTTAAGATTTTATTTTTTATTTTCCCATTGCAACATGCGTCCGTTAAACATGGACAATCGACCGATTTCCTTAAAAATGCATAGTGCCTTTGAATGGAAGTCTTGCTGGATAATACAAAGAAAAGAAGGAACTTAAATTTCGGGGGAAATGGTTGATACAGAACATACAAACAAGGAAAATAGCATATTTTGTTCATGTAAAACGACATAATTGTCTAGAAAATAATTATGAAGTACATAGTTCCAGGTAAACGTGAGAGTGGAAGACCTAGAAGAAAGTGGGTGCAAGATATCACAGACGAGCTGGAACTGACTGCTGCAGAAGCTGAACATCTCAAACTGGACAGAGAAATTTCAGAGTAGCTGTCATTGTAGTCACGTTCCAACAGGGATAAACTAAATGATGATGATAATGATGATGATGATGATTGTTGATTATTGGTGATGATGATGATGATAATGATGATGGTGATGATGATCATGGTGATAATGATGAAGATTGATGATTGATGATGGTGATAATCGTCATTATTGTTGATTGATGATGATGAAGATGAAGATGAAAAAGAAGATGATGATGATGATCATGATAATGATGTTCTAATATCAAAATGTATTGATAAATTTCGTTTTTTTTTTTTTTCAGAATGGCCTATTTTATTAAATATTGAGTTATTGAGTTATTAGCGGGTCATCGTCATTGAACTAAACATTTTTATTAAATATGAAGGAAACAAGTCATTCTTACTAAACATGAAAGTGACAAAGTCGATCTCTCTCTCTCTCTCTCTCTCTCTCTCTCTCTCTCTCTCTCTCTCTCTCTCTCTCTCTCTCTCTACGATCAGGACCCAATCAGAGTAGGATTCCAGACTCTCACATGAAGTCAGCTGTCAGGTTAAGTGTGTTGATCGCCCCCACAGACAGAACATCACAATTAGAGCCAGCCAGATCCACTCTGATTGATCACCCGTTAAAACGTTGCGCTGTGTTCTGCGCCAGTGGCCCAGTACATCCGATTTCAGACAACATTTTATTCAGGTTTGCTTTCCTTGGCCTTTGATTGTCCCCAATCTTCCTGCAAGGCAGCAGATTGTCTTTTCTGTAGGGGGATTCTGCCCTTAAATGGTCGGCCCTCCCAGGTTTACGAGCACCATCTGCCCGAGTCACTAGAGGTGACTAACACAGACATGCACACACAAAGATATGAGATGTGACTAACACAGACATGCACACAGCGATACGAGGCATGACTAACACTGACACACATCAAGACATGAGATATGACTAACACAGACATACACGCAAAGATATGACACATGACTAACATAGACATGCACACAAAGATATGAGATATGACTGACATAGATATGCACACACAAAGATATGAAATATGACTAACATAAACATGCACACACAAAGATATGACACATGACAAATACAGATACACACTAAGATATGAGATATGACTAAACACAGACACACATAAAGATATGAGATATGATTTACACGGACACACCAAGATATGAGCCATGGCTAGCACACACACACACACAAGCTAAGATATGAGCCATGGCTAGCACGCAATTACACTAAGATATGAACCCTGGCCAGCACAGACACACACTAGATATGAACCCTGGCCAGCACAGACACACACTAAGATATGAACCATGGCAGCACAGACACACACCCTGGCCAGCAGAGACACACCCTAAGATATGAACCCTGGCCAGCAGAGACACACCCTAAGATATGAACCCTGGCCAGCACAGACACAGAAAGTCGATATTAGTCAACTTGAAAGTGATAAGTTTATATTATTGAACGTGAAGGTGTCAAGCGGTGAGGAAAGCAAGATAACCTAGAAGTAAGACATTTCCCTCTGGACAAGAAAGTCCTAGGATCGAATTCCACCGTAGATGATGAGACATATTTTCTTTGAATCCGTAGTTTCTTCGAGACTTCACCCTTCCCTAGAAATTGAGTAGTTAGATTCGATGTCTACCCGTCTCGAATCACGGTGAAACAATAAGAATCCCCGTGTGTACTCTGCGCAAGCTAAATGTGTTTAACCAGCTATAAGTGAAAAAAGAGTTGGCCGTTCAAAACTCTTAATACTTATATTATATTGAGAATTATATCAGCTCTTGGTGAGGGTGAGCATTACGGTGCAGATATTTTGTGGCCTGTCTTAAACCAACGACATAACGCGTACACGCCCATTTAACAGCTGAACGTAGAAGTTGAAGAAGAAGAAGAAGAAGATGATGAGGAAGATGATGAAGAAGAGGAAGACGCGGTAGAAGAGGGAGAAGAAGAACAAGAAGATGAAGAAGATGAAGAAATGATGAGGAAGAGAGAAGAGGAGGAAGAAGAAGATGATGAGAAAGTAGAAGAAGAAGAAGACGCTGAAGATGATGAAGAAGATGAAGATGATGAAGAAGAAGAAGAAGATGCTGAAGAAGAAGAAGAAAAAAACCTCGAAGAAGATGATGAAGAAGAAGATGAAGAAGATAAAGAAGAAAAAGAAGGTGATGAAGAAGAAGGAGAAAAAGAAGACGCTGAATAAGATGAAGAAGATGATGAGGAAGAAGAAGAAGACGCTGAATAAGATGAAGAAGATGATGAAGAAGAAGTAGATGAAAAAGATGAAGAATAAGAAGATGATGAAGAAGAAGAAGGTGAAGAAGAAGACGATGATGAAGAAGAAGAAGAAGAAGACGATGATGAAGAAGAAGTAGATGAAAAAGATGAAGAATAAGAAGATGATGAAGAGGAAGAAGGTGAAGAAGAAGACGATGATGAAGAAGAAGAAGAAGAAGACGATGAAGAAGAAAAGAAGAAGAAAAGGATAAAGAAGAAGCGTCGTCCATGCAAGAAGGAAAAGGTGACCAGTCACATCTGTGTGTTTACATAATGAAATAAATAATAGTTATTATCTTAGTAATTGTGCAGTATGTGTGGATAAAAATGTCCTGAGTCTAGTACATTCTTAAAATTTATATTAGATGGAAGTTGTTTTAATGTTTGATATCACACACAAAACGTAACATTTTTAGCTAAAGTAACTGTTTATGTGTGAATGATAGTAGTTAATGCTTATAACAATGAGATTATAGATTGACAAATCTGGGAGGTTTAATTAATGAGAATGACAGCAGAGTTGTTTATCACTGAAACCTGAGTTGATTTGATCATTTTTGTCTTTCCAGGAAGATAAATTATACACACTTCTTCTATTAATTATTCAAAGCGATTAGATTAAGTTCTTTATTAAAATGTAAAAAAATTTTTGTGGTTAAAATTTGGATTTTGTATCTCTTAAATGTGAATGTCATAACTCAGTTTTTCTAACCTATAAGTCAACGGTCACATTTTTTTAACTTCAAGATGGCTGATTATTTTTAGGGAGTTTTTAACGCTGACAGAGATCGTTACTGAACTTTGGACGCTGACAGAGATCGTTACTGAACTTTGGACGCTGACAGAGATCGTTACTGAACTTAGGACAGTGACAGAGATCGTTACTGAACCTAGGACAGTGACAGAGATCGTTACTGAACTTTGGACGCTGACAGAGATCGTTACTGAACTTTGGACGCTGCCAGAGATCGTTACTGAACTTTGGATGCTGACAGAGATCGTTACTGAACTTAGGACAGTGACAGAGATCGTTACTGAACCTAGGACAGTGACAGAGATCGTTACTGAACTTTGGACGCTGACAGAGATCGTTACTGAACTTTGGACGCTGCCAGAGATCGTTACTGAACTTTGGATGCTGACAGAGATCGTTACTGAACTTAGGACAGTGACAGAGATCGTTACTGAACCTAGGACAGTGACAGAGATCGTTACTGAACTTTGGACGCTGACAGAGATCGTTACTCAACTTTGGACGCTGACAGAGATCGTTACTGAACTTTGGACGCTGACAGAGATCGTTACTGAACTTAGGACAGTGACAGAGATCGTTACTGAACTTAGGACGCTGACAGAGATCGTTACTGAACCTAGGACAGTGACAGAGATCGTTACTGAACTTTGGACGCTGACAGAGATCGTTACTGAACTTTGGACGCTGACAGAGATCGTTACTGAACTTTGGACGCTGACAGAGATCGTTACTGAACTTAGGACGCTGACAGAGATCGTTACTCAACTTAGGACGCTGACAGAGATCGTTACTCAACTTTGTACAGTAACAGAAATCGTTACTGAAATTTGGATAGTGACATAAATCGTTACTGAAATTTGGATAATGACATAAATCGTTACTGAAATTTGGATAGTGACATAAATCTTTACTGAAATTTGGATAGTGACATAAATCGTTACTGAAATTTGGATAGTGACATAAATCGTTACTGAACTTAGGACAGTAACAGAAATCGTTACTGAAATTTGGATAGTGACATAAATCGTTACTGAACTTAGGACAGTAACAGAAATCGTTACTGAACTTTGTAAAGTAACAGAAATCGTTACTGAAATTTGGATAATGACATAAATCGTTACTGAAATTTGATAGTGACAGAAATCGTTACTGAAATTTGGATAGTGACATAAATCGGTACTGAAATTTAGATAGTGACAGAAATCGTTACTGAAATTTGGATAGTGACATAAATCGGTACTGAAATTTAGATAGTGACATAAATCGGTACTGAAATTTAGATAGTGAAAGAAATCGTTACTGAAATTTAGATAGTGACAGAAATCGGTACTGAAATTTGGATAGTGACAGAAATCGTTACTGCAATTTGGATAGTGACAGAAATCGTTACTGAAATTTAGATAGTGACGGAAATCGTTACTGAAATTTGATAATGACATAAATCGTTACTGAAATTTAGATAGTGACAGAAATCGTTACTGAAATTTGACAGTGACATAAATCGTTACTGAAATTTGGATAGTGACATAAATCGTTACTGCAATTTGGATAGTGACAGAAATCGTTACTGAAATTTAGATAGTGACAGAAATCGTTACTGAAATTTGGATAGTGACAGAAATCGTTACTGCAATTTGGATAGTGACAGAAATCGTTACTGAAATTTAGATAGTGACAGAAATCGTTACTGAAATTTGAGTGACATAAATCGTTACTGAAATTTGAATAGTGACAGAAATCGTTACTGAAATTTGGATAGTGACAGAAATCGTTACTGAAATTTGGATAGTGACATAAATCGTTACTGAACTTTGGATTATCATCATGTGCCATACCGGTTGGCGTAGGCGATCATGTCCTTCCACAATCTTCTATCTACAGTGCATCGTATCAGTTCTGTTGTTGACTGAACTTGAGATAGTGACAGAAATCTTTACTGAACTAAAGTGATTTATCAGCATTATTGAACTTGAACGTGACCAACCAGTCTTACTGGACTTAAGTATGACCAGCCAGTCTTACTGGACGTAGTATGACCAGCCAGTCTTACTGGACTTAAGTATGACCAGCCAGTCTTACTGGACTTAAGTATGACCCGCCAGTCTTACTGGACTTAAGTATGACCAGCCAGTCTTACTGGACTTAAGTATGACCAGCCAGTCTTACTGGACTTAAGTATGACCAGCCAGTCTTACTGGACGTAGTATGACCAGCCAGTCTTACTGGACTTAAGTATGACCAGCCAGTCTTACTGGACTTAAGTATGACCCGCCAGTCTTACTAGACTTAAGTATGACCAGCCAGTCTTACCGGACTTAAGTATGACCAACCAGTCTTACCGGACTTAAGATTGACCAGCCAGTCTTACTGGACTTAAGTTTGACCAGCCAGTCTTACTGGACTTAAGTATGACCAGCCAGTCTTACTGGACTTAAATATGATCAGACAATCTTACTGGACGTAAGTATGACCAGCCAGTCTTACTGGACTTAAATATTACCAGCCAGTCTTACTGGACTTAAGTATGACCAGCCAGTCTTACTGGACTTAAATATGACCAGCCAGTCTTATTGGACTTAAGTTTGACCAGCCAGTCTTACTGGACTTAAATATGACCAGCCAGTCTTAACGGACCTAACTATGACCAACCAGTCTTACCGGACTTAAGTATGACCAGCCAGTCTTACCGGACTTAAGTTTGACCAGCCAGTCTTACTGGACTTAAATATGACCAGCCAGTCTTACTGGACTTAAGTATGACCAGCCAGTCTTACTGAACTTAGTATGATCAGCCAGTCTTACTGGACTTAAGTATGACCGGCCAGTCTTACTGGACTTAAATATGACCAGCCAGTCTTACTGGACTTAAGTATGATCAGCCAGTCTTACTGGACTTAAGTATGACCGGCCAGTCTTACTGGACTTAAATATGACCAGCCAGTCTTACTGGACTTAAGTATGACCAGCCATTCTTATTGAACTTTGTATGATCAGCCAGTCTTACTGGACTTAAGTATGACCAGCCAATCTTACTGGACTTAAACATGACAAGCTAGTCTTACTGAACTTAATATGATCAGCCAGTCTTACTGTACTTAGTATGACCAGCTAGTCTTACTGGACTTAAGTATGACCAGCCAATCTTACTGTACTTAAACATGACAAGCTAGTCTTACTGACTGGAATGCTGCTATTTGTATAGTGCATGTTGTAATTTCTCTATTTGTTGTATATACCCAGTAGAACACTCTCTTATCAACCCACAACTGTTAACGTTTACAACCGAAAAGACATTTTTTTTCGAAAGTAACACCAGCCAGGTATATCATTACCTCCTCACCTGCTTCAGGTTAATGCTTTCCATTATGTATCACGTGACAATCTTTACCTCATACCTGCCTCCATGGTGTGGGGTTGGCTTCACCGCTACATACCCGCCCGCATGTGTAATCCTTGCTACTTGAACTTCAACTGGCAGATAATTGTTTCTTCTAACATCTCTTCAGCTTCAAAGTTCGTTTCAAGATCTCTGAGCACATTAAGCTGACATTGTTCATGACCACAACGCCCAATTAAACAGAAGAGAATTCGGCAAATGTTTGAGCGAGTCATTTCTCGTCACAAAAAGGCTTTGTGTTGAAATAAAATCGATTTTTTTTCTGTGTTGCTTATTTTTGAAAATGTAGTGGCAAAATGGTTATTACACTCATATGCTAATTGGTGGGCGATGAGAGTTCGAATCTCTAGACTAATGAGAGTTTTATTGTTATTATTATTCTTTCTTTCTTTCTTTCTTCACTTCCTCTTGTACATATTCGAGTGTCGAGGGAGATACAAAGTTCTGGTTCTCGCCCTTTTGGCGGCTTCAGTCATTGCCAATTGATGTTGCAGCGTTTCTTTGATGTCTGTCCGTCTAATTCTGGTCTGCCTCTTGTTCTTCTTCCTTCCTCTCTTTTATTACATGATAAGAAAACACATGACATTCTTTCAAGATGATATGCAAACCAGTTTATTTGTTGTTTCGGTATGTAACCTAAGATTTGTTTAATACTTACTCTTTCTCTTATTATTCTTCTTCGACTTCAGGTGTTCATGTATTCATTGAAAATGTGCGCCTGATATGTTGCCTAATCGTGTACTGGGATTGATGTAATGTTACAACATCATCAATGTACATTTTCTTCTTCTTCTTCTACCTTTTTAGCTTCCAGTGGAGCATAGGTCTTCAACAAACACTTTCCAAGTCGTTCTGTTTTTTGCCATTCTTTTAATATAATTCCATGTCTTCCCCGTCATCTTCATCTCTGCTTCTATCTGTCTTCTCCAAGAATTCCTTGGTCTTCCTCTTTGTCTTTTCCTCTGGGGATTCCAAAAAAAGGCCTGTTGTGTAATACTCTCAGTTTGCTTCCGCAATGTGTGTCCTATTCAGCGCCATCGTCTTCGCTGTATCTCATTATTCACTGGTATTTGACTTTAATGTACATATAGTGGTGGGAAAATGTGAGCATAGAATCATATAGTTCATAAGCCAATGACGGTATCCTTAGATTTGTTAATATTAAAGATGATATTGCAGCTACCTAGGGTATGGGACGTCAAAGAAGGAAAAACGTGATACAGTGATCAGAAGAAGAATACGGATAGCAAAAAGTATATTTTACAGTGTGGAAAGTACCGTGCTCAGTGACATAGATGTTCATGTCTCTCCACAATTTTCTATTACTACATTTGTTTTTCCATTCTGCTGTTGACTTCCTACCAAACTATTCTCGTAAACTGCCTTGTACATTTTCTTTTCGCTTCCCTCTATCCCTGCTTCCCTCAGTGTTTTCAGTTGTCAAAATATGTTCCAGCTGTTCCCTTCTCATTACACCGCTTAAAAAAAATGATGATTGTTTCCTCCGGATGTTGGAAATCAGCTTTCTTCTTGTTTTGGCCTGTTTTAGAACGTTTTTATTGTTCTTTTCATTTGTACATGGTATTCTCAACATTCTTCTGTATAAATCACAGCTCTGTGGCCTCTAACGATTTTCTTGTCTATTATATTTGTATTCAGGATTTATACTCTTACGTTAAAAGTGGCATCACAAAACACTTATGAACTCTTATTTCCATTCACAAAAATGGATGGCACAATACCTTTTTCATTCTTTGAAGTCTGCATTTGTTGACGACACATTACGATTATACAAAGAAATTGTGACATTGGTGTTCTGTTGCCTTTGGTTGGTTTTCTTTAATGGCAGAATTCTCTACACTTTGATCACAAACAATCTCACCCATAAGGCAGTGGGGTTGTTTTATTTTAAGATGCCATCTCTTAACCTATTTGAAATTGTTCAAATTATTGGGTTTTTTTTCTATATTTGCAATAAAACAATTTATTGTGCATGTTACAGTTCGACAGTAGCGATTATCTAGAGAAAGATACAGGCAAGTCTTATGAAATAAATTAATAATGCAGTGCCCGACATTGGAATCTTCAGAAGTTTACACTCAATCACAAGGCAACAAAATTAAACTTTTTTTAATCATCTCAAACCAAAATACACTTTTCTAAAGGATTTTTTGGCGCTGATGTCAGATCTGGTATCAGTTTTTTTCTATCACGTCAAGTTTTTAAGTTATGAGTGATGTTAGTTTTCACTGAACTTGGCTGTATTTGTTCGAGAATCGCAAACATCAATTAAGCAAATGATTCAGATGATGTTGAGATTTCGTTTTCTATAATGAGTTATGTTAACGTCCCTTGCAAGCAAATGCTTTTGCTTAAGCCTTGAAGCAAGAAGTTCTGCTTTATCTTTAGACAGATTTAGATCACGAATAAGATCATTCAGCTCTGCCTGTGTAAAAGTCTTAGGTTCTAAACATTCATCAACAGTATAATCTGGATCAGTTGAGTCTGCATTGTGACCAGCTGTGTTTTCATTGCATTCCTCCCCATCTTGCATAGATACGAGTCCACCAGAAGGAGGTAAAGGAATAGGCAATGAATCGTCATGTGGAACAGGCCTGATGGCAGAATCTAAGCTAGGATATACAATGTTCTGTTTATTTTTAGCAGAGAATCCATTTGTGTTCACCAGACAAAAGTAGCAATCATTGACATGGTCTCGCGGTTCCCTCCATACCATTGGAATTGCAAATGGCATAGCTGCCTTGCGGCCATTTAGCCAGTCACGTAGTCCGCTTGAACAACTGGTACATATGATATGTGGAGCCCAAGATTTATCCTGATCACCCAGTGGACAGCCAAAATACAATATGTATATCTTCTTTAGATCATCTGAAATCGTGCACCGCTGTGATCTCGTCACAAATGAACCACACACAAAACAGAAACAGTTTGGATGATTGATGCATCTTCTAGGCATGATAATAAGTTAATAAGTACACAAAATAAGTTATCAAGTACACAGATGCAAGGTTTTTGCAACCTTTAAAATAAAAGAAAGGACAACACAACGAAATCTCATAATATACTTGTCGTAATTACTTTAAGCAAACACCACACGTGTATAAATGGATTTAATATCCTATCGAATACACAAAAATGGTAGCATCGATACTAAATCACGTGACCCGAAACTGAACAAATTTGTAACAGCCAGTAATAAGGTATCGATACCAATCTAATTAAAACATTGTACTCGATTTGTGGTCATAACCACTGTTGAAATATATTATAATTAGCTATTTAAAAAAAATGTTACGTGGTAGAAAAAAACTAAAGACAGATTTGAAATCAGCTAACCAAATACTACAAAACCCATATAAAATTATCTGTGATGATTTTTGTGTGTTGCCTTGTGATTAGAGTTAAATGCGGTCAGCTCAAAGGCCGTTGAATCATAATAACACACTCGCACATTCTGCATGACTGCAGCATTAATGTATTACAATTTTGAAAATAGAATAGTGAAAATATATGTTATCTTGATACAAGTGGAAAATAGATTCGACAACAATTAGAATTGAACAGAGATGTCTCAACAATGTTACGTTTACAATGAAAAGATAAGTATAGCATAGTTGCATTACTTTAGTGCTTTACAGACATGATTCCTAAATCTACGTTAACTCGCAATAATTTTCGATTCCGTCGCAAATAAAATACAGCTTTTCCAACAGTATAGCCGATCTTAAGTTTAAACAACACAAGTTTTAGTTTAGCTGCAAAAACGCCATGCTCTTTATTCTTAAACGTTTCTCTCCGTTTCTTTTTTCCCTCTTAAATTTTTTCCCCCTCAGACCATTTTGTGTATCACATGATGCGTAGCGCGTGAGGCTCCACGCCAAGTGACGTAGATTTTGCAGTAAATTTTAACAGCCATTCAACAATGGATTTAAATCACATTTTGAGCAGTCAGACATGTTGATGTTATGCGAAGCAAGACAGAAAATTAGGACATGTATCAAGATAGGCATGCTACTAATAGTAGTACGGGGTTACAAATGTAAACAATATGTTGATGCATACTCGTGTCTGTACTGCGTAGGTTTCTAACAAAATGAAAATATGTATGTTTATATTTCATATCTTTTCATTATTTTTTCGATCTCAATTACTCGTATTCAATTGTCACAAAAATGTAGCTTTCTCATGAATTTCTATCGTTATTGCATAATCTTTTTTCTACTTCACCTATTTCTATTATTTCTTCTTTTAAATTTGATTCTCTCTTTTCTTCTCATCCCACTACTACTACTACTACTACAACAACTACTACTACTACTACTACTACTACTACTACTACTACTACTACTACAACTACTACTACTAATTCTAAGCCTACAGCTAGAGCTTTTTCTACTTCTTTTTTCTTTTTTTTCATTTTTCTACTTTTTCATCCACAGCTACTTCTTCTACCATTTTTCTCCCTTCTAATCCTACAACTACCGCTTCCTCTAATTCCATATTTTCTACTTCTTTTTTTTCAGAAACTGCTGAATCTATTATCACTACTTATTTTCTCCTTACTTTACCTTAGTCTTAGGGAGCCGCGATAGCTAAGTGGTTAGTGAACGGGACTACAAAGAACAAGAGGGTTCGATCCCAACAGACGGCTTCCGGTTTTACCCAGCCTTAAATGGGTACCTGAATTTTTCTGGAAAAGTAAAGCGGCACGGGCGTAATACCGACCACATTACCCCAAAAATCATTGCTGAAGGTCTATAAAAATTACGGTCTCTAACACCATATTCTCTATACACCACTTGGCGTGACGGGGCACTTTGCTTTTTTTTTTTTTTTTTGACCTTAGTCTTGGTAATTACCAGGTGAAGCCAAACAAAAAGTGACTGAAGACACAGAAAAGGATGACGAATTATACATGTTCATGGCTAAAATCTCTCTTAAAGTAGTCCCCTTCTGGTTGTTGATAACGTTTCCCATTGGTACTGAGAAATCAGGAAGCATTCCTGGAACTCAATTTCTTCCAGCATGTTGTAGGCAGCCTACAAATCTGCTTGAATTCACTCGACCTTTATGTGCCGTTAGATTCATTTTTAGTTTTGGAAACAACCACAAAAAAGTTCAATGGAGTAATGCCAGGTAAATAGGAAGGATAGTGCACCACAGTGATGTTGTTACCAGTCATAAAAACATTTCTGATTTCGGTCAACGCTCAGATGTCTGGGTTGTAACTTTGATGCAACGCGCCGCAACATCAAACCTCCATTAAAATTATTCGTAAGCTTCCATGACTTGTTCACACTAATTTCATCAATGGTTCGACGATTGTGGGTAATGTGGCGCACTATCTCAACCATTTCTGTCTTTGAACTGAACAGAGATCGACCTCGGGGCTCGTCACCATCCATCGATATACTACATCCCTTAAACCGGGAAAACCACTCAAATGTCTTCACCAAAAGCTGTCTTTAATATTTCAAAGCATACTGCGGCCTTTTTTCTAACTTGAAACAGAATTTCATGCAAATCCGCTGTTCATGGAAATCCGCCAAGTCTCTAATCTCAGAGACCGCCTAATACATATTTTAGAATACATATGTTTGCGTCACTTTCGTTATTCACAAAATGCTAAATTTAATCACACTGCAGTACAATCGGGTCAAGATATTGATGGTATGTCTGATTACTACTCGTCGTTCGGACGTGGGAGAGTCAGGTTCGGTATGTGTGACCGCACTCACTTCGGCTTGTTGCAAGAGCTACTGAGTTAAGTGCTCTGTGCGCACCGTGAGCTGTGTGTTTCATCCGTTTTGATCGTGTTTCGATATTCCAATTGCATACGATGAACGATGACATTATATGACAGGGAACAGTTGGCTGTGTTCACATTCTGTGCGGTTTTGCCTTATGTCTGTTGGCGTGTGCTGAGACTGCTATGATGGGGACTACCGCTACCTTTCTTTGTTTGGGAGATGATTTAGTAATTCGGATGATTCCACTGGCACGGGCGGTTGAGCAATTATGGATTTTAATTCGTTTGCAGTGATACCGGGTTCTTCCATAACAATAACCATAACTCACGTCGCATTTGCATGTATTTGTTTGCCTATTTCCTACTACTACTAATATTACTACTTACT
The DNA here is from genome assembly GCA_032433765.1 of Megaustenia siamemsis. Classification (NCBI taxonomy): domain Eukaryota; kingdom Metazoa; phylum Mollusca; class Gastropoda; order Stylommatophora; family Ariophantidae; genus Megaustenia; species Megaustenia siamemsis. The sequence goes on along the minus strand of JAVIAB010000073.1, from coordinate 87,441,907 downwards.
GTCACTACTATTTTTTCTACACTCTTTTCTTTCTTTACCATCATTAATACCCTCTACTACATGTACCGCAACTACTAGTACTACACTTTTTCCTCTTCTACACTTCTTCCTCCTCCAATATTGCTATTTCTTGTTCTATTGCAACTACCACTGCTACTTTTTATACTGCTGCTGCTTCTCGTACTAGTATTTCTTTGTCTTCATTTCCTTCATTACTAAAACTTTCTCTTCTACAATTTCGTTCTCTGTTGTTATTTCTTTATTTTCTGCTTAATTTGTCCGTAATCTTTTCCTTACTTTGAGAAAATTCCCTCACTCATGAAACGATTAAACTGCTACTGTCTTTAGCTTTTTACCACGTCAAGAAGTTTATTTCTTATCGTAGTTATCTGGACAGTGTATAATCAAATTTCACTGCTATGATCCAATATAATTTTTACTCCTCTCTTGTTATCAAATTGTATTTCTCTCGAGTAAATCAAATTCACTTCCCGCTTCAAATCAAATTTCTCTTTTCTTATTTAATCAAATTTTACTTCTCTTGTGTAATCAAATCTCACTTCTCTTAAGTAATCAAATTTCACTTCTATTTTGTAGCCTAATTTAACTTTTTAATGTAATCAAATTTTACTTCTCTTATGTAATCAAATTTCACTTCTTTTTTGTAATCATATTTCACTTCTCTTATGTAGTCTAATTTCACTTTTTTTTATGCAATCAGATTTTTCTTCTCTCGTATGGTCAAATTCAACTTATCTCAGAATTAAAACGTTCCAGATCAAATACCTGTAGTCGTTATAAAGTTTTTCGGTTAAATTTAAAGAAAGATTGCACAACTCTGCTCTTCTTATGGAGATCGCAGCTCTGAATTCAAGCGGTGGAAGTGGGCGGTATGTGTTTTGTTGTTCAGTTAGATATTGACAGAAAAACTAGAACACGACACAGAAGACGTGACATTTATTGTTAAAACAATGCAGAAGATACCTTATTGGCTGCAGATCATGCACAATAAACACCAGGACAAGTACAGAAACACAAATGTAATACTTTACAGAACGAATGCAAATAAATGTGTAAAAATTAGTCACAATATTTATCTTTTATCACGTCTTCTTCTTCTTAACCTTCACAACATATATGGGCGTAGATGAGTTGTGTCGCTAGTTTACGAAAAGAAAGCTGCGATATCTGCGCCTTTCAGCCCGACACATCCGTCTTCGTCAAGGATCATCATCATCATCAAGTGCCGGGCGTGCTGGCGTAGGTGATCATGTCTCTCCACAACTTCCGATCTCGGCAGCTATCTCTCTTGTTGACCTTCTGCCAAGCCATTCTCTTAAGCTGTCTGTTATTTTTTCTCTTAGCTTCCCTCTATCTCTTCGTCCCTCAATTTTTCCAGTTGTTACAATATATAATATATTCCAGTTGTTCTCTTCTCATTACATGGCAAAAAAATGATGATTGTTTCTTCCTAATATTGGAAAATAGCTCTCTTGTTGCTTTGACCTCTCTCAGAACATTTTCTTTATTCTTCTTAGCTGTCCATGGTACTCTCAACATCCTTCTGTAAAACAACATTTCTACAGACTCCAGTGATGGATAAATCTCGTCATGGATAGACAGATTTATTTAGCAATTGTTGCCAAGTCAGCAGCCATTTCTGGCCCATTGCTCCTAACTTTAAACTGCCAATGGTTCTTTAACGTGCGCGAGAGCGCGCGGGACCCCATGTTTTTGTACCGCTATTGAAAGCGCTAGATACTCGAATATCACTAACCGAGAGACCATGGGAAGATACAGAAAAGAGGAAACCATGGGTTAATTTGTGTTTAATTCCCGTCGCCTGTGGCGGGAATCGAACCTGAGACTTTCCTGTACAGAAGCCGATATCCACCTCTGGACCACACAGTCCGAAGTCTCTTTACCTACTACAACATGCAGCATTCGTCAGTTTTTTTTCCTTTCATTGCTTTTTTCCCATTAAGTTACATTTCGGAAGTTTGCTCCGTAAACATGAAATAAGTGTCTATTTCGCCTTTGTTTCTCTCTTACTGTGGATTGAAAGGCCAGAGTGACCGAGGCGGTCATTGGCATCTATTATTGTAAAATAAAACTATCTCCCTTACAACCTTCAGGGGCTGCTCTATGTCTGGCACTCTGATCATTGCTGAATTCACTACTTTGAAATTGCTCATCTTTTGTCTTACTTTTCCCTTCTTTCAGAATGCGGTGCGTTGCATTTTTTATGGTCGTATTTTTGTTCTCTCTCTCATGAAATCCAGGCTATCGTCGAAATCTACATTTTATTGTGTGCACTTCATCTTTCAGAGAGATGGACAGGCGGGTTCTAGGAAAAGCAGATCGTGCACTGATCAAATAACTACCTTATGTATAACAGTCGAACAAAACTTAGAACTACAGTCCCCACTTTATACCGAATTCATTGATTACGAAAAGCCATTTGATAGTTTAGACAAAGGAATACTTTGGAAGTTACTGAGTCATTACGGAATCCCCATAAAGTTTATTCGCCTGATAAGAACAATGTATGAAGGAATGAAATGTAGTATTGTGCACAAATGACAGCTTAGAACAGGAGTAAGACAGAGATGCCTTTAATCTGCATTTCTCGTTCTGTTGGCCATAGATTGAATTACGAAAATAACTCAGAACAACAGAAATTTAATCCAGTGGTTACTGACTGAGCAACTTGATGACTTAGACTTTGTTGATGATATAGCTCTCCTATCACATAATCATCAACAGATGCAAGATAACTTGAGCATACTTAATGTAAGATCACAACAGCTGGAACTGAAAATAAATATAGATAAGACCAAAATTATGAGCATTAATGGAGTTGGCAATAATCAAATAACAATTGGACAAATAGCTCTGCTAAACGTGCAATCTTACAAATATCTGGACAGTAATATAGACGAATGAGGAACAGATAATGATACCAAAATAAGGATACAAAAACAAACAAACAAAAACAAGAGGAGCCTTCGTTGCAGTAGAAAACTTACGAAAATCTAAAGAAATTAGGTTTTTGCGGCAAAAATAAAAATGTTCAACTCCAGTGTTAAGTCGGTTATATGGCTGTGAAATATGGAGAACAACAAAAAAATGACAATTACGAAGATACAGATCTTCATTAATGGAAGCTTACGCAGAATAAACGGATGGAAATCATCATCATCATCATGTGCCATACCGATTGGCGTAGGTGATCATGTCCCTCCACAATCTTATATCTACAGTGCATCGTATCAGTTCTGTTGTTGACTGTTTTCCATGCCATGACACCAAGCTATCCAGTATTTTCTCTCTTTGTCGCCCGCGATCTCTCTTTCCTTTTATTTTGCCAGTTGTAACCAAGTATTCCAACTTTCCTCTTCTCATGATGTGCCCGAAAAATGTTGATTGCTTCTTTCTGATGTTTTTTAAGAGCTCCCTTTTTGTGTTGGCCTCTTTGAGAACTTCCTTATTGGTCTTTTTAGCTGTCCAGGGAACTTTCAACATTCTTCTGAGAAATCCCATCTCTGTGGCCTCCAATCGTCTTTTCATTTGTTTGTCCACTGTCCATGATTCGCTTCCATAGGTCAGAATTGGTTCTATATAGCACCGATGAATTCTCTTTCTCATTTTTATTGACATAGATTTATTGCATAAGATATTTTTAACCTTCTGAAATGCTACTTTGGCCTGAGCTATTCTGCTTTTTATTTCTGTGGTGCATCTCCCATCTGATGTTATTATTGTGCCCAAGTATTTGAAACGTTGCACTTGTTTCAGATTTGTCTCGTTTATTTTTATGCTGCATGATGGTGATGATTGTTTCTTCGATACAACCATTACTTCTGTTTTCTTACTATATGGATGGAAATAGCAGGACAAAATTGTGTGGTGTGAGATAAAGGTGATGGGGAAGACATGGAATGATCTTAAGAGAATGCCAAGAAACATTCTAAAAACATGTTCTAGAGAAATTTCAACGAAAATCAGGTCCTTTAACTTCAACCTGACAAACAACCAACAAGGGTTGAATTTTAGTTACTGTATATCACTTTAGAGCAGTGCCCATGCAGTCCTGACAGTCCAGTGTATGATGTTAACGTGATAGGTTGGTCAAAAATGTAGGACAACGACAGAATGAATGACAGAATGTTGGTGATAATTTGGACTGTAGGTCCAAATTTTAAATGACCAGAAACGCGATTGGTTGAAACTGATCGCCTCCCAGACAGGGCATGTCGTAAAATTATGTAAATGAGGTGTGAATACATAGACTGCTAAAGCAGCTACTTTTCTCAGAACTTAGACTCAGAGAGAGCGGGATCAAATCTGATCTGAAGTCAGTAATCATGAATCCAATTAGTTAGAACGTAACTAGGCAGTACAACGTTTAGGACGACTTCGAAGGCAGCTACCACAACGGTTCCCGTTCTCAAAGCTGAAAACATAACACTAGTTGGGGAGTTTCCGGGATTTCCCTTTCAGCTCTCAGTCTTGCTTCTGTAGATGACGGTGGTCTAACCTGAGCAATAGATCTTCTGCTTCTTTTCTTCTTCTTCTTTTCTTTTCTTTTCTTCTTCTTCTTTTCTTTTCTTTTCTTCTTCTTCTTTTCTTCTTCTTTTTCTTCTTTCCTTCCTCATTAGCCTTTCAGCGTCAAGGGGAGATTTAATTGTTGTCTGTTGCTCTTCTGTTCGCCTATGCTACTGTTATGTTCCCTAGTGCTTCTAATATTACACCCGTCCATCTTTTTCGTGGTCGATCATTGGGTCTGGTATTCTCTGAAGGCTCGTTGTGTTGTGTTTTGATCTTTCTGCTTTGTCACGTGGTCAAACCATTTTATCTTTGTTTCTTTACATATTCAATCGTGGGGCCATTCCTAGCTATTTTCTCAGTTCTTCATTTCTGATCTTGCCTCTCAGACTGGAGCCATCTATAGATTTATAAAAGCTCGTGAACAGAAAATAAAACAAGACCGTCCTCCTCCAACTAACATGACGCTACCAGCTATAAGAGCTACAGACGTCTGATCTCACTTTACCCAAAATGGCTCCCTTTCGCAGAGCTGAAAACGTCACACTAGTTGGAGATTTTCCGGGAATTTCCTGTCAGCCTGTAGGACTAAGTAAATATATAGTTGTCTATGGCCCAACCTTAAAAAGGGAGCTCTTAAAAAAACATCAGAAAGAAGCAATCAACATTTTTCGGGCACATCATGAGAAGAGGAAAGTTGGAATACTTGGTTACAACTGGCAAAATAAAAGGAAAGAGAGATCGCGGACGACAAAGAGAGAAAATACTGGATAGCTTGGTGTCATGACATGGAAAACAGTCAACAACAGAACTGATACGATGCACTGTAGATAGAAGATTGTGGAGGGACATGATCACCTACGCCAACCGGTTTGGCACATGATGATGATGATGATGATGGCCCAACCTTAAATGTGTACCAGATTTTTTTCTGGATTATTTTCTAACTTAATTACCCAAGAATGTTCAGGGCGTAAAATATATATTAACCTTACTATTGTACGCTATATGGCGTAACGGATTTTTTAAAATTATATTCCCGGAGAGACCGTTTTATGAGTTTCATGGGATCCAAATTCGATTTAAAAAATAATTTTATAGCAAAAATTGGAGCCGGTGACCGAGTGCATAAAACCTCTCATTTGCTAATCAAATTGACGTCGGTTCGCTTACAGGTAGAGTCGAGGATTTCTTCATTTATCTTTTTTTTTCCCCATGACGACTGTACATAAGGACTTAATTTCTAGTTACTTATTAACACACCATTTCTAACAGACTACATAAAAGGACAATGCTGAAGCAGATAGCATTAATTAATTTAAAAAATATTCAACATCTAATCGTATTTAGTACTTTATTTTACAGCTTCATTTCCAGTGACCATTATCTTATTTTCTTAGTTACACTTTTTCGGACTTTTGCTCTTAAAGTCATCCTTCAGCTTAAAGTAACCTTCACAATACCGTTATGGTAAAGGAAAAAAAAATCATCTAAACATCTACAACTAGCATAATGGTGATAATCTAACCCTCTGTCCCAACTTACACAAAAGCTGCTGCTTATAAATGCGATGTTATTCCATTTCTGGTGTATTTTTTTATTTCAGATTATAAAATTGTCCCCTCACTTTCTACCCTAACAACGTGGCAAACTATGAGACTTCCTTGAACTTGTCTAAGGTCAACATTTCATATATAAGAAATAATTCAATACATTTATCAGATTTTTAAAATTGACATTATTTCCGTGGCAGCTTTGATAAGTGGACAGACTTCACCCAATAAACGAAAGCCCTTCTTGCGTACGAGTCGCTCATTTCGCAACCTGTAGACGCTATTAAGAATCATTTGTGGTGATTATAATTTTAAGTGCTAAAGGTAAGAAAATCAATGGGAAAAAAAGCGTTTTTCAGGAAAGTTTCTACTGACACCAAGTGCACATGCGTTGATTGACAAGTAAAAAAACTGCCAGGGATGTTTGAATAATGAAGTATTTACCTAGACAAACGGACCTGCGTTTATTTGCTCTTCCCATATTGAACAAGTCAAAAAAGCTAGCAAAAGCAGACATGCAACTATCGATGAAATGACAAATCTGTAGTTGATTTCGCCCATGATTTAGATCAGAGTAGATTAGGTCGTCGTGAGGTTTAGGCGAGATGAAAGAAATCACGTGAAAATTATGAAAGAGCAGAAACGTGTGGGTATTGACAAATGGACAGTCAATCAAGCGATGTTTTTTTTCCTCTCCCGGGTTTTACAAAATCGCGTTAAATATAAATTAAATTGTATACAGTTTTGTCTTTGATGTTTTAAATGTGTCAATGAGGATCAGATTATTTTCTGTTAGAGTGAGTTAGGATACGGTTGTTAAGGGCAGAAATGTATGTTGCAATAGGATACGAGTATAGTAATTATTGACTAGTCCATGAAGATAATTTAGTTATACATTTTAGCTTTCATTGTGAACATTTGTAGAAATAGATTTTTTTTGTTTTGTTTTATAATTCTTAGATCATTATACACTCAACTAGTCCTGTGTTTTTTTTTCTTATTTCTTCCGCACTTGCCTTTCAGAGTCGAGGAGGTATATAGTTCGCAACAGCTTTTGCTATCCAGTTGGATTCTCGTGCTGCTGTGGTCTAGCCCCCCATTGTTTTATTGTAAACTCAGTCAATTCGACTGAACAGACCCCAAGGCATGCATACTGTGGTATGACCGAGTTAAGTGCATCACCTCAGACAAACCTCGGTCTCGAATGTATTGACTTCACTCTGCTTTAAAGATGAATCGAGTGAGGGTTAGCGACGTCACGAGCTTCCAAATAATCAACAAGACAAATCAGACACATTGTGAAGAGAAATAAACATACTATTTTAAAGTTCGATAGTTAGTAACATAAAGACACTTAAAGGTGACGGAGACATAGTTACAAAATAAATAACAACAGTATTCCCAACTGCCAAGTAAATATCATATGGGAACACTAATAGAAAAGAGGCTTTTGCTGGACTAAAACTGAAATACGAAGGTGTCTGCCTGGCATTTATGGATGAATTCTCCATCAGTGAAAATGGCTGAGAAAATCTGGCAGAAGATTGTAGTATATAGATTTTTTAAAATATAATAAATGACACAACAACGTTAAAAATGAAAAGAAATGAAAGTTGGAAGATAAAAGACACAAGAGAAAATACATAGGACCCTACTGAATAAATTTAGTGAGCCGCAGTAGTTAATGAACTGGACCACCATGGACAAGAGGTCAATTTTGATCACGACGAAGGGCTTCTGGGTTCACCAAGTCTTATTTATAGATACCATATGTTTATGGGAAAGAAATACGAATCTGGCAAAATACACCTTTACATAAAAATGGTAACAAAAATACGATTACAGTGTATTCCATACACGCCACAAAATGTTCCCGAAGTTATTTATTTCAAGTTCTTTCATAGCATAAAGTTGCTTTCTTCATTCAATAAGATAAAATAAACATAAAATTGTCATAACCAGCTAAATATAAAGAGAGACGAGATCAACTACGGCGTTTCGGTAAAGCCTTCAACAGTCACTGAACAACAAAGATGTATACAAAAATACACACACACGGCAAGTTCTTATCTCAAAATGAAAAATAGAAAACCTGAGAGGTAGGATTTCGATCTAAATAGGAGCCCAACAGAGTGAAAAAAAAACTGAAAAGGTCTCCTGAACATGGATGAAATAGGTGTCTCACAGTGTAGGGGGGAAATAGAGAACAGGGGTGGCAAGTGGGCCAGAAGAGCAGGAAATACAATAGTGAAAGAGGAGGCCATTAATTAAAGAGTTAACTCTGTCGGACAGAGAGTGCCAAAACGGGCTATGAGTAAGTACTCCAAATCTCTTAGCTTTAGCTGTCCATTTAATGTTTTTTTTTAATATGTGTTCTGCAGTTCTACATAGGGCCCCGCGTGATATTTAATATGTTATATATCTCATATGTGTGACTCTTCATTCTGCTGCCCACCCTGAGATTTCATATCGATAAAATGAGCTATGAGAGAGGCTGCTTTTCAAAACGACTTCTAGAATTTACTACTGAAGTTCGACATTAGTTCCCATCTATGAAGGCGTAAATGGTCGTTTGTACGTGCTGATCTGACAGTCTGCTCGATTAACAGCAACATTCTTCTAATTACCAGGATTATAGTCATTTTTTTTTTTTTTGCTTTTATTTGACGACAGAAAGAATGTTCTTTTATTCCTCTTTGTCGGCCTACCTTAAAAGGACAATACGAATTGGTTCAGCAACATTTAAGAGACATCCACGTTTTCTGCCCAACGTGTGATCACCTGCGTTTTTCGCAGTTTTCTAACACAACTCCATTCGTACCACATGACCTACCTAACTTAGTTGTGATTTTTATAGCATGGTGCGTTTGCTTGACATACCAGAATGCAAGTGCGTTTGTGTTTATCATTGTATCAATTTTTTTTTCTTATCTTTGGTCGTTTTCTCAGGCAGTGCATGTGGAAATGATTTCAGTTTTCTAATGTAGCAGCCGTAAAAAGTGCATGTTTTGGATACGATTAAGAAGATAAACATAACAATGCTGTTTTTATAGTTTAATCTGTTGTCTATTCCAGACTTTTGTACGAAGTCTCCCAAATGCTTCAGTTGTCCGGGATTCTTAAATAAATACCTTTCTTCATCTATATGAACCGTGTGAGATAAGGTAATTCCATTGTTTGTAAAGACGTGGAAATCTCTCCCCCCCCTCCTCCCACTAAATTTACCTGTACATAGTGATTGACGTATCTAAGTGGGAGGTCACTCAATGCGACTTAATGACGTGGAAACCTCAGTTTCTGTGTTGCTGTTCTTCTTCACTGATCAATGTTTGCTACACATTTTTACTGTCAGGAGTTACGAACAGAACGCCACGGTTGTAGTTTTCACTGAGTTTGAAATAACCTGTGCTGTATATGAAGAGGTTTACGCTTGTGCACGCAGAGTTGGAACGATTAGTGCACTGCATGCCTCTTTATACGCTCGATTTATGGAACATCAGCGCACAGAAAACCATGCACTATCTTCTTGTGTACTTCCACTTTTTATGTCTACTTTCTATACACTTCTGTACCTCACAAAGATTGCCTTCGGGTTCTACGTTTTTCCTCGAAATTAGGAACCAACACTTAGTTCCCACCTCTGCCCTTGTTTGTCTGGCTGAAATAGTCTTAATCATTAATTCATTTCAGTTCGATGTCGATTCTTCAGCCAGACTAGCGGGGTTGCTAAGGGCATCAAGATGTGCTCTAGCTATGCCTGCCTATTCATGGGCAACCTAAAACACCAAATTATTTTCTCCTTTGGTGGTCACCTTCCTCTCATGTATTACGGGTACATTGACGTTGATTTTGGGGTAGAATCTTTTAGAATCTGATTTGATCAAGTGTTTGGACTTTGTGGGCTCCTTTCACTCCTCCATTCAGATTTCGTGTTATATCTCTACCTCCTCGGTGTCTCTCTTCACTCTTCAAGTTTACGCACCTCCTTATTTTATAAACCGACTAATGCCCACTCCTACCTCAACTATTCCTCTTCACACTCTCTCACCTGTTGTGATTCTATATTTTTTTTCTCAATTTCTACGCCAATCTTCATTCCAACGTTGTGCTACCAATGCCAGACCTGGACCCTAGATGCAAGAACAATAAGAAAAATAACCTCTACAGAGATGAAATGTGTTAGACGAATGACAGGAAACAGTCTGAGAGATAAGATCAGAAATGAAGAACTGAGAAAAAAGCTAGGAATAGCCCCAGCCATAGAATATATAAGGAAATAACAGATAAAATGGTTCGGCCACGTGACAAGGCAGAAAGAACAAAACACAACACAACGAGCCTTCAACAAACGTTGTGAGAACAACAGACCCAAGGGTCGACCACGAAAAAGATGGATCGATGGAATATTAGAAGCACTAGGAAACATAACAGCAGCAGAGGCGAACAGAAGAGCAAAAGACCGCAAATTATATCTCCCCTCGACGCTGAAAGGCAGACGAGGAAGGAAAGAAGAAGAAGAAGAAGAATTTCGACGCCTCAGACGCCTCTGTCCAAGAGGACGACTATCTCCAGCAGGCCAAACTTACGTTGGAATTCTTTCGTTGCCGTCTTTACCCTGAATCTGACCTACAATCTGCTCTCCAAAAACTTCTCCCTACTACTCGCACCCTAGCTCTTAATCCCACCGCCCACTAATTTTCAACAGAACAATTCTCTCTCTTACCCATCACCTTCACAATATGGCTGCACTCCGGATCCTGCAACGACACCTCCCTATACTCCACTCTAATCCTACTACACGCCTTCTATTCTCCGACACACCGTCGGTGGCTTTTAAATGCGACAGGAACCTTCGGATCAGTTTGGTTAGGAGCCACCTCCTTAATCTTGACCAGAACCTGCTAGGTACGACCCACTGCGGCATATCATGCAATACGTGCCCTTTCGTACTACAGACTCACAAAGTCTTGTTCCAGAATGGTCCTTTTGATATCCATGAAGATTTTACGTGTGTTTCCTGCAATCTGATATACACCATCATCTGCCAACGTTGTCTCAAAATATATATTGGTCAAACAGGTGTGAGACAGAATCTGTTAAAACTAATATAACATCAAACATGATTTTGAAACTCTCATTTCAGATTGCTGGGACATAATACCCATGATGACTTCCGTATTATTGACATCATCTCTTGTTCTTCTGATACCAATAGCCGGTTCAACTCATAGCCCGCCTTGGTACTCTCCAACCGAGAGAATGAAACGCTTTTCACTCTGTTCTTCAATCTCTTGTCTCTTCTCCATGTCTTTCCTGCGTTCTATCCCTATTCCTCCCTAGATTATCTTTATTACCTCTATTACTCATCCCCCCTTCACCCCTATCCTCTCTTTCTTTTACTCTTCTTCCCGTTTTCTTTACACTCTTTGGGGCACCTCTTTTAATTTTTCAAATTGTTCATTGTCTGGTTCCATTGGTCTAATTAAATCCTACCTGCCCTATTGTCTAATAATCTTTTAACCAGACTACGAAAATCCTGGCCACCGTCTTTTTCGCCATTTTTAGATCAGTGTAGTTGTTGTGCATTCTGGATAGCAATTTTCTGTTTAATGTGTACAATTTTTTGACCTGATGAAGACTGTTACCGAAACATTGTTGTTTGTCTTGTCTTTCTGTTATTCTAACTGCTCAATACTATTGTATGTTTAATTTCTTTCTTTCTTTTTTTTTAAATTCGAGTATTGGTTAATGAGATATTAAATATATTTTAGATCGACCACGATTCAACAGTCATTAAAGGCGTCATTTAACATGAGAGAAAACCTGTGTTTTCAATTGACTGAATCAAGCACACATTTTGGATACACGGAATTAGTAATACTACATTGCTCAATAGTAGTAATTCTAACCCAGAGCTTCAATACACATTACGCATATAATTGTCTAAAAATTATAATAAATGTCTCGCATTACAATACATGTTTCAAAATTATAATAAATGTCTCAACATTATAATAAATGTCTCAACATCACAAAATGTATGTATACGTCCCAATTTAATCAGAATTTTTCATTTGCCCTCGCATCATCGAAAGGCTAGTTCCAGGAAAAATGGAAAAAAAAGAACACCCAAAGTATAACGAAAGGGACTGACACCTGCAACTATCAAGGAGGGATCAAGTCATCATACTTCGCCTACGCACTGGCCACAACAGAATGAGAAACCACATGTTCACCAAACTCAAAATGGGAACCATGAGCCAATGCCACTGTACCCTAGATAACATGACAACAAAACACGTTCTACAGGATTGCCTCCAGTACAAAGGCCTGAGGAGGACAATACGGCCCACACCGACCTCCCTGGAAGAGAAACTCCGAATCCGGGGCAACCGAATCACTGAAACATATAACTGCCTTCATAATAGAATCAGGAGTCCTAATATGAATGAGCCATGATCGCGGAAGAGGAAGAAGAAAAGATGTCCCCGCGCTAAATTTTATTAATTACAGCTGTGATGAGATCCACAACTGCTGTGAATGTATGAGTATTTTGTGTTTTCGCATTTATTGCCAATGTTTCTCAGCAGTAATCAAGTGTGTGGATCCTCACTCCTTCCATTTATAACTATAATGTGTATACAATTATTTTAACAAAACAAAACATTTATAGCTTGTTTCATAAGTCGTGCCCAACTTTTAAAATCAATATCTTTTAAACCGCTTTTTGTAAGTTTTTTAAAATTTGCATGTAAATTTATAATGATTAGAACTCAACAGGGAATTAATTTCATTAAAAACAAACATTTGGTTATTATTATTGCTTATTTGATTTATATAAATTTATAACGACCCATTGATGTAGTCAAAACTTAGTGTTTACAGTATTTAAGTTAAAAATAACGATTACAAATCTATACACGGTCAAATTTACGATTTTGCACGCTTTAAACGTGAGCTGTCTGACCCAATTAGACACTTGTAGAAAACACGAGACATTGTGTGTTCCATTTCCGTTCATTCATAGGTGTAGACGTGGAACGCTAACATTTATCATGAGTCTTAAAATGAAATTCTGCAGTTTACAAAACATCGCAATAAAAATGTATGACTATTTTTGCAAAGAGGCTAAACGAGGAAGATTATTTCATTCTTTAGAAAACCCTGAGAATAGGACAAGACACATTTTGGATTTATCTAAACGGTCATTTAATCGCTGGATTCAAGCACGTGACCGTCAATGTTCCAAATATACAAAATCACAAGGAAGAGCAAAAATGTTGGATAATTTCGACAGTGAACTTATTAGAAGTGACATTCGCAAAATGTTGGGTATGAATGAAACTGTTACAATAAGAAAATTAAAAGTATCGCTGAAAAAGAACAACAGTATTGAAATATCAAAGTCTACATTATGGAGGAATGTGAGAGCTGCAGGCTTTACATTCAGAAAGTATTCCAATGGACGAAACATCATCTGTGAGAAGCCACATATAGTAGTCATGAGAAGCTAGTACTTACGTGAAGTAAAAGAGGTGCGCAAGCAAGGTTATGATATTGTGTACTTGGATGAAACATGGATCAATGCTCACCACACTAACCAAAGGGAATGGCAGTCATCAGATGGAAAGATTAAGAGATTAATACCTAGCAGCAAAGGACAGCGCTTGATAATTGCTCATGCAGGTAGTCGACAACATGGACTAATACAGAATGCAGAGCTCATTTTTCTTTCAAAATCCATAGACAATCGGGATTATCACTCTGAGATGAATGGTCACATATTTAGACATTGGATTGAAAATTCTGTTCTCCCATCACTAGATCGACCATCTTGCCTAATAATGGACAATGCAGCGTACCACAACATTGTTGCACTTGAAGATAAAGTCCCGACGTCATCCAGTACAAAAGATGCTATCAAGATATGGCTCACAAAGGAGCACATACAATTTAATAACACGTACTTAAAACCTGAATTACTATCTCTAGTAAAGCAAAAACAGAGGACAAAGATTTTTGAAATAGATAAGATTATCCAAGAGCACGGTCATATAAGTTTGAGGCTGCCACCTTACCATGCTCATTTAAATCCAATAGAACTAATCTGGGCAAAATTAAAAGGACAAGTGGCAGATGAAAATACAACATTCAAAATATGCGATGTAAAGACTCTTGCTAATCTCGCTTTATTAAATATAGACAAAGATTATTGGGCTAAATGTGAAGACCACGTCTTAAAACAGGAAGAGGAATATTGGAAAAATGAAGGTTTGTGGAATGTTCAACCCCAAACAGTTATTAATCTTTTAGACTCGTCTGATTCAGAATGAAAGTATATAGCCCCCACAATGTTGGCCCCTATATTACCTTAAATTATTTCAACAAACGGTCCTTTTCAGGACCACACAACTATGAAAATTGGACATACAGCTTGATATTATCGTCCGTCCTCGAACTGAGCAGACAATAATTATCCTGGTGTTTTGTTTTATCCAGTTATTTCCCCATTACGGCCATGCCTTTACCTAGTGAAAATTAATCGTAGACCAGCAACTACGGTAATTTCTATTCTTTAGGGCTTCACAATTTACAATTTTGACAAACATCAAAGAAATATCGCCGCTTTAAGAAAACTGCAGCTGCAAGATATTTGTTAAATATACATTTAAAGGGTCTTTTGCATTCTAATAACATTTGGAAAATTTCAAAAGTATTTAACAAACGGTTAGAGAGTAATAGCGTTTTGAAGTTGGGCATATGTTTTGAAACGAGCTATAGATGCTAATAAAACAGCATAGGTCAATCTGAGATTATTAAAAACAAGTTAACCTCGTTTTTGCGTGTACAGAAGTGTAATTTGTGCATCTTTGAAATCCTGTAGAACGCAAACAGTTTCCGGTTGTATCCAAGATGGAGGAATTATTTTTCTCCGGCTTGGTATAGAACCGTTGATCAGAGGTTTAACAAGCCGCTATCGTAAACACGATTTTGTTAATGAAACGTAGAGACACTGAGAAGAACATTGCTGAGAGAGGCAAAAGCAGCAGGAATCGGCTCCCTCAATGAGATAGAGCTGCTTGCACAGAACAGAGACAAATGGCGAGATTTGATAAAAATATCTTTAAAAGAATTGAAAACTGCTAGAACAAAAATTCAGATAAGAGAAGGAGTATCTTGGTCTACGCCCTATGGGCCGGCTACGGCTCGAAAGGTTAATAGATAGAGATAGATAGGACGCAAACTCCCATTCCTTGACCGATCAGATATGACGCAATGCAACAATATTTGCTAACAAATTAGGCTTTCTGTTTTAAAATCCTAAAAGTAGGGCGTCTGTACAAATGTGCTCAAACCTTCAACTGCACGCGGTGGACTCCAGCAGCAGCAAGAAGGAAGAGCAAATGAGATCAAGTTTAGTTAGGCTCCCTCTTCCCTCCAGTGGGCAAGGCCATCCGCTTTTAGATTATCTTAAATCCATCAGCTTTTAGATTATCTTAAATCCATCAGCTTTTAGATTATCTTAAATCCATCAGCTTTTAGATTATCTAAAATCCATCAGCTTTTAGATTATCTTAAATCCATCAGCTTTTAGATTATCTTAAATCCATCAGCTTTTCAAATCTGCACCGAGATTGTGTTTTTGACTTCAGGAGCTTACCAGTTCTCACAAGTTCTAACAATGCCATAGTTCTTGTTCTGGTTGAGTCATGCATGCCCTTATTTATTCTTACCAAACTGGCTGTTCCTGGTGTTCTAATTAAGTCCTCTAAGAGGACTTTTTTGGGCGCATGATCAAAGTTATCTGCTTCTCATTGCTCTAGTAACCTGTTTTACTCTCTACTTAAAGTATTGGTAACTTTGAAGGCGAGACCAAACAAAACTTACACGAGCTTGTCACCAAAGGTCTGGATCCTTCGGTTTGTCATATAGAGCTATGTATCGTTTATTTTGTGGCCTCAATGCACTGAAATCCGTGCTGCTCTTTTTAGAAAGTAAGACTCGCTAGTAATGTGTCAGCATCCACTAACACGTTAAGGAAGAATTAGGACCCATTCGATGGTGTTTCATCAATTATTAAGAAAACACTTCAAAATAACGTTATATTTCCATCGATATGACTGCACTCTAAAATACTTCATTTAAAAATTAATGCTGGTATCGACATTTTATCAGCTTCCGAGATCACATCAATAAAGATGTAAGACTCCTGCCGAGAGTGTGCCAGGATTTAGAAAAAAAAACAAAAAAACAAGTGCGCCAGAATTTTAACAAATAAACCAGTAAAGATCCTGCATAAAGAGTTTCCTATTACTTGACCCCATTAGTCAATTTATTAGAGATCTGGCTGGGGTAAAGAAGAAATAAATGTCAATATGAGAGATTAACTGGTTATATTTTCGTTGACTCAGTTCGTCAACTAATAATTTGTATTTATACCAGTTCATACTTACAATTCGATCACATTATTTGCTGCCAGTTTATATTTATCATAACTCATTCTCTCTTTGTGTTTTTTTTTTTTAATTAAAATTTTTCGTTCATTGAATTTTCCGGAATATGACCGTCTTCATTTAAGTTGATTCTCTATGTTGGTATATTAGTTAGCAACAAGTTCTCCTTTAGAACTTGTATGGTCTTTTACGTGAGTGACGATTTTCACAAGGAACGGACGGTCTCGAATTCGACAGCTGAAGCAGTATCAAGATATAGAGAGAATAATTACTCTTGACGATGCTCTAGCGATTTACTAAGTCACTGGATAAACAAAGGTCGTTACGTCATACTCACTGTCGACCTTTGGTTCTTTAAAATAGTTTTTTATCTTCACCGATGTTGACATACCATTTCTTTGCCTTGTTTCAAGGCAATCACCATTTCATTAACTCTGAATTTTTCCATTACAGCTGCAATTGTTATATATTTTATTTTAAAATAAACAGCATAACTTTTTAAATGTAATGCACTGCCATTTATTTTAAGTGTTCTCAAACCTGAGAAATATGTTCCTCTATTATCGATTATTTTTAGATGTGTATCTAATTTCTTAACAATGAACTTTGAAAAATCAGTGCAAAGGCACAAATGAGATCGATCAATGCTGGAGAAGACCGTTTATGTGACACTAAGAAGAATACTGAAAAGAGAGCAGGCACTGCAGGCATCTGCTGCTTTACTGGGAGTGAGAAGCTCGCCCACAACTGGGACTTATGACGGGGTGCACGGCAAGTTTTGTGTGACGTTCGACAGCACTGAAAGGGTGATGATAATCACTGTTATTATTGTTCATTATTATTACTGATATTATTATTTCTATTATCTATTATTGTTCATTATGATTACTGATATTATTATTACTAATATCTATTATTGTTCATTATGATTACTGATATTATTATTACTATTATCTGTTAATGTTCATTATGATTACTGATATTATTATTACTATTATCTATTATTGTTCATTATGATTACTGATATTATTATTACTATTCTCTGTTAATGTTCATTATTATTAATAATATTATTACTATTGATATTATTACTATTATAACTATTATTTTTATTACTATCATTTTGTTAGTTTTGTATCTAATTCATTAGCAAATACATGCGACACATTCAGAAAGAAGGCACAAGTGAGATAATCAATTCTTGGGGAAAAAAAAAACGTTTAGTGAGTGGGTCAGAACATTCATACTTTTTTATAATCAAATATTCAAGAAGCCAGTCAAGAAATGAAGTGGGTGAGGACTTGTACAACTGGAGATGCTATGCGATTGTTACATTCTGGTTTGTAAATACTTTACCAAGAATTTTGTGTGAGTAAGGCTTTCTGCATCTCATCATGTACGATTATTTCTGTGATACGGTATGTTGGTGTGACAGTGCGACATCTATCATTTATGGCAGAGCAGCATTGTAGCCGTGCGTTCTTGGTCGCTCGGCCGTGATACATCCCTTTAATTTATGTCAATCAATCTAAATAACAGGAACCACATGGCCAGGGAATTCTTTGTATAGTTCCAAATAAAAGGCAAAACTATACAGCGCTAAAAAAACAAGTGATATTCTCTTTCTCTCTCTTTCTTTCTCTCTCTCTAAGAATATTTTTCATTTTCTCTCTAAGCTGAAAATGTCTCTCGTCACTTTGGACTGAATATTTTTAACTTTTTATTTCTCTCTAGACTAAATATTTCTCTCTAGACTGAATATTTCTTTCTTTCTCTAGACTGAATACTTTTCTCTTATTCTTCAGACCGAATATTTTGCTTCTATAGGCTGAACATTTCTCTCTTTTTCTCTGGATTGAATATTTCTCAATAATACATAAACAAAAGAAATTCCCTTCATGCCATACTATGCGCTTGGGGAATATGGTGTTAGTGGCCATATTTGTCTGTGACTACGACACACTTGTGGGTGATGTGGTCGGTAGCATGTGGTGGTAATCGGGTTGTTGGTAATCGAATTGTCAAATACAGTTAGAGAAACTGCCCTGAACAAATCAAGGAAAGTCCATGGCTAGAGTAAAAGTCCCAAATATACCAATGAACATAAAATGTCAGAGAAACAGTTCTGAACAAATTTGGTGATGATGACAACACAAGAAAACGAACTACAAAACACAGAAAAATGACAATCCTCTAGCAGCCGAACGAAGAAAAGAAGGGATATAAGAAGAAATACTACGAGATAGACTAAGATTGGCGTTCAGACAAATAAAGATGATAAGGCGATTGCAATGACTTACCTGATTTCCTGCGTTCTGCTGGAACATTAGTGACGAAGAAAAAATGGTTACTAGAAATCAGCTGTCTGTGTCATTTCCTGTTCATTACATTCTTATTTTTTTCTATTGAAACCTTTGACCAATCCCAAAACCAACTAGGCATATTACACCCCCCCCCCCTCCCACCGTTTTCCCCTCTTCCCTCATTCCTCCAAAAAAAATATAATTCTCAAATTTTAGCTCTTGTATTTTGGGCATACGTTAAGGAAAAAATTAACAACTAATGTGTATGGATGTGGGAGAATACAAGAACGACATATTGCAGTGTGATGTCATAGTCGACACTATTACAATAATGCACAAAATACTGTATTTATTTAGTAGCTAGAGAAAACATACCCTGTGTGTGAAAATAGAATAGGCGAAAATAATAAGCACACCGGATATAAAATTAAAGACTTGGAAGCAGAGGCAGTGCTTTGCCATTACTATAGTAAAACAGTAACCTTTTGCATAGTTATAAATTTGCATTTCAAACTCATTGTAATTTAGATATAAATGTTGGTATTTAAAGTCAACAAATTGTCTACTGAGTCTTCACAAAATTAATAAAGATACGCCTTCCCTTCGGTAATTAATGCCCAGGCCGTGGTGCGTCATGTCGTTCAATAACAATTCAGTTTTGTGCACGGGATTTTCCTGAACTTAGTGTTTCTGCAATAGCCAAACTATTTTACGTGAACGACCGCAACAAATTAATGTATATATCCTAAAATGGTGTCAAATTCGAACAGGGTGAATTTAATATAGCCTAAAGAAGAAAACTTTTAAACTAGATCAAATTTCTCAGAGCAAAAAATATTTCTATAACGACATCAATATTTTAAGATTACATGCAAAAGTTGAAAGCAAAATAACAAACGGTTATCACGTAAAGCTAATTCAAGTGTGGTTATGAATTTCTGAACGGACTATAGATGTATGACGTGAAGGATTTGTTTTGTTTGTAGTCCTCTAAAGTAAAAGTTGGCAAAGAACTAATAATGATTTTTGTTAATGCAGTTTTAAGCGAAGCAGAAGATAAATAAGGAAAGGGGGTATGATGCCATTTATAAGGCAGTAGTTTGTGCAGCTTTTATCTAGAGATGTTAAATGCTGTTGTAGCAGGTTTTCATCCTCGTATATTAGGCATTGGTCATCTGCGAAGAGTAGCTCATTGATGTTGGAGTTTTCTACCTCTAAATACCATTTAAAATTTCATACCAGCTTTCACCATTGTTAAGACATCCAAACATTTCTATGCCAGCTAAACAACAAATGATAAATAGCATCTTCATACCAACTTTGTGCTATGAAAGTCAAACATGGACCCTTTCTAAATCACATTTAAGAAAGATCAATACATGTGAGATGCGATGCTTGAGAAAAGTAACAAACAACACAAGAAGAGATAGAATACCAAATGAAACCATAAGAAAAATGGTAGGAACAAAACCCTGCCAAGAATATATAGAACAACAACAACTTAAATGGCTTGGCCACCTGGTCAGAATGAATCCTCACCAATCACCATCAAGGGCGTTCTTCTCGAGAATGCATGGAAAAAGACCAAGAGGAAGACTAGGAAGAAGATGGATAGATGCAGTGACAGAGACATGTAACAACAAAGGAAAATCACTAATTCAGACAATTCGAGCAGCACAAGAACGACAAATGATATAAACCACGACACCTTTTAGGTATCAGTGAAAGAGAAAAGAAGAAGAATAAGGCAGTGCCATATTAGGTGATGTCAGGATGCAGATGAAGCATCTTTATATTAGGATTTATATTGCTAGCTTGAAGAACACATAAACTGTTAGCAGCTCGAATGATTTACGACACCAGACAGCATCTTCACTAAAATCGGTCAGCAACTTATAACTGACTGCTGGTGTATGATCAGCGAACATCAAGTGCTCAAGATCCTACAACAAATAAGTTCAATTAATGCATATATATATATATATATATATATATATATATATATATATATATATATATATTTATTTATAGCCTTCAACGACGGTTGGAAACAGGAAGATGCTGGTCTATAACACTAACTGTCTGACCTTCTATCATGGGTCTTGCCAATATTTGAATGGTAAGTCCAGCTGCAGAACGAACATAACAATATTAAGTCGAGGGCAGCAGCGGATGAGGCAACGTAGGCCACGACTCTCTAATATTTTATCAGAATACATAACATAACACAATCACATTCCAGCTAAATGAGTTAGATGTCAGTGTACAACCAGCCACCGTATTCCCTAGTATAGCCATGATATAGTTTAAATAACTCAAGCCGTTACTAATAAATAGACTTCTATGTCTATTGAGGTCAAGCCTACTACAACCGTACAACGACATCTTTCGAGCTGTACTGTGTATGAGAATGTAGGTCATTTAAACAATTATCTCCCCGTTGCCACAGCAACATAAGAATGACTAATCGGATGGCGCTATATTTTTTTTAATCAAAACTTAAAGAAGTAGAGCCAATAGACGGATGTCCTATTTTGTGCTTCCGGTAAGAATCACTGCGCTTTGTCTTTATATAAAAAATACTAGAACAAAAATGTAAGAGATGTTAATTAACAATAAAACGGTGTTCGTCTTATAACTTATAATGCATATAACTAAGATATTATGATGTAATTATAATTATGTTAATTTAACGCAATAATTGGAAGAACTATTATACGTAGCGCAAATTACAGTAATGTTTATGTCGCAAATTAGCAGGTGAAAGGTCACTCTAAAAGTTAGGTCTCACGTCCTGTTCTCCTTAAGTTTTGAACTTAAGCTGTCGAGATGTCCGCCGCTGTCGAGGGGTCTCGCCAATTTTCTCCTGTCTCTTTTTTGGGGTTCTGTTTTCTCTTACCACTGTTTTCTTCTGCTCTTTTTTTCTAACTGTTTTCTTCTGCCACTTTATTCCAGAAACTGTTTTCCTCTGCTACTTTTTTAAATTCTGTTTTCCTCTACTACTATTTTATTCTGTTTTCTTCTGCCTCTATTTTTTTTACCGTTTTCTTGTGCCACGTTTTTCTTTAAACTGTTTTTTTTTTTTTTTTTTGCCGTCTTTCTTCTTCTGCCACTTTTTTCTTCCAATTGTTTTCTTCTGCCACTTATTTATTCTAACTATTTTCCTCGACTACTTTTTTTCTTCTGCCCCTTTTTTCTTCTGTTATCTTCTTCCCCGTTTTTCCTTATCTTCTGCCTCTTTTTTTCTTCAGTATTTTTTGCCGCTTTTTTTTTCTTTAGTTTTGTTTCTGCCTCTTGTTTCTTCTATTATCTTATGCCTCTTTTTTCTTCTGTTTTTTTTTCTATCTCTTGTTTATGTTTTCTTCTGCCACATTTTTCTTCTGCTCTCTTCTGTCACTTATTTCTTCTAACTGTTTTCTTCTGCCACATTTTTCTTCTGCTTTCTTCTGTCACTTATTTCTTCTAACTGTTTTCTTCTGTCAATTATTTCTTCTAACTGTTTTCTTCTGTCAATTATTTCTTCTAACTGTTTTCTTCTGTCAATTATTTCTTCTAACTGTTTTCTTCTGTCAATTATTTCTTCTAACTGTTTTCTTCTGTCAATTATTTCTTTTAACTGTTTTCTTCTGTCAATTATTTCTTCTAACTGTTTTCTTCTGTCACTTATTTCTTCTAACTGTTTTCTTCTGTCAATTATTTCTTCTAACTGTTTTCTTCTGTCAATTATTTCTTCTAACTGTTTTCTTCTGTCAATTATTTCTTCTAACTGTTTTCTTCTGTCAATTATTTCTTCTAACTGTTTTCTTCTGTCAATTATTTCTTCTAACTGTTTTCTTCTGTCAATTATTTCTTCTAACTGTTTTCTTCTGTCAATTGTTTCTTCTAACTGTTTTCTTCTGCCACTTATTTCTTCTAACTGTTTTCTACTGCCACTTATTTCTTCTAACTGTTTTCTTCTGCCACTTATTTCTTCTAACTGTTTTCTTCTGTCAATTATTTCTTCTAACTGTTTTCTTCTACCACTTATTTCTTCTAACTGTTTTCTTCTGCCACTTATTTCTTCTAATTATTATTTCTTGTAACTGTTTTTTCTGCCTCTTTTTTTATTCTGCTTTCTTATGTCGTTTATTTCTTCTAACTGTTTTCTTCTGTCAATTCAGCCTCTATTTTCTTGCAAATATTATTTCTTGTAACTGTTTTCTTCTGCCTCTATTTTCTTCTAAATATTATTTCTTGTTTCTGTTTTTTCTGGCTCTTTTTTCTTCTGTTTTCTGCAGCCTCTATTTTCTTCGTTTTGTTGTGCCACATTATTTTTTCTTCCAACTATTTTCTTCTGTCTCTGGTTTTTTTGTTCATTTTCTTCTTTTTTTCTCCTGTTTTCTTTGCCGCTTCTCGCTTTTAACTGTGAGCTCATTTCATTATCGAATGTTATCTTGCTCCTTTTTTTTATAAATCTTCTTCATATCGCCTGTAAACTGTTTCCAACTTTAATCACAACAGAAGAATTACCCCAGGGATTCCCTGCATACGTATTTATATCTTAATTTAGGACTGCCCACAGGCCGCTTCCCATCTATAAAATTCACATTTACTTGGGGGATGTTATCCCTTCTTCTAAAATGACCTAGCCATCACTTGGTGATATTATAACCAGTTCAACTTGTCTGGCCAAGCGATTATGGACCAAGACTAAAATTAATCCACAACCTAAAATGTAATACTGAAGTAGCATGTTGGTTGGACCCAATGTCTTTGGTATCGCAGCGTGCTGTATGTAAACCACGCCAAAAAACGATACTTCTATCGATATTTTATTTTCCGTCCGTGTGGCTGTCGGGATCCTAATTAGTTTGAGGAGAAAACAAAATGTAGCCACTGTCATCTGCCACGTCCGTGTCGCTACCGGGACCTTGACCACGGTGAGAGAGAACAGAATGTAGCCACTGTCATCTGCCACGTTCGTGTCGCTACCGGGACCCTGACCACGGTGAGAGAGAAAAGAATGAAGCCACTGTCATCTGCCACGTCCGTGTCGCTACCGGGACCTTGACCACGGTGAGAGAGAAAAGAATATAACCACTGCCATCTGCCACGTCCGTGTCGCTACCGGGACCCTGACCACGGTGAGAGAGAAAAGAATGTAGCCACTGTCATCTGCCACGTCTGTGTTGCTACTGGGACCCTGACCACGGTGAAAGAGAAAAGAATGTAGCCACTATCATCTGCCACGTCCGTGTCGCTATTGGGACCCTGACCACGGTGAAAGAGAAGAGAATGTAGCCACTATCATCTGCCACGTCCGTGTCGCTATTGGGACCCTGACCACGGTGAGAGAGAAGAGAATGTAGCCACTATCATCTGCCACGTCCGTGTCGCTATTGGGACCCTGACCACGGTGAGAGAGAAAAGAATGTAGCCACTATCATCTGCCACGTCCGTGTCGCTATTGGGACGCTGACCACGGTGAGAGAGAAAAGAATGTAGCCACTATCATCTGCCACGTCCGTGTCGATATTGGGACCCTGACCACGGTGAGAGAGAAAAGAATGTAGCCACTGTCATCTGCCACGTCAGTGTCGCTACCGGGACCCTGACCACGGTGAGAGAGAACAGAATGTAGCCACTGTCATCTGCCATGTCCGTGTCGCTACCGGGACCCTGACCACGGTGAGAGAGAAAAGAATGTAGCCACTGTCATCTGCCACGTCCGTGTCGCTATTGGGACGCTGACCAAGGTGAGAGAGAAAAGAATGTAGCCACTATCATCTGCCACGTCCGTGTCGCTATTGGGACCCTGACCACGGTGAGAGAGAAAAGAATGTAGCCACTGTCATCTGCCACGTCCGTGTCGCTACCGGGACGCTGACCACGGTGAGAGAGAAAAGAATGTAGCCACTGTCATCTGCCACGTCCGTGTCGCTATTGGGACCCTGACCACGTTGAGAGAGAAAAGAATGTAGCCACTATCATCTGCCAAGTCCGTGTCGCTATTGGGACCCTGACCACTGTGAGAGAGAAAAGAATGTAGCCACTATCATCTGCCAAGTCCGTGTCGCTACCGGGACCCTGACCACGGTGAGAGAGAAAAGAATGTAGCCACTATCATCTGCCACGTCCGTGTCGCTATTGGGACGCTGACCACGGTGAGAGAGAAAAGAATGTAGCCACTATCATCTGCCACGTCCGTGTCGTTATTGGGACGCTGACCACTGTGAGAGAGAAAAGAATGTAGCCACTATCATCTGACACGTCCGTGTCGCTATTGGGACCCTGACCACTGTGAGAGAGAAAAGGATGTAGCCACTATCATCTGCCACGCCCGTGTCGCTACCGGGACCCAGACCACAATGAACAGGGAAACGTATATAGCCACTGTCATCTGCCACGCATGTTTAAGAGACGACTAAGGAGATTTTGTGGACAGGGTCTTCGCCGGTGCTACGAGCTCGTACATCTGAACTTAAGCCATATTCAGCAAATGTGTGGTGAGCGTGCTTCATCTCGGGGAATGTGCAAAGGTGGGAATCTGATTATATGGAGTTGTCCGTTGTGCAATGAAGATCGGCCGAACTAAAATAACTTAAATTAATCTAAATTAAACTAAACTAACTAAACTAAGCTAATCTCTAAACTAAACTAAACTAAACTAAACTAAATAAATCTTCAATAACATCACAAATATTGACAAATAAACCTTCACTAACATCACAAATCATGCGAAGAAACATTGGAGAAAAGAGAACGCCAGAATAAGGCATGGATGACAGCAGAGACCCTGGATAAAATTAAAGAAAGAAAGAGCAAGAAAGCAGACATAAATAAAAGCAAAACAAGAAGTAATAAAGCCAAGACACAGGAAGCTTACACGGAGGTGAACAAAGAAGTGAGAAGATGCATTAAAAGGGATAAGAGGAAATACAATAAAGTCTCACTACAGTATCTAGGTCATGACGTCATCACAATATGTGCTCCACTGTCAATGAAATTTGTTGAATAAGTTTATTGCTACTGGAAATGTGGAAGATGCTCCACGATCTGGTAGCTGTGAATGATGAAAAAGATATCCAAGACAGAATCCTTAAAAGTCCAGACAAGTCATTAAGAAAACTGTTGCAACAAGTGAACTTACCATTGAGCACATATTGTGATGACGGACCTAGATACCAAGTGTAGTGAGACAATATATAGATGAACTAGCTAAAGAGGCAGAAGAAGCAGCAAATAAAGGGAATATGAAAGAACTGTACAACAGCACAAAGAAATTAGGTGGAAAATACAAACAGATCAACGCCTTTATCAAAGATAAGAAAGGAAATCTGCTTAGTAATATAAGGGAACAAATGGAGAGATGGAAAGAGCACTTTGAAGAACTTTTGAACAGACCCAGCTCAAATAATCCTCCAGATATACTACCAGCAGAAGAAGAGTTACACATTAACTGCGGAAAACCAAGCAAAGAAGAAATAATGAAAGCCATCAAACTATTAAAAAATGGTAAAGCCACAGGACCAGATGAAATTCCTTCGGAAGCCATCAAAGCAGATATTAACACCTCTACCAAGATGTTACATGATCTATTGGATAAAATTTGGGAGAGGGAAGAAATACCTAAAGACTGGAGAGAAGGTTATATGATCAAACTACCAAAGAAAGGAAGTTTACAGGAGTGCACAGACTATAGGGGAATTATGCTACTATCAGTGCCAGGAAAAATATTAGGCAGAATCATTCTGGAGAGACTAAAGGAGGCTATAGAGAAACACTTGAGAGATGAACAAGCAGGTTTTAGGAAGAACAGATCATGTGCTGATCAAATAACTACCCTACGTATAATAGTTGAACAAAGTTTAGAACTAAAATCCCCACTTTATATTGGATTCATAGATTACGAAAAGGCATTTGATAGTTTAGACAGAAGAATGCTTTGGAAGTTGCTGAGTCATTACGAAATCCCCATAAAGTTTATTAACCTGATAAAAACAATGTATGAAGGAACAAAATGTAGTGTGATGCATGAAGGACAGCTTACAGAAGCATTTGAAATAAGAACAGGAGTAAGGCAAGGATGCCTTCTATCCCCATTTCTCTTTCTACTGGCCATAGATTTGATTATGAAAATAACTCAAAACAACAGAAATGGGATTCAGTGGTCACTGACCAAACAACGTGATGATTTAGACTTTGCTGATGACATAGCTCTCCTATCACACAACCATCAACAGATGCAGGATAAAATGAATATATTAGATGAGAGATCACAACAGCTAGGACTAAAGATTAATAGAGATAAGACCAACATTATGAGAATTAATGCAGTTGGCAATAATCAAATAAAACTAGGAGAAATACCTGTACTAGACGTAGAATCTTACATATATCTGGGCAGTAATATATATAAAGAGGGAGGAACAAAAAATGATACCAAAATAAGGATTTCAAAAGCAAGAGGAGATTTCATTGCACTGGGAAACATATGGAAATCCAAAGAAATTAGGTTAAATACAAAAATTAACATTTTCAACTCAAATGTTATATGGCTATGAAACATGGAGAATAACAAAATTGACAATCACGAAGATACAGACGTTCATTAATGGATGCTTACGCAGAATAAAGGGATGGAAATGGCAGGACAAAGTCACTAACGTGGAATTATGCAAATGTACCGGTCAAATACCAGTGGATAAAGAGATACAGCGAAGACGATGGCTATGGATAGGACACACACTACGGAAGCCAACTGAGAGTATTACACAACAGGCCCTTTTTTGGAATCCCCAGGGGAAAAAACAAAGAGGAAGACCAAGGAATTCTTGGAGAAGACAGATAGAAGCAGAGATGAAGATGATGGGGAAGACATGGAATGATCTTAAAAGAATGGCAAAAAACAGAACGACTTGGAAAGTGTTTGTTGAAGACCTATGCTCCACTGGGAGCTAAAAGGTAGAAGGGAGACAAATGAACCTTCACTAACAGGTAATCTTGAACATCACAAATCTTCACTAAAATCACAAATAACACATAAATCAAATAAACCTTCACTAACATCACAAATATTGACAAATAAACCTTCACTAAAATCACAAATCTTGACAAATAAACCTTCACTAAAATCGCAAATCTTGACAAATAAACCTTCACTAACATCGCAAATCTTGACAAATGAACCTTCACTAACATCACAGATCTTGACAAATAAACCTTCATCAACATCACAAATATTGACAAATAAACCTTCATCAACATCACAAATATTAACAAATAAACCTTCATCAATATCACAAATATTGACAAAAAAATCAATTTTGCTACTAAATCTAAAGAAGACGCTGAGGAAACAGATGAAAAAGATGGGAAAAAACATGAAACGATCTTCTTTAAAAGTTGCATTAAAGAAGACAGTTGGAAAACATGTTTGTTGAAGACCTCTGCTCCATAGCGGGTTGAAGCCTGAAGAAAATTAAGACTTCTAAATCATTATTTTCGTTTCAATGTTTGCAATATATTCCATTTATGTAATAAAAGGAAATCATTAACATGTTAAATGAAGCAAACACGTACATGATAAAACATTCATACATGAGTGTGAATAAAATTATTCTATGTGAACAAACATTAATTATCCTTGTCATAATAGCCTATTGAAGATGCTATTTCTTGCGCAGTTATTCAATCAATCTTGTTTCTTTTGCTACTGCGTTTGTCTCCGTTCTGTTACTGGTTCACTCTTAAAAGGACGTAAAGTGAATGTAGGTGTGCTTTGTCTTGGTTTGCAACAATTTGGGATGTCTGTCATTTTGACCCAGTGCACCCGGCGTCGGCATTTAATTTTTTGGTACAGGTATGCCTTCCCACTTTGATCCATATTCGCGTGAAAGACTAATTAGTATAATTCCAGAGAGACTACTGGAAGATAGAGTAGGATCTTTTATTATTTCCTGTCAGTGAGACTTCTGGAAGATAGAGTAGGATCTTTTATTATTTCCTGTCAGTGAGACTTCTGGAAGATAGAGTAGGATCTTTTATTATTTCCTGTCAGTGAGACTTCTGGAAGATAGAGTAGGATCTTTTATTATTTCCTGTCAGTGAGACTTCTGGAAGATAGAGTAGGATCTTTTATTATTTCCTGTCAGGGAGACTGCTGGTAGATAGAGTAGGATCTTTTATTATTTCCTGTCAGGGAGACTGCTGGTAGATAGAGTAGGATCTTTTATTGTTTCCTGTCAGAGAGACTACTGGAACGTAGAGTAGGATCTTTTATTATTTCCTGTCAGGGAGACTACTGGAAGATAGAGTAGGATCTTTTATTATTTCCTGTCAGGGAGACTACTGGAACGTAAAGTAGGATCTTTTATTATTTCCTGTCAGTGAGACTACTGGAAGATAGAGTAGGATCTTTTATTATTTCCTGTCAGGGAGACTACTGGAAGATAGAGTAGGATCTTTTATTATTTCCTGTCAGGGAGACTACTGGAACGTAGAGTAGAATATTTTATTATTTCCTGTCAGGGAGACTGCTGGAAGATAGATTAGGATCTTTCATTATTTCCTGTCAGGGAGACTACTGGAACGTAGAGTAGGATCTTTTATTATTTCCTGTCAGAGAGACTGCTGGAAGATAGAGTAGGATCTTTTATTATTTCCTGTCAGGGAGACTGCTGGAAGATAGCGTAGGATCTTTTATTATTTCCTGTCAGACAGACTTCTGGAAGATAGAGTAGGAACTTTTATTATTTCCTGTCAGGGAAGCTACTGAAAGATAGAGTATGATCTTTTATTATTTCTTGTCAGGGAAGCTACTGGAAGATAGAGTATGATCTTTTATTATTTCCTGTCAGGGAGACTACTGGAAGATAGAGTATGATATTTTATTATTTCCTGTCAGGGAGACTACTGGAAGATAGAGTAGGATCTTTTATTATTTCCTGTCAGGGAGACTACTGGAAGATAGAGTAGGATCTTTTATTATTTCCTGTCAGGGAAGCTACTGGAAGATAGAGTATGATCTTTTATTATTTCCTGTCAGGGAGACTACTGGAAGATAGAGTAGGATCTTTTATTATTTCCTGTCAGGGAAACTTCTGGAAGATAGAGTAGGATCTGTTATCATTTCCTGTCAGGGAGACTACTGTAATAATAAATGAATATTATTATAGAGGGAAACTTCGGAGGCGATAATCGGCGAATCAATTCAGAGGAAGAGGTATGTTTACAGCACTCGGAAAAAATGACAAATAATCAACAACGGAAAAAAATAGGGACCAAAGCAGGATCGAACCCGTACTCAGTGGCACAGCGCCTTGCCACGAAAAGCCAAACGCTAGGGAACACTGCCACTCAGCTAACTAAAAAAATAGCTATCGTGGACAATGTCTTTTCGCGAAGGTGTTCTCATGACTATAGCATAAGGCTGCGATCACAGCTCGGAAATATGTTTCCTGTTAAGACAAGTATCTCCCGGGTAGGGTAGGGCTGAATACTTGCGTTGCAGACAAATATTTAGGACGAAACAGTACGAATAGTAGCTTCCAGTGGTTTAGACTGGAGACAAATAATAATAAATGAATATTATTATAGACATGAGAACACCTTCGCGAAAAGACATTGCCCACGATAGCTAATTGTTTAGTTAGCTGAGTGGCAGTGTTCCCTAGCGTTTGGCTTTTCGTGGCAAGGCGCTGTGCCACTGAGTACGGGTTCGATCCTGCTTTGATCCATTTTTTTTTCTGTTGTTGATTATTTGTCATTTTTTCCGAGTGCTGTAAACATACCTCTTCCTCTGAATTGATTCACAGACTACTGTATCGCCGAGTAGGATCTTTTATTATTTTCTGTCAGAGCCACTTCTGGAAGATAGAACAGGATCTATATACGTTACTGTGCACCGATACGAAAGGAAGCAGTCATTGATCGTTTTCAGTCTATGCACTCTCGACAATCTCTGGCGTCTTGCCTTATAGTCTAAATGGTGTCCGCCCACTGTACAAATGTTTATAAAATATGCGTTTCTGTGCTGTTGGTACCGTCAACAGATTTACGGATAATGTGATCCAAGTAAAAACTTAAAAACTATGGATAATATTATTTATTATTTAAAGTGTATCATGTTGCTAAATTATTTTATTGTAGTTTTTTAGGCCAATGTATTAAAAATAATGAAAGAATTCAATCATTTCCTGAAGAATTGAAAAACTTCATAAGGAACATCTTTGTTGAGGAATGGAAGGGCTCTTTTTAGAGGCTGGGTGAACCCTGGAGCTTTGTCGGTCCGAAACATTTCCGCCATTTCTGGGAATAGAACCTGGACTTTCTGCTCTGGGTGTGAGCACACTAACCGCTCAGCCACCGAGGTTCAATCATCGACAGAACGTCAATTAAAATCGTCAAGGGAGTGACAGAAGGATTATATTTAGATTTATTATCTAGATCCAATAGACCTTAGCAACGCAAGTTCCTTACATTCAGACTTGGAGATATGAGATATCGACCCTTGTCCCTGTGGTCAACATCTGGTAGAATGTAAAACACATTATCCGTCATATCTGCGCGATACTGATTCTGGCTTTCTGAGGGGCACAATGACGAGATATTCCGCCCCATGAAGATGTGCTTCAGAAAGATGTATATTACTAAAAAACGGTAGTTAAAATCATCAACAACAGAAACAGAAGAAATCTAGAATGTTAAACTTCCATTTCATAAGTTTATTTTTAATAAAATGTTACTATCAAATCCACCAAACGCTCTTTTTTAAAGCAAATATTCCAACGAGAATAAAGAGCAGAAATGTATTTATTAATGTACAGTTGCTTCTTTGTTATGTCTGAAAAAAAGACAAAAACAATTCTCAAGCCGCAACCAAAAAAGTCTTTTATGGGGAACATAAATATTCGACCTTCTTGCTAGCGTTAACACAGACGTATCTTTACAGTATTCTCCCATTATAATTAATCAAAGCGCTAATTTTAAACTTTAATATATCGATGGTTGCTTTCTCTGACGTGATTCAGACATAGAATTGTGTGATGCGTAACGGTAAACAGCGGAGATACAGATTTTAATAGTTGGAAAAACTAAGACAAAAATAGGAACGATACAGCCCCTGTTTAGATTTTAATAGTTGGAAAAACTAAGACAAAAATAGGAACGATATACCCCCAGTTTAGATTTTAATAGTTGGAAAAACTAAGACAAAAATAGGACGATATACCCCCAGTTTAGATTTTAATAGTTGGAAAAACTAAGACAAAAATAGGAACGATATACCCTCAGTTTAGATTTTAATAGTTGGAAAAACTAAGGCAAAAATAGGAACTATATACCCTCAGTTTAGATTTTAATAGTTGGAAAAACTACGACAAAAATAGGAACTATATACCCCCATCATCATTCATCATTGAGTGCCTTCTCCGCAACGAAGGTTGGCTACCATGGATCGCCATTCTACTCTGTTTTTTTTTTGCTTTGATGGTGCAGGCTGTCATAGATTGACTTGTCCATCTTTTGATGTTACTCGTCCATGTTAGTCTTGATCTGCCTCTTTTACCTTGTATTTTTCCTTCCAATATTACTTTTAGTAGGCTGTTGTGTCTTTTAACATGCCCCAAAAATGTCTTGTCTTAATTGTATTTAGTAGTTCTCTTTTTATTATATACCCCCAGTTTAGATTAATTGTTGTACGTGGACATATTTGTTCTAAGTGGTCAGGTGGCCTCAAAATAGAAGGGAAATAATCAAGTTTCTAAGTGCCTTTGGGTATAACGAATTCGATTAGATTAATGGTTTCATTGTAATGTAGCAAAGACGTATGAGTTAGCACTTTCTAGGGCTATAGGGTAACTGATGAGAAACTGGGGAAAGTGGAAATGCTGCCAGAAGCAAAAAACCGAATGTAGCCGTTTTCTGACTGGGACGAATTAGTTGTGTGTTCACACTTAATCGCTTCTATAAATAAATAAAACAAAAACCGTCACACTCGGTATGAGTGGGAGAGGATGTTAATGCCAACATTTCTTTTTCAACCATGGATATATGTATGATAATGTTGTTAGCATTAATTCCTGTGCTGTCTTGTCCAGAAAAAATCGGTACGTTTTTAATTCTGGATGAACTTGGACGCTAAAGATCGGGATTCGTTCAGTTCTCTTGACCAGTTCAATAACCAACGTTCTACCGTGGCCTCTCCTCTAATTAAATCGCATATAAACTTATTTTATAGCTTTAAAGATAGAATGCAATCGTTTTATAGCTTGAGAGAAAGAATATAAGGGTTCTATAGCTTGACAGAAAGAATGTTAAGGGTTCTATAGCTTGAAAGAAAAAATGTAAGGGTTCTATAACTTGAGAGAAAGAATGTAAGGGTTCTATAGCTTGAAAGAAAGAATATAAGGGTTCTATAGCTTGAAAGAAAAAATGTAAGGGTTCTATAGCTTGAGAGAAAGAATGTAAGGGTCTATAGCTTGATAGAAAGAATGTAAGGGTTCTATAGCTTGAAAGAAAGAATGTAAGGGTTCTATAGCTTGAAATCAAGAATGTAAGGGTTCTATAGCTTGAAAGAAAGAATATAAGGGTTCTATAGCATGAAAGAAAGAATGCAAGGGTTCTATAGCTTGAAAGAAAGAATGTAATGGTTCTGTAGATTGAAAGACAGAATGTAACCGTTTTGTAACTTGAAACACAGAATGTAATCGCTTTATAGCTCGAAACATAAAATGTAACCGTTTCATAATTTGAAGGACATAATCTAATAGTTTTATATAACAAGAAACACAGAATGTAATCATTTTATAACATGAAAAACATAGAATGTAACCATTTTATAATACGAAAAACAGAATGTAACCATTTTATAACTTGAAACACAGAACGTAACCTTTTTATAACATGAAAAACAGAATGTAACCATTTTATAACATGAAACACAGAATGTAACCAGTTTATAACATGTAACACTGAAACACTGAATGTAACCACTTTATAACATGAAACACAGAACGTGACCGTTTAATAACATGAAAAACAGAATGTAACCGTTTTATAACATGAAACACAGAATGTAAGCATTTTATAACATGAAAAACAGAATGTAACCATTTTATAACATGAAAAATATAATGTAACCATTTTATAACATGAAACACAGAAAGTAACCGATTTATAACATGAAATACAGAATGTAATCATGTTATAACATGAGAAACAGAATGTAACCATTTTATAATTTTTAAACACAGAATGTAATCGTTTTATAACACAAAACGCAGAATGTAATCATTCATAGCATGAAACACTGAATGTAACCATTTTATAACATGAAACACAGAATGTAACCATTTTATAACATGAAACACAGAATGTAACCATTTTATAACTTGAAACACAGAACGTAACCTTTTTATAACATGAAAAACAGAATGTAACCATTTTATAACGTGAATTACAGAATGTAACCAGTTTATAACATGTAACACTGAAACACTGAATGTAACCACTTTATAACACGAAACACATAACGTGCTGTTTAATAACATGAAAAACCGAATGTAACCGTTTTATAACATGAAACACAGAATGTAAGCATTTTATAACTTAATAAAACAGAATTTACTATGTTATAATATGAGAAACAGAATGTAACCATTTTATAACATGCAAAACAGAATGTAACCATTTTATAACATGAAACACATAATGTAACCATTTTATAACATGAAAAACAGAATGTAACCATTTTATAACATGAAAAATATAATGTAACCATTTTATAACATGAAACACAGAATGTAACCGTTTTATAACATGAAAAACAGAATGTAACAATTTTATAACATGAAGTGCAGAATGTAACCGTTTTATAACATCAAGCACATAATGTAACCGTTTTATAACATCAAGCACAGAATGTAACCATTTTATAACATGAAACACAGAATGTAAACATTTTATAACATGAAAAACATAATGTAACCGTTTCATAACATGAAACACAGAATCTAACCATTTTATAACATGAAAAACATAATGTAACCATTTTATAACATAAAACACAGAATGTAACGGTTTTATAACATGAGAAACAGAATGTAACCATTTTATCATTTTTAAATACAGAATGTAACCGTTTTATAACACGAAACACAGGATGTAATCATTTTATAACATGAAACAAAAAATTTTACCACTTTATAACATGAAACACAGAATGTAACCATTTTATAACATGAAACACAGAATGTAACCATTGTATAACACGAAACACAGAATGTAACCATTTTGTAACATGAAAAACAGAATGTAACCATTTTATAATTTGAAACACAGAAAGTAACCATTTTATAACATGAAACACAAAATATAACCCTTTTATTACATAAAACACAGAATGTAACCATTTTATAACTTGAAACACAGAACGTAACCGTTTTATAACATGAAAAACAGAATGTAACCATTTTATAACATGAAACACAAAATGAACTCGTTTTATGACTGTAACAAAATGGATAATGTTTCTCTCCTCGCCATTTCTCTGGGGTCTTATGCCAACTTTAGTTTTAAGATAGAAGAAAGTAAAGTTTATGTGCCACGCCTTTAAAATAAAGGGAATATGACGTTCACCACATCAGGCCGTCACGATTTACTTTTTTTTTAAAAAAATCCCTGGTCTTCTTTTTAAACGGATTAATGAACTCGCCAAATTCACGTTGGTTGAGAAAAGTTATATATTCTATGGCGTTCCACAACAGTTCTACAAAAATGAACGGCGTAGTAACAATTATTCCTACGTCACTAAAAGTGATAAATCACGTCTTTCTTCATTGTGTAGAACCTGCAACTCGTTACAACCTTGTGTCATTGACTCTGGTATGCTCATTTAGAATGAAAATAGAAGCTGCAATAACGAGAGGCTTCCTTGTTAAAGATTCTCAGAAACAAACAAAATATCACAACCAAAGAGGTTGCTAAACTCATTGCCGAAAAAAAATAACCAATTTGGAGTTGTAAGTGGCGATGGTTAACTATGAAGCGCAATCGGTACTGACCACAATAGTTTTTTTTTTTTTTTTTTGCAGCGTCATAGTTTTAGGAGTTCATCCAACCTCTGAAAATTTGCAACTGAGATTTATTCTGAACGAGTAAGGAGGTCTGGCATGATACTGAACAATTCACCCGTAGAATTTACCGTCTGGTTATTAAAAATGTGAATACTAGACATATTTCCCTTAGGCCTGACAGCATGGAGGGGACCATTGATGACTTACATGAAAAGTTTCTGACATTCATCGTCATCATGTGCCATGATGGCATCGGTTGTGTAGGCAAATATGTCCTTCCACATTTTCTGTCAACAGTGCATCGTATCAGTTCTGTTGTTGAGTGTTTTCAATGCCACGACATCAAACTACATAGTATCGTCTCTCTTTGACGTCCGCGACCTCTCTTTCTCCGTATTTTGCAGTTGAAACCAAGTATTCCAACTTTCTTCCTTTCATGCATGATATTCGAAAAATGATTGTTTCTTTCTGATGTATTTTTAAGAGCTCCCTTTTTGTGTTGGCCTCTATGAGAATTTTCTCGTTGGTCTTTAGAAGTCCATAGAAGTCTCAACATTCTTCTGATAAATCTCATCTCTATGGCTTCTAATTGGCTTTTCATTTGTTTGCCTACTGTCCATGATTCGCTTCCACAGGTCAAAATTGGCTCTAGATAACACCGATGAACTCTCTTTTTCACATATGTTGACGCAGACTTGTTGCACAAAATGTTTTTCATAATATGAAATCCTACTTTGGCCTGAGCTATTCTGCTTTTTATTTCTATTGTGCATCTTTCGTCTGATATTATTATTGTGCCAAAGTATTTGAGGCTCTGTACTTGTTTCTGACATTGGTAAATGATAAATGAATGTATAGAGATACCAGAAAATGTAACGGTCTGGCCACAGGCACCTACGGTATTAATAAGGCCTGCGAAAGGAATTTCTGTTGAAAGAAATGACCCAAAGTTTGTGACGTTTTCAACTTTGCGAGCAGGGACAGTTGTGGATAAAATAACGTCAACCGTTGATAGCTCGCATAGTTGAAAAAGTCACAAACTGTGGATGATTCCGGGTTTTCCCTCTTAGCCCTCTGGCATTAGTAAGTAAAACTATAAATGATTGCTATCTGGCTAAGATCATCTTAAATGGAGCGGTAAAAGACGGTAATAAAGATAAATGGGGAAATTTGACTGGCGATTAAAAAATTGAACCGAGAAAACATGCGGACAAATTCGGATACGGGTACATGTGGGAAGAATTTAAAAAGTTTGCAGACAGCTCATTGTAATGGTGACACACGAGTGCTCCTTAAGGGAACGAAGAAATCAGGCAAACGTGTAGGAATCACGCAACCATAAATAAACAGGAAGCTCTAATGAAGCAGACAAGGAAATTCATCAATTTATTTTCCTCTGGAGTCAAATACAGCACACAGAGCGGAAGTCAAATTTCTTACAATTGACAATTTGCTGCTAGTTCTTGGTTGTTTCTTAGTCCCATTGTTGAGACATTCCTAGTAATTATTCTACGTAGCGTTTTTCTTGGTCTTCCTTGTTTTCCTTTACAGAGATAAGGTTTCTTAGAGAAAGTGTTTAATGTTAACTTACGTTATGAAAGCAGTAGCAGAGTAAATGAAACATTGCAAGCATTCAAGTACTCGAGTTTAATTATAATTAAAATGTAACGAAAACAACATGATTTTTGCCGACGTCGGTCATAAAAGACCTTGAACAACTTGGAAATTCAGCATCTTCAACAACCGTACCTCTGTTATTACCTTTAGAAACCTACTAACACTGTCTATTAAACTACCTGGTATGATATTTCTCTGTTTCCCCTCTATCTTTTCTTCCCTAAAATTGTTCTCAATATATTTCAGCCGATAGCTGCTCATTACATGGTCAACAATGATAATAGTTTCCTAGTGATGTTCATACCAATAACTTTCTTCTGAGCTAAATATCTTTAAGAACGTCCCCGACTGAAAGGCGTCAGCTCACAGACCACTTGATCCATTTAGAACGCCCTCATTACTCTTGTTAGCTGTCCATATTTTTAATATATGTAGGCAAAACAACATTTCTGTGACCTCCACGATTTCCTTGCCTTTTGTACAATGTCCAAGATTTACTTCCAAATATCAAGTTTGTTAAACGTAACAATGAAGAAAGCTTTCTTCTAATCTCCATCGTCCAAAATGGGTTTTATATTCAATAAAATAGATTTGAATATTAACTTCGAGAATAAGAAAAGCTAGAGACGATAAAAGAGAACAAATATGGGACAGTCCGACATGGTGGATCTAAAGTTCTTAATCAGAGGCCGCTATAATGTGCTTGCAACAATGATCTCTCTCGCTCCTTGATCTTTCATTATTTTTTATTTTTATTTTGTTAGACTCCCCTGTTCTTTGTAGGATCAATTTTTCTGACAATTGCAAGGGAGAGAATTCTCTCAAGCACAGCTATAATCGTTTAAAAAAATTGCAAAAGGGACAATTGGTTTTACAAGACAGTGATCGATAACATAATAGGGAAAGCTACATAGTGACAGGCACACACAAATTGTAGATTCGGCTGAACAGATGAAAGAGAAGAATAACAACACCTCTTGTTTCAATTCCCCATCCCTTCCAAATCTCATTTCTTAGCTTCATTCTGTCTTTCATACTCTCTTTATCTCTCTCTCTCTCTCTCTCTCTCTCTCTCTCTCTCTATCTCTCTCGCTGCGTCTCTCCTACACAATCTACCGGTAGTTTTCTTTCAAACTATCTTTATTTTTAACGCTTTTCATTCTTTGCACAAAAATGTCACAGCATCCTTTATACAGGAGTTGCCGTCCAATCAGATAATTAATTTGGGGTTGGGACATACACGATTCAGTACATCCAATTTATACTCTACTGTTTTTATTTTTCTTTGCCACAAAAAGACAAACTTGCCGTGGTCGACACACTTTGTGGCATTATTATAGTGCAACGAGCTAATTCATTCACTACCACGGGCTCAACACCAGGTTACTCAGAAAGTCCACACCATTTATGTCTTCGTTTATCGCTTGTTACTGGTCTGCTGATGATACAGTCTTAATAAATTGCTACGAGTGAAAATGAGTTACAAGAAATGTTAGATATTATAGTGAAGGAAAGCAAAGATGAAAGGAATCAGCCTTAATAGCAAAAGGACAGAAGTAATGGTAGCAACAAAAGAAAACTTCACCGTAATGCACAATAAAGACAAGTGGATTAATATTAAAACAGGTAAATTAATTTAAATATCTAGGAACAATGTTAACCTCAGATAGTAGATGTACAACAGAGGTGTGATGCAGAATGGCACAGGCAAAAGCAGCTTTCCAAAAAATGCCCCTGTAGAAATATGGTTTTTATAGAAGAATGTTGAGAGTACAATGGACAGCTAAGAAGAGTAATGAAAACGTTCTGAAAGAGGCCAAAGCAAAAAGAGAGCTAATATCCAATATTAGGAAGAAACAATCACCACTTTTTGGCCATGTAATAAGAAGGTAACAGCTGGAATATTATGCGACAACTGGGAAAATTGAGGGACAAAGAGATTGGGGGAAGCAAAGAGAAAAGAGAAAATATAACAGACAGCCTAAGAGATTGTCTTGGCGGAAGGCCAACAACAGAAATAATAAATAACTGTCGAGATCGAATGTTTTGGAGAGACATGATCACCTACGCCAGCAGGCATGGTACTTGATGATTACGATGACGATTACGATGACGATGACGACTACCTTGTATTTATTTGACCATCATTTCAAAGTTCACTCTAGATCACTCATGTCTCTGCCTCTAAAATGCTCCATACACGTACACGCAGCCCCATCGTCTGTCTCTTACCACCTCTGGGATTGCACCTCTTTGCCCCAACATTGTGCACATTTCCTCACAGTTTATGTGCACAAAAAAGGCACATATCCTCACAGTGTATGTGTACAAAGAAAGCCTCACAGTCTTTATACAAAGAAAGCATATTTCCTCACATTTTATGTACAAAGAAAGCGCATTTCCTCACAATTTATGGGTAAAAAGAAAGCTCCACAGTTTGTGTACAAAGAAAACACATTTCCTCAGAATGTTTGTACAAAGAAAACACATTTCCTCACAGTGTTTGTACAAAGAAAACACATTTCCTCACAGTTTATGTACAAAGAAAGCCCATTTCCTCACAGTTTGTGTATAATGAGGGCACATTTCCGCTCCCACGATAAATTACATAGATCGAAGGTCATTATTTAACGAAACCAGGTTATTAAGAAATGGGAAATGTACTCCAGACACCTGTTAAATCCATACACATGCAGTCCAACATAAACACGGCTTACACCTATACCACAATGTTATGCTGAACCATTGATTCTAGAGGAAGAGCTTAGGGGAGCAAACAAAATAGCTGAAACAATAAAGCCGCAGGTGTAGTTAATTACCATCCAATGCTTGTCAAAAAGCTGGAGTAAAATCATTATCATCATCAAGTGCCGGGCCTGCTGGCGTAGGTGATCATGTCTCTCCACAACTTTCGATCACGACAGTTATTTATCATTTCTGTTGTTGACCTTCTGCCAAGCCATTCTCTTAAGTTGTCTGATATTTTTTCTATTTGCTTCCCTCTATCTCTTTGTCCCTCACTTTTTCCAGTTGTTACAATATATTCCAGTTGTTCTCTTCTTCATTACATGGCCAAAAAATTATGATTGTTTCTTCCTAATTTTGGAAATTATCTCTCTTTTTGCTTTGACCTCTTTCAGAACATTTTCATTACTCTTCTTAGATGCCCATGGTATTCTCAACATTCTTCTGTAAAACCACATTTCTACAGACTCCAGTGATTTTCTTGTCTGTTGTCCATGATTCACATCCATATGTTAAGGCTGGCTCTACATTACATTTAGTAAATGTAATAAGTAGTAGTATTGGAGTAAAATAGTTAACGAAATTCTTAATCAGGCATTGAATGAAAGAAAAGTTCCACTTGACTGGCAAAGAGAAAGCTTTTGTGGTTCCCGTTTTGAGCCAAAAAAAAAAAAAAGTAAGTCAATGAAAGAGGATGTAATGTATATAGAGGTAGATCACTCCCACAATCATGTAGGAAATATATAAGCATATACTCGAACAACGTACTCAATGTAAAGTAGAACAACTACTAATCAAAACTCGGCTTGGATTTATGAAAAGAAGAGGGTGAACAGACGCTATATTTTCATTGAGACAAATTAAAAGACTCTTGAATACAGCGAAGAATTAAATATAGCATTTATCGATCAAGAGCATTTTTAAAATCGAGTTAAACAGAAAAAAAAACTATGGAAATTGCTTGGAGAATATATTATGAACGAACATAAAGATAATATTCTAGCACTGTACGAAACAAAAATAGCCTGAGGTTGAATAGATCGTGCCTTACAATTTACAACTAAGATGGCAAAGGCCCTAAGGCCGGCTCATGGCTATTCATTTTTTTTTTTTATGTCAGTACTCGAAATTGTCTGGGAAATACCATTGGAATTAGTTTCCATGACAAACTATTTCTCAGTAACAAGAGGAACATGGACGTCACTATTATTTATCGTCCACACGGACAAAATCACCTGAAAACTGCTATACCAGAACTTCTTTCATTCCTCATTTGCCTCGGAGACAAATAATGAATATTATCATAGAGGGAAACTTTCGAGGCGATAATTCAGCGAATCATAGGAGGAAGAGGTTTGTTTTACAGCACTCAGAAAAAATGACAAATAAACAACAGAAAAAAACAAAGAACAATATATGGTCCGAAGCAGGATCGAATAGTTAGCTGCATGGCAGTGTTCCCTAGCTTTCAGCTTCTAAGGTGCAGAGCCAAGGATACGGGTTCGATCTTGCTTCGGACCATATATTGTTCTTTCTTTGTCTTTCTGTTGTTTATTTTTCATTTTTTTTCTGAGTGCTGTAAAACATACCTCTTCCTCCTATGATTCGCTCATTTGCCTTCTAGAGTCGAGGGAAGATATAACTTGCGATCTTTGGCTTTTCTTTTTGCCCCTGCTGCTGTTATGTTTCTTAGTGTTTCTAATATTCCGTTAATCCCTCCTTTTCATGGTCGACCATTGGGCCTGGTGTTCTCGCAACGTTTAAAAAAAGCATCATTTTGTTGTGTTTTGATCTTTCTGCCTTATCACGTGGCCAAACCATTTTATCTTTATATATTGTATGGCAGGGGTTATTCCTAGATTTTTTCTCAGCTCTTCATTCCTGATCTTATCTCTCAAGCTGTTTTCTGTCATTCGTCTCACACATTTAATTTATGTGATGGTTATTTTTCTTATGGTTCTTGCACCTAGGATCCAAGACTGGCATTGATAGCACAACGTTGAAATGAAGATTGTATTGTATAATGTCGCTTTGCCTCTATTGTTATTTCCTTGTTGGACAATAGTGTTGATATCTGTCCAATGATTTGACAAGCTTTCTAAAATTTTGAGTCTATTTTTCTGTTTGTGAATTGTCGTTTGTCACTAAACTTCCTAGGTATGTAAATCCCTCTACTTGTTTTAGTTCTACCGTCTATAGTTATGTTGATGTTTTGCTTCTCTTTTGTCTACAAGTTCAACTTCTTTATTTCTTATTCCTCATATGTTCATGGTTGCTACTTAATATTTGTAATCTTTTGCATACCTTCTGTGATTTCTTTGAGCATAAAATGTTTATCCCTCCCTTACCGACCTGCTACGATTGTCTTAAATACCAGAACTAGAGTGTTTAAATGAGTTTTTTTTTTAAGCTGATGACCAAAACTTAGTTATTTCAAGAAGGAAGAACTTCAACACCAAATCAGCTGTCAATTCCTTAAGTTAACAGTTTTACATTTTTAAATTTGATATGTCGAATCGTGTGTCTCCGCGCACAACACCCCTACAGTTAATTATCTGATACGACGGTAAATTATGCACAGACGCTGCACACTTTTGTGCAAAAAATGAAAAGTTTAAAACAAATATAGTTTGAAAGAAAACTGGAGGTAGAATGTGTAGAAGGAGAGACTCGGATAGAGAGTGAAACAGAAAGTATGGAAGACAGAGTGAAGTTTAAAAAATGAGATGGAAGGATGGTTTTAAACAAGATATGCTCTTCTTCTTCTCTTTCATCTTTCAACAATTATTATATGCCTGTCACAATGCAGGTTGCCCTATTACGTTATCGATCACTATCTTGTAGAACAAATTATGCTTTCCCCTTTCTCTATTTTTTTTTTTAAGTTTAGGAGTGTGCCTGAGAGAATTCTCTCCCTTGCTATTGTCAATAAACTATGAAAAGATCGAGATAATGACAACAAATCGTAATCCAATCTAAAGCTATTTATCTGGCAATGGCAAGATTTTAAAACAAGTGAATACAACATTACAAGGACTTAGGTGCTATTATCTTTTACAGATGACGGAAAACTATGTCATTTATCTCCGTTTTTTTTTTTAAATCTTCTAATCATTACTGTGGCTGTATACTGTCTTTACAACTTACACAATACTTTATTAAATAGACATAACAAAATTTGTAACAGAGAAATGTTGACATTGAAGAATAAAGTTCACTTTCCTTACAGTCACCAGGAGTCTCACCTGATGACCGTGATTGGCACTATACCACTGAATAATCATTTGTATTGGACATCTGGCAGAGGAAAAGGGAAATAACCATGTTTTTTTGTTTGTTTTTTTAATTACGTGGAAGTGAAAACCTATTTAATAAGGTCAGGGTAACAGTGAAAATGCAATCAACGGGAGCGGAAAGTATGCATTTATGGTACCATAGAGGTTTGTGAACCACCGATTAGATGGCTATTTCTCACATTATTTCGAGTCATGTCAATTTTTACATTAGTCAAAGGCGGGATTTTGAACTTGGCGAGGCAGGATCCGTTCAACTTCAAACGTCTTCTACATTAGGTTATAGGCTTACCAAAATTTTTTTTTAAATTATAATGAAAACTACTTTTTCAATGTAGTAATGTATTTTTTGAACAATCAAGATAAAAAAAAAATTAGTAATCTGCTACCAACTTAAATAAAATTCATTTTTGTTTGTTTTGTTTAGAACACATTCTGGCGTTATTTCCTGTACAAATATTTGTTTTTAAAGCTGTCTTAGTGGGGTTGCCTACTTCTTGGCAAGGTACGGGTCGTTTAACCTCAGACTCTCTTTCAGGTTATATTAGACCACAACTGACATCCAAAAACTGAAATCCTTACTTCTGTTTGTTTTTTTAAATCCCCCCTTATCAACCCGACAAGGTATAACGATTCACAGGTTGGATACATGAATCATCATCATTGAGTGCCGTCTCCGCATGGAAGGTAAGGTTGGCCATGTCTGGTCCATGTTAGTCTTGGCCTACCTCTTTTACCTTGTATTTTCCCTTCCAAGATTACTTTTAGTGTCTTTTAACATGTCCCAAAAATATAATTTGTCTTGTTTA
The DNA here is from genome assembly GCA_032433765.1 of Megaustenia siamemsis. Taxonomy (NCBI): domain Eukaryota; kingdom Metazoa; phylum Mollusca; class Gastropoda; order Stylommatophora; family Ariophantidae; genus Megaustenia; species Megaustenia siamemsis. The sequence goes on along the minus strand of JAVIAB010000073.1, from coordinate 87,397,531 downwards.
AATTGTTGTTTAATATCTATACAATATATATATTTTGTACTATGTTTAATAGTTCTCTTTTCCATTTTTAGTCCCATTTATTTGAGGATATGTGAAATTAAACAAAATACAAGCATGCTTCAAAACTAGGCCTAAAATACACCGAGATTTTGATTTAATCATTTTAAAAAGGAGTGGAGGAAACGTCATACACAGTTTTGTGTATCATTATCTTGGACGTTGTTTGGTGACATCTGGTACAACCACACAAAAATAACCTTCTCTTGCTGGTTCATGTATTCTCAGGATGCTTCAGACCATTTGTTGTTCTTTGTTTATTTTCTGTTGTCGTTGTTTATGTCATTTTTTCTGAGTGCTGTAATACATACCTCTTTCTCTTATGATTCCTTATTCTTAGGATGCCCCCAGTCAGACCAAATCTCTGCCTCCTCTTTTTGTCTTCTGGAGTCCATTCCATGTCAGTTCTAGTGATGGTTTATCTTCTATAAACAAGCAGTATATCTCTGGCTACCTATTTATATATAAACTTTCGCTATATATCTAGAACAACATGGGACACAAACAAGACTTGTGTACCTAACACATATATCTGCATGTTATCTTTGTCTGCACTTTCACTTCGTTGCACCTATTAAGCAGTTCTTGGTTGCTGCTTTTATTTGGACAAAATATTCTGACAATATTTGCTTAACAAAATTAGCAAGTTAGTTTTCTAAAGAATACATTTTAAAGTTACTGATTTCTATTATCTTTAAATTATGGCATTATTATTTTTAGAACTGTGTCCTTTATTGTCAACATAATCCCAGACATTTATATTCATGTTTTTCAAGAATGAGTCTCAGAATATAGATACGGCTGACTTCATGAGAGAGTCTGGAATCCTACTCTGATTGAGTCTCGATCGCAGTGAGAGAGAATATAGATACAGCTGACTTCATGAGAGAGTCTGGAATCCTACTCTGAATGAGTCTCGATCGCAGAGAGAGTGAATATAGATCTTTAACTCTTTCCATACAATAGTTTTTTATCGACACAATTGAAGAGATTTCAGAGACAAAATTGTTCATGGTTTTAAGAATCAATTTACATATTAATATATATATATATATAACATCTTATATATGAATGTTTAGATAATTGAACAAGGTAGGGGATTTCACCAATATCAAGATGATATAAGACATGTAAAAAGAATATGGTTTGATGGCGTTCACACTATCAAATTGAGCGTGGCGCACTATGTGACGAAACGTACGTTGCTGAAATCGGCATGGCGCACAGTGCGGCAAAACGTAAGTAAAGAGTAATAAAAGATACAAATTTGTCTTGTCACATTCAAATTGCTGTGCAACTTAAAGCTGTGCACTAAATATAATTTTAGGCTAAAACTCAACAAGTTCCATAAACACCCATCCCAAAAACTCTTTTTGTTTCTACAATCTCTCACTAATGCCTTCAGTTCTAAATTGCCTGACAATGAATAGAATTTATCAGAAAACAGGTGAAAGATGTTAAAGAGAGTAATGCTGTAGAGTTTCATAAAATGAGTAGGAAGAAAGTCTGTGACACAACTAACAGAAACAAATCATATGTTGATAGGCTGGCTGCAACTATGCACAAGGCTGATGTTTTTAAATTGCAAAGACCTGCAGTGGTTGTATGTTGGAAATTAACATGGCTGTCAATGAGGAAACAATCTTATGATAACACAATTTATAACTATGTCGACGTGGGAATGACAAACCATAAGGGCGAATTAGACATATAAAGCACAGCCTACGAGCTATTGGAACCGTCACTGCGGAAACACTTTATCATGTGCTGAAAACAAGTGAGCACCAAATACTGTGAAATAAACTCTACTAATAATAACTCCCCAGGGAGACACTGAGAAGAACATTGATGAGAGAGGCAAGAGCAGCAGGAATCGGCTCCCTCAATGAGATAGAACTGCTTGCACAGAACAGAGACAGATGGCGAGATTTGATAAAATATCTTTAAAAGAAAACTGCTAGAACAAAAAATTCATATAGGAGAAGGTGTATCTTGGTCTACGCCCTATGGGCCGGTTACGGCTCGAAAGGTCAATAGATAGATAGATAGATAGAATAATAACTCAATGCCTCAGTGGCTGTGTGATTAGTGTACTCACTTTCTGATTGGAAGGGACTGAGTTTGACTCAAGAGAAGTAGAGATTTTTACCCGACACAAACAAGGGTGACCAAGCCTCTATAAATGAGTGTCAGATTTTTCTGGGAAGTAAATGTGGTCTGGCATGATACCAACCACATCACTCATAAATACGTCAAAGAAAAATATGGTCACTAGCACCATATTCCCCATATGCCTAGCAAGGCGTGGGGAAACTTTATTTTCTTAAATAATAGACTAGGGTGTATGTTGCGATGAGGTACGGTGCTTGTATCAAACTGGGGAGTACTGGTTGAAATAAAATAAGATGCAGTTATGATATCTCCTGTGGTCCTGATATCAGTGAGAATGAGGCATTGTTCTGTTTGAAACAAATGATAACATTTAGGTACTAGGTTGTGTTTATAAATGATCTTTTCACAGCTGATAATTCTAAAAGAGCAAGAGTTTTTACGAATGACACAGCCATGTCAAAATTTCAACAACAAAAATACCAACAAAATTTGAAATTCTTCTTTGTCGTGTACATAGGATCATCATCACTGCACACAGAGAGTATCCATCAACAGTCTAATCTTTTGTCTGATTGTAAAGAAATGTCTTTGTCTTTTAAGTGGGACCATTATCATTGTTTTTAACAAATGTCCATTATCAATCTAATTTATTATCTGATTACACAGGAATCTTTTTCTGATGTAAATCATTGCATTCAGTGTGTCCATCAAGTCTAATTTACTGTCTGATTACACAGGATAATCTGTGCACAATGACACCAATATGAGTGAAGGCCCATGGATCCAACTTCAAGAATTGGCTGACATATTAAGAATCATTTTCCAGATTATAGAATAATCACCAAATGCACCCGTTGTCATAGGAAAAGATCAATAAAATCTCATGCAATATAATGATATAAGATGGAAAAGGCCAAAAGCTCACATTCTACTAAATAATTAACAACATATAACTAGAAACAAATAATAAAGGGAATATATTTCTTCTTATTTTATTAAAAGGGCATTTTGCATAATTATTGCAAGTATGTTGAGATATCTGCATTTGTTCTGAGCATTTAGTTTCAAATGATGACAATGTCAGTCCGATCACAGCTCTCTTTCACAACAAACTAGGAATGCAGTGAATCAATTCTTATCCAAGTACCCACAGTTTAATTAAAACAATTATCATCTGTCAGTCAAAATGGGCAACAATGATTATGTAGTATGTATTCAACAAAAGATCAAATGATTTTCCCACTTGGAGAGAGTGTCTTGTGATATCACCCCATAAATAGAAGGTTTAAGTAAAATAAAGGAGAAGGGCACAGAGTTTCTTGAGACAGATGCATTGTAACTTGAAATGACATCATAAAAACAACAATTGCAGCATCAATTCTTGACAATGGTTGAGGATGCCAGAAAAGAAAGAGAGCTGATGATATCTTCATGTCAGAGAGTTAAATTTAGCTGATTGCTCTTACACTTAAGAAGTTGGGGGAGAAGATTGGAAGGTCCACAGTTTAAGTGACACCACAGACAATGGGAAATTTTCACTTCAAATCTGTGGTTTCTTTGTGGCTTTACCCTCCCTTGGCTTTTCAGTAATAAGATCAGATGTATAGCCTTCTCAGATAATCACAAAAACATAGGAAGTCCCATGCGCACTCACACACGTTGGACCCGTTGCAATTTTTAAAAAAGTCAAAAAGAGTAGAACAAAAATGGCTACTGCCTATAAAACTGTATGAAAAAAACTCAAGCCAAAATGGATGTGTAAACTGAAAGGCACAGATATCTCTGCTTTGCTGTAAACTAGTGACACAATACATCCACACCCATTAAACAGTTGAACTCTAAGATGAAAAAGATCCAAGATGATGATGTTTGTTGCAATGGCTTTCTTGACTTCTCAGGCTTGCTGCAGAAGTTAGAGCTTGTTGATCCTACAGTGCGCTGACTGTAGTGTTGGTCAGCGACCAATTAAAAGAAGAAAGAAAAATGTTAGAGATGGTTGTAGAGCTAGATATTCAAAGATCCTGACACAGAGACAACACAAGCCAGACACTGATGTTGTGATACAACTGTTTAAACCTGGGTGATTATGAATATGTCATTATCAGAATGAATGTTTTAATTCTATGTTAACCCAATGATTATTCCTCAATCTCATCCACTCTTAAACAGGCACTAAGTTGCATTGTGACATGGGAAGCTGTAATGACAATACCTTTCAGACCAACATATTGAACCACAACACATTTTTTTGGGGTACCAGATATCCTTTCGGTGCTCAATACCCTTTCACTTAGCCAGATGGGTGTACTGTAGTCTAGAGCTAAGATGTAGGCCTCCAGAGAGGAAGGTCTAGGATTTGAATCCTGCGACAGACGGGAATTTTTCACCTCAAATCCATGGTTTCTTCATGGCTTTATTATCTCCTGGTCACTGGGTCGTGAGGTCCAATGTCTTGTCTCCTTCGATAATGATGAAAAACAGGAGGTTCTGTGTGCACTGGCACACATTAAAGAATTCTTGGCAATTAAAAGTTTAAAATGAGCTGGTCAAAAATGATCGCTGTCCTGGCAAACATTTTTAAGTAAATCTACCCATGTTGAAGATGGATGAGTCAGGCTGAAAGGTGTAGATATATTTTTCATCATGGCTTGGCCATAAACTAGCAGCACAAGGCCTACTTAATGGGCGAACACTCAGAAGAAAGAAGAGATCCTGAATCCCAGAAGGGATGTTACATAATCATATGAAGACGAAATGTTCTTACATGGATTGTTAAAAGCATCATATGGATGTCAAAAGCTGTTATGAAGTATTAAAACTCATTTGTATTTTCCAAGATTTTCAACGATACATCGAGACTGCCAAGAAACACAAAATGGATGGTGCACTTGATGTCTTCTTTGGTTCCCCATACTTTGTTGTCTACACTAAACTCTACAGGCCAAACTTTCTCTAGTGTGTGAGGGCAGTAGTGTTAGTGCTTTGTAAAAACAATTTTGTGGTTTACTGTCAGCAATATCTGCATCTAGAGTTTAGTCACTTCACATTACTTAAAATACACTGTAATATCTTCTTTAACTTGTCAAAGTTTTAAATAAAGCCTAAAATTGCATATTAGTGACTGAGAAAGCATTTATTTTTCTTATGACATAAATAAGGCTGTTTATGATTTATAGTAAATTATACAAAAATAACCATGAAATGCATAAACCAAACATTCAACACAGAATACTTTGTTAATTTAATTATACCTGTATTATATGAGAGCAGATGACCAAATAGATTAAAAGCTTGTCATACTACAAATAAGGTGATAGCAGGTTTGAATAATGAGAGGATCAGAAATGCTTCTTCCACTAGGTCAAATAAAAACTTGTACACCTTATGGCAACTGTACAAGGTATGCAGCTTTTGTTATCTAACCTATATGCCAAATGGTTGACCCCAGAAAAATTATAAAGTCATAACAATTAATTTTAAAAACGTATTTGTATTATTGATTATGTTCCTGTTCATGAGGAAGCTCTAAAAGTGTGACTGGGTGTGTGCTTCAATTGGCGCAGAAAGGAATGAAGAGGGCTGAAGATATTAACATGAATAACAAAAGATGCTGAAAGGCATGAGGAAGCACATGAGATCCAATGAAGACAACTTTCACTGCTGAAATAGCGCCTGACCAAATCCTTGAGGAACTCGACATTTTTATATAGGTCATTTGAAACTTTTTGCTCTTCTGCTATTTCAAATAAATAATTAAGTAAAAACAGAACAAAGCTTTCCTGTGTCACTTTCTGTCACATTTTCCGAATACACACACAACAACAAACCCATACTCCCTATGTGTATGGTTTGCTGTGCATTAGAGGAACATGCACTACTGCAAAATTGTGGTGTATTTTTTTCAATGTCAAAACACGTCTCATTTTATTCTTTTATTGGGCTTGGTTTTCATTGAAAATTGTATATTTCTTTGTCAAAAAGACTTTTACTACATTTATGTTAGCATTTTGTTAAAAAAAATTTGGAGTGTTCACACTCTAGCAAGAGTTCCTATACACAAAACGAGACCAAGAATCAGTGTACCATATTGTTGAAAAATATCCCTACCTAGTAATCTGCAATCTCTATCTAATTTAATCTCAAATATGACTGGGTCCAAAAATAATTGCAGGGAATCATCTCTGATATAAGGGGCCATGATAGTTCTGTGGTTAGTGAACTAGACTACAAAGGACAAGAGGTAGGGTTCGATCCTGATCGACGGCTTCCAGGTTCACCCAGCCTTAAATGGGTACCGGATTTTTTCTGGGAAAGTAAAGTGGCACGGGCGTAACACCAACCATATTACCCAAAAAATCATGTGCCAAAGATCTGTAAAAATTATGGTCACTAACACTATATTTCCTATATACCACTTGACGTAATGGGGCAATGTACTTTTTTCTTACCTCTGATGTAATATTATGAGATATGTCAAGTTAACAACACCAAGTAAAACGTGCAATAGTAAAGGTTGACTAGAGGTGACACTTCAATGTTTCACATCGATGAGCACGCTAAAATATTGTACTCTTGAGATAAAATTTACATTAGATAGCAGGTTAAGAAGAAAACATTATCTAGTTTACTCTTTATGTATGCATTTTAAATATATATTTTTTCAATTTCTAAGTGTTTTTATCTTCTTCAAATTGATATATTTTTCAAACAATTGTCTTGCATGAGAGTTGGTAAATTATCAGGACACCATCAATGGACACAACTACTCCTATTTTCTTACCGCTGCATGTGAGCAGGCAAAGTTAAGACGTGCCCATTTCTTGAAGTTGCCATTCAGTTCTTTCTGTCTGCCATAGTGTCTAGTTTTCTTAAACCTATCATATTCTACCTACATGATAATTATTTGCTAGACATGAAAAGCAAATATGTCCAGTGCCATCTAAGTGTTTCTTTATGTTGATGAAGAGATCATCATGCTGACAAATTTCTTCTCAATTCTCTGTGTTTTGGACCTCTCTATTATTATTGTGATTGAAGTATGAGAAGCATAGAACCCTAAATAAGATCATCTCAAGTGCTTGAATTTTTGGTGTAGTTCTTCCACGTTTCATGAGCTTCTATTTGTTATAGAATTATTTCTTCCTAATATTGGAAATTAACTCTTTCTTTGCTTTGGCCTCTTTCATAACGTTTTCATTACTCTTCTTGGCTGTCCATGGTATTCTCAACATTCTTCTATAAAACCTATTTCTACAGCCTCCAGTGATTTTCTTGTCTGTTGTCCTATTGTCCATGATTCATATCCATATGTTAAGACTGGTTCTACATAATTACAATAGTACAGTCAATCTATTCTGAATAGAAAAGGAGAAATTATTGAGGAATCAATCAATAAATATTAACGTAAATATCAGAGATAAAATAACATCTGTTTTCAATATTTACAAATTAATATATCCACACTCAAGGCAGTGATATCAACTTACAACCTAACATTATGACAATTATTACTAATCATTTCTTTGGATTTGTATCTTGTTAACACTGCATGCATCTTGGTATAAGGTCTCCATTGTATCTTGTTAACACTGCATGTATCTTGGTATATTGTCTCCAATGTTCTTTTCAATCATTTTAAGAAACTGTTTCTATTCTCTGCACTGAAAAAAAAACAGTCCTGCTCCAAAAAAAATCACAGAAGGGCATGAAAAAAATTAAAAAATCTGTACAGTAAACGAACACCATCTGATCTACCACACGGCCATGAATACATTAAGTTTAAAGGGAAAACTAAAAAAATAACTGACAATTCAAATACCTTAGTGGGGAAAAATTAAGCATTAAACAATGGACATTTTAAAACACAATTTTATAATTATTTGTATTTATAACAATGAATTAACATCTGCAACAAATTATTTTCACTGGGTATTTAGAATAAAAAAATGTAAACAAGTATAATTTTTAATTAAATTTGGATAATCTGCAATTGAATCTCTCAGTAAAGTTGTTTAGATGATCATTCAAAATAAATTAAAACTACCTCCTAGTGTATGCTGTTTTTAGCTTGCCTAATGTTTGAACGGGTCAGTCCATTGGTGGGGGAACTGGCTGTTGCGTCCTTGATGACATCGACATTGTGTTTTTAAATTTATAGATAGCATTCTGCAGGTCAGACATACTTATCAATCGAAAGTTGTCACCATAGTCTTTGCCTTCAGCTCTCCTGGTGAAAAATGTGATTACAAAATAAAAATGATATGTTTCACACTTACAGAAATATGCTTACTAGTAAATAAATATAACTGAGGCAGAACACTATTAGTTGTAGAAAAGAATTGCAGAGTTGTATCTTCTTCTTTGCTTTCTCCCATTAAGTGGGCATGGATGAGTTGTTGTGCCATAGTTTATGGTAAAGTAGGATATTTGTGCCTTTAGGCCAGAGTCATCGGTCTTCAGCATGGGTAGATTTACTGAACAATTGTTGTCATGGCAATGATCATTTTCGGTCTACTCTTTTAAACTTTTAACTGTCAAGAGTTCTTTATTGTGCACGAGTGCACTTGGTACCTCCTATTTTTCATAATTTTCTGAGAGGCCTAAATATTGGATCTCACTTCCCAGAGATAAGGGGAGGATATAATTCATGAGAAAACCAGGGATTAAATTTTGTTGTTGGGATTTGAATCTTGAACCTTCCTGTCCAGATGCTGACATCTAACCTATAGACAACTCAGCTGTTTCCCTGCAGAGTTATATAAAATCATATAAATTTTCCTTTTCCCTGTTGCCATTTTCTTAACCCTAGATTATGATACATAACTGTAAGTCAATTTTAACAATACATTTGTCAAAATGATAAACATCCTTTGTAGTTTGGAGAAATAATTTTTACTTTGAACATTAACTATAAATCTTTGCATTTATCTCAGAAGAGCTGCAGAAACCAGATGTAGTAATAATTTGTTGGCTTAGGCCTGATTTATGGTCTAGAATTTGAACACATAGAGTTATGGCTATTGGACAGTGCTTTTTCTATTCAATGGCTGTCAGACAGTGCCTTGTCTATTCTCATGTTGGTCATCAGTCCAGCCAGTAAGTTAGCTTTAATCTCAGCATCATTCATTGTCTATCCTATGTTTACAAAGGTTCATTTGATGTCTCACTGACACCTGAAGAGAATCCCGCAGTCAGAAAGGAAAAAAAAGACAAATTTATTGTGCTTATGGCCGATCTCATTAAAAAAAAACACTTTTACAATACATATGACTTTTTCACTAAGCATGAGGTGTTTGTAAAAAAAAAAAATCTGCCATCAATGACTTGTCAGGGATCACCCGCAGATATAACAAACTATCAAATTCCCCCAAAAATGTTTATTTTGCCCTTGCCATTTTGTAGAAGGTGTCATAATTAATCTTCAGAGGATCTGTGGACAACAGTAAAATATGTTGCTACAACTGGCATCTATGTCTAATATCCCCAACAGAAGAGAATGATGATGACATGAGGACCTATAGGTTGATATGAGTGCAAGCTCATAAATCAAGGATGATATGTGGTGGGCTGCAATGCTTTCATGAATTCCCAGGTTCTGCTACAGAAATTGGAAGTGAGTTACTGCAATGCTAATTATTATATATCTGTAAATACCACCAGCTTGTTTTGATGAAGACTATTACTGTGAGATCAACTGAGAAGTGGAAGTGAGATCTTGGTCAACTCATGATCCACCAACCCTGCAGTGGCAACCAAAGACACATGAGCTCCCCAGAAGATAATGAGAAAACCCAATCTTAAAAGAACATTTTGTCATAGCAGGATTGCATAACTGTGCCTTGAGATAGTGAATTTTCAACTTTAGCAGTCAGTAATTCTACATAATGAGAATATCACTATAAATCTCTAAACCCTAGATTATGACACTATTGTAAAAATTACCGCATCAAAACACAAATTCTTCCACTTCCGGTGGCCCCTGAATGCTGCACTTGTTTCTACTGATGTTTGATATTTTTGTTCTTATTTCATTTTGTGAGATACATAGTGTTTTACATAGTTATAAATCAACCTGAGCCAGGAATTCAAAGTCCCCATGTTTTGTCTAATGTGAACACACAGCAATGTGTCAAAAGTTCAGATAAATTACTTTTTAGAGCACCCAATGTTACATTTAAGTGGTAATAATTTTTACTAAGGTATTGTTGCTATTTATTTTGATCTGGTAATCTACGTGAAAATCGCCAATCAACCAGTAATATCATCAGTAATCAAGAAAATACGATGGACATGTGAAGAGAAGAGATAATAACCGAACAACAAAGCAAGTCCTCATGTGGGAAACAACAGGCAAGAGGAAAAGAGGCCGACACAAAGAAGAAAATTGATCAGAGAGGCAAGCAGCAGGAATCGGCTCCCTCAATGAGATAGAGTTGCTTGCACAGGACAGAGACAAATGGCGAGATTTAATAAAAGATCTTTAAAAGGATTGAAAACTGCTAGAATAAAAAATTAGGTAAGAGAAAGAGTATCTGGGTCTATGTCCTATGGACTGGCTATGGCTCGAAAGGTCAATAAATAGATTGTAACTGGGAGTTACAGATAGGTATCGTAATTAAGAGTTAAGCTGTCTTTTACTAGGAAGCAAATGGAATTCTGGTGGCGAATTATTACCAAGAGCAAAATGTCACCAATCACATGAAAAACTAATCAGATTGCTAAACAAAACAACAAATCTGGAAATCAAGTACCATCGCAACACTTCAAGTGTGTGACGTAGTGATAGCATTAAAATATGGCAAAGCATATTGGGAAAAAGTAAATGTAGCTTTTGTGCATGTACCATTTCCACTTCTGGATACACTCACTGATTAGGCTATCACATTGCAACCTCAGAATTTGAAAGTTAAAGGAGTCTGCTTATCCATGTTCTTATTGACTTGAAATCTACATGCAGGACAATAGAGATTTATAGAGTGACCTTCTCTTATTTAATTAGCCAGGGCCTGAACTCTGTGGACCCAGCATATTTTATAGTCTAGTCCAAAGGTTTTAGCATGTCAGCATAGGTATGCACAAGTTTGTACATCAAGCCAAACTAGCATTTTATATTAAAGCTGGGTGAACGCACAAAGTAGAATATTTGTGTGGCATCATATCTCCAGTCAGCATCATATAACTATGACACTGACCATCTACACATGAAAGAAAACTAAATAACTATAAAATAAATAATCTGCAGATAAACCATGGGGTATTATTGATGACCTTCTGCTAATGGTTAAATTCAATGAAGTTAAAAAAAAAAAAAAAAAGTAAAGAGCCCCGTCACGCCAAGTGGCATATAGGGAATATGGTGTTAGCGACCATAATTTTTCAGACCTTCGGCACATGATTTTTGGGGTAATGTGGTTGGTATTACGCCCATGCTACTTTACTTTCCCAGAAAAAACCAGTACCCATTAAAGGCTGGGTGAACCTGGAAGCCGTCGATCAGGATCGAACCCTCTTGTCCTTTGCAGTCCAGTTCACTAACCACTGAGCTATCACAGCTCCCTTAAACTCATTGAGGTGGACTGTTTTTTTGTGTAACATACTAAGCATAAGAAACTGAACACTAAAGAGGAATTAGGAAAATAAAATTTACTATTCTGAAAAGCTCACCCAGAACTGGATTTTATGGTGAAGAAGGCTGAAACCCCTGAGCGACATGTGGCAGCACTGGTAGGATGAGGATGAACTCTGACTCCACTTCTTCAGCTTTGATTCTATTTATCTACATGACATTTAATAATCATCACTGTCTATCTCTGACTCCATTCAAAATTGTTTAAATCATTTATTCCAGTTCAACTCAACAGATATTAGTACATGGCCTACCTGACATGATTCTGCACATACTCATGCACAACTGATACTGCAGCAACACGACACACTTCTCTAAGATCACTTCCCGATAAACCTTCTGAAAGTTTGCTTAGCTGTTCATAGTTCAGTTCTTCAGTCTGAATAAGGAAAATGATACATTATGTGTATGGATATGTTAATAAATAAATTTAAAAAATTCATTACAAATCTAACACAGCAAAATATTACATTTGCTGGTTTGGCTGCTTTGCAAGTACTACTGCTAAAACTAAATGTATAGAAACAAAAGTGTTTAAAAAGAAAATCAACCCACAATTGAATAAATTATACGTAAAAAAAAAAAACAGTAGGGGTAGATAGGACACATACTTAAAAACTATAAACATTACCAGACAAGTTCTCACTTGGAACCAACAGAGAAAGTGGAAGCAGAAAAGACCTAGAAACACATTGAGACAAAACTTGGAGAGAGATGTCACAAAGGTAAATTATATGAGGAGAAGGAAACAGCAAATGTTAAAAACTACAGAATTGGCGAGCTCTTGTTAATAGCAATACCTTAATAAAGGGCTTTGAAAAAGGCAAGAAAAGAATATTTATGCATTCAAAACAGCACACTGAAGACAGAAAGCAACTGACATTCTGAACAAGGAATTGAGTAAACCCTTTTATTGCTATTACTTCCATCAAAATCATGGAAACTTCCTCTCCCTTTCTATCCTCGTCTCTGTCATTTAGCTGAGAGTAAAAAAAAAAAGTAAAGTACCCCTGTCACGCCAAGTGGTGGCGTATAGGGAATATGATGTTAGTGATCATAAATTTTACAGACCTTCGGCACATGAATTTTGGGGTAATGTGGTCAGCATTACGCCCGTGCCGCTTTACTTTCCCAGAAAAAAAATCTGGTACCCATTACAGGCTGGGTGAACCGAAAACCGTCGGTTGGGATCGAACCCTACCCCTTGTCCTTTGTAGTCCAGTTCACTAACCACTGAGCTATTGCGGCTCCCTTTAGCTGAGAGTACCTACACCATATGGGTTGATTGTTTGTAAGTGTTAGTGTACAGTACTTGAGAGTTCACATAGCATGGCTCACAGTGTATCTGAAAAATGCTATCCTGTGTGAACTCACAACTACTGTATAATAAAACTCACAAGATACAACCCAACCAATTTGTGGAGACACGTCAGGTAAGCATGTTGCAACATTTTAGTGCCACACACATACATTTAATTTTATTTCTCATATAATGGACAGGGAGCTGCGATAGCTCAGTAGTTAGTGAACTGGACTACCACGGACAAGGGGTAGGGTTCGATCCCACCCGACGGCTTCCGGGTTCATCCAGCCTTAAAAGGGTACCGGATTTTTTTTCTGGGAAAGTAAAGCAGCACGGGCGTAATACTGACCACATTACCCCAAAAATCATGTGCTGAAGGTCTGTAAAATATAGGGTCACTAACACCATATTTCCCTATACGCCACTTGGCGTGACGGGGGTACTAACTAAAAAATATAATGGACATACATTCAAATTTCATTGCAATATCTTTACTGGTCTCGAGTTATTGAGGAAATATCTGGTTTGGTAACATGGCACTATAAATTTTTTAGTTTTGATTTCAATATTTTCTCAAGGTTTCTGAAAGTCATTGTTGCCCTTGCTATTCTGACTCTAATTTCTTTCTTCATGTCTCCTTCTCGATCTATGCAACTTCCAAGATATATGAAGATGTTTACTTCTTCCACTAATTTTTCTTCCAGGCAAATTTTTTTCATTACTGTTGTTTCTTAGTTGATCTCAAGTCCCATTCAGCTAGCAACTGATAACAGAGTGTTGCTTTTCTCTTTTTTGCATCATGTTCACATTGCTGATAATAAGAACCTTGACATCAGCAAAATCAAGATCCTCTAATTGAGAGCCATGAACCCATTATACTGTTTTTAAAAAAATGGACAGTTCAATGAATAATAAAGTTAATGAAAGTAAGAATTCCCATTACTCGTTTAAGACAAAATGTCCATTTTTTGCTAAGATTATTGTACATGTATGGGTGATGTTATCAGTTTCACACCAGGCTACTTAATTTTCCCAGTAAAACATCTCTGATATCCATTTTTGAAAGCTAAATACCCTAAAGCACTGTTAGTTTAAAAAAATTGTGCCACCTATGAGAACTAAACCCAGACACATTTGGTCATTTGCAAGCACATCTCAATGATTAAACCTGAAACAATTTTTTTGTCTCCTCAAATAGGATGTCTCTGGGGATACAATGTAACTGCATTTGGCACAGGTGGTCTTGTCGTCTTAGATGATGTTGCTATCTATCTAATGTCCTTTTGAGCCAAAGACAGTAGATAAGCCAGAAATTCTAGACTCTTCATGTCCAATGATCTTTATTATCAAGCGTCAGACCTTGTACTGGACCTCTATCGTATCTCGTCGCACATACCCGTTTGGAGCAAGATGTTCCATCTTGATGATGGAGCTGATGCCCGATGTTGTTGCTTCTTGCCTTAGTGTTCTTTTTAGTGGTTCCTCCAGACCAGTCTCTTTTTCTTTTGCAGGCGATTCCAATTTTAGGGCTTACTTTGAGATTCTCTTGTTGTCTCTTCTCATCACATGAGCAGCATATGACCATCATATTCTCTTGATTATAGATTTTTCATATGCTTGGTCATTTGTCTTATTTCTGCACTAGTCTTGATGACGTTGCTTGAGGATAGTAAACATTCTTGCTATCCCACCACAATCTAGCACTTCATTATTTCTTACTTCAGAAGATACTGAATATGTGTACTCAATAGCAGATAGCATGTGTTCAATAGCATTCAGTTATTTTTTGTTCTTTTTTAGTGCTGTGGTTAATGGCCAAGTTTTGCTAGCATACAGTAGAGAGGTTAGGAAACTATATAAAAGATAACAACTACAGAGTAAATTATAATTACTTTGTTGCTGTTCTACAAAGCAGAACAGGGTGTTACTAATTTGGTAGCACTAATCACTGATTCAGGTGATAATGTTACTTTTAAGTTCTGTTTCATGCAGTGAAATCTGACCAGTAACAATCCACACAATTTATGGATTCTAGACTGGTATAACAAGGTTTGTACATATATAGGTAAGGGTTCTCCTCAGAGGTTGCCAATAATTTGAGAAGAATGGAGTACAGTTATGAAGATCATAAAATAACATAAGATGACTTATTCAGGAACAAATGGGTAAGACATGAGAATAGCTCCTTGATAGTAGACAACAAAACATAAATGTTAACATTACATAATTTATTATAACTGACAGATTGAAAACAAAACTCATGACACCATGGTTGCTCACTTGTTCGCCAGATAAGATGAGCCGCAATATGGAATGTCTCTGTTCCTGCCCCTGTAAGATAGACATATATGTTGAGGTAGTAAAAATGTCTTTAAATCTGCGTGGGCATTGACTCCCTATAAAACAAAATATGTAATCAGTACTCATTCAGCACACAACTTTCAAGTATATCTGTTGCTGCACATGCTGCTGCTAGATCAATAACCAAGTAACCTACCAACTGACTATCAGATTCCAGATATTTAAAAGGATATTCCAGGTTGAACTATACAGATGTTTCAGTAGCCAAGGTTTAACAGGGCCTTCTGTAGCCATATTTGTACTAACATCTAAAAGTGTGTACAAGAAAGATCAAAAGTGATGATGAAGAAATGAAACAACGTGCAAAGATACAAATTTATAAATTTAAAACCTCTCCATTTTTGCCTCAGAAACAAGATTTGATGACCATTAGGTGTCCAAAAAAAAAAAACGTACAAAAATTATTTAATAAAATTTTAATGAAACAAGGACTTACATTTGCATGGCAAAAGAAAAATAAAGTAAAAGTTTGCTCCCATCTTCAGATGTGGGAGAAAAATATGATGTTTGTGGCATATTTCTCAATGACCAGAGGGTAAATTTTATTCTGCGATACTGTCTGTATTATGCTAGATCAGAAAATTTTGCCAGAAAAAAATCTCTCATACCCAATTTTTTACTGGCTAAATGAACCCTGAAGTTGTATAAGTCTGAAAAAATGTCATCACACCTGTGGGTTGATCAGTGCCATATGCTTTCAAGGAACAACATTTCTATATAACATGACAAAAAAACAGTTCATATGCATTATTTCTTTCTGAATCAAGTTTACTCTAAAAATAGTAACAATAATAATAGCATAATTTACATAATGAATCTAAGCTTATTATAATATTTGGTTTATAGAACTTATTTCATAGCAGTCTTGGCAGATCCAGAGATAGTCTCAACAGAGTAATGAATAAACAGCTGATGGATCTTTCTACTCAATATTTAGCACACTGTATTTTCTCTACAGGCGTTCATGCTACTTGCATGATGAATGATTCCAAATTTCTAACTATTGATAGACTACTCTATCCTATTTCTATTATCCTTTCAAGCTGAAGATAGCCCACAGAGCAGAAATCAAAACTCTTCATGCCTTATTTTAAGTTATAAACCTTATTAGTATTCATTTAGGGCACCGGTAAATAGCTTTAGGAAACCTTTACACATTGAGCATTTCTGTTTCTAAGATGGTGGAACTAGGTCACGTTCTCTCGATCGCTACAGAAAGTGCATTCGGGGTTTGATTAATTTCGGTTCTCCATTGCACTTTTCTGCGTTAAAATCAAAATGATGTTCTACTTAATACATTTGCGCCGATAAAGAGGAGTCGTACGCCGGCAAAATACGTTTTTGACAAATCAAGTGTTGTGAATGCGACCTTCAACCGTCTAGACTTAATCTGCCCTTTACGTCACGCTGCTGCTGTTCATGACCGTTGTCGGAATTGCTTGATGCAAGTTATTTACATGTTACTCATTAATGTGAACTGCTCTGTCAAGTCAGCCACAGTTTTATCTCTTCAGGGCATTTGCACCGTGTTTTGTTCGTCGTAGGCTGCATTCACTAGAGTAATCAGGAATCTAAAGGGCGCAGACATTGTTGTGTGTGCTACGTCATAGTAATGGCTCATCGTATATCCCTAGACTGGTCATACACTAATCTTACGGTCTGTTGTTTGATGTGCGACGGGGATAATCTGACGACTAACTGTGTGCTATACATTTTTAAAAAAATATAACGATCATCATTTTCAGGAGGACGTGAACTTCCAGTATATGGTGGATAGGAGGCAGGTACCATTGAAGGCTATGTATGAAAAGTGTTCCTTGTTGCAGTTTCCTCATATTCCAAGTCCAGCGTGTTGCAGGGGCTACTGAGTTAAGTGTTCTGTGCACACCATGAGCTGTGTCATCTCATCCGTTTAGATCATGTTTCGATATTCCAATTGTTTATGATGAATGATGATATCGTATGACAGGGAACAGTTGGCTGTGTTCACTTTCTGCGTGGTTTCGCCTTATCTCTTTTGGTGTGTGGTGAGACTGCTACGATGGGGGCTATAGTTACCTTTCTTTGCTTGGGAGATGAGATATTAATTCTGATAATTACGCTGGCACGGGCGGTTGAGCAATTATGGATTTTAATTCATTTGCAGTGATACTGGGGCCTTCCATAACCAAATAACCAACCAAATTACACATTGAGAGTGCTAGGAAGCTTCATATGTCAAGAAATTTGCTAGTTTTACATATTGAAATGAAGTTAACAAGCAGTTCTCAAGTGAGAGGTATACAATCCAGAAGCTTAATGCAGTCCACAGCGTAGCCAGCAGTTCATCAGTGAGCAGTCACGTTTATGTTATTCAGACAGTACGTTAGTCAGGCAGTCAGTTCATTATCCAGACAGTAGGTTCTGTTAATAATTGCCATTGAGGTAAAATAAGGGACTAATGCATTCCAAACCTGGTTAATGTCTTTTTTCAAAGAATATTCATCAACACCAATGATCAACTAAGATAATAATTATAAAGACAAACTGTGTTATTAAGAGTAGCATGTTGCACCAGATTTTAAGAGCAATTAAACTTGACTGTCTGCTATAAAATGTTCAGAATCAGCAATGCAATAGTTAGTCATTTCTGCAATTTACAAGAGTGTACCCTCACCCTGCCACAAAAGAGAGTGCCCTACAAAGAACAACCACCACTACCTACTGCTAACAATAGTTATCCATCCTCACATATGACACAGCAACTTATTATTTCTGTGATACAAGACTTACTGGCATTCCCACGTAAAACTGGCTTGGCATACGCCTTAATATGGCTGCGTCAACATCTATTGGTCTGTTTGTGGCTCCCATGACCATGACCCTGAGATTAGGGTCTGTTGTGAGACCATCCCACAAACTCATGAACTGTGTCTTCATCATTGCCGTGGCTTCATGATCACTTGATGACCGAGACCGGAGAAAAGAATCTGTTGGAAGTAATTAAGGTAGGAATTAAAACAGAAACACAATCAGTGCAATAACGCAATACTTTATGAACATAGTGCCTCCAATTATTAATAAAAAGAATATGCATACATAAAGATTTGTCTATATTCCTATTTATCAACACGCCATCATCAAGTAATGTACCTGCTATAGCAGGTGATCATCTCCACATAACTTTCTATCTCTATAGTTTTGTATTCTTTCTGGTGTTGATTTCCTACAAAACCCCTCACTTTAACTCTTGTATAGTTTTTTTTTCTCTGATTCACAGTATCTTGTTTGTCAAAACAATGACTACTATAGTTCTGCATTGAAAGAAAACTGTGATACAAATTATTACATGGCAGCATGGCGCCAGGGGTGGATCGAAAAAAATGTAGTAAAAAAAAAACTACATCAAAATTCCTTGCTACTATTGCATTTCTAATATGAAAAAACTATCTGAATTAATAATTTATATTATTAATTCATAGTTTTATGAAGTTTCAATGCTTACAATGCTTATTTAGTTTACGAAAGAAAAAAAAAACAATCACAGCTGATCGAAGGGAGAGTAGGATATTAGGAGGAAGGGAAAAGGAGGGGGAGAGACTGTGAGACTGGTTACCTGTGAGAAAGGGATACATTGATCTACCATGTGAGGCAACTCATACGGGCGATCAAACGATTCTCTAAGGTGAATCAGCCATGGCTGTCAGAAGAACATGATACCAAAGCTATTAAGTTAGACATCCACCTTACCTTATATGCAATCCATTAGTCATATTATGCCCTTCCAATACAAAAGTCACCAGCTGTGATGAGAATTTTTTTTTTTAATTAATATAAAACTGGCTCTTCATAATATCCAACATGCCATAACTTACCAATCTCATCTATAAATATTATTGTTGGCTGTAATTTGATTGCCTGGTGGAAGAGAAATATGTAAATAGTTACGGCTCCAATTCAATTTAAATAAGGGAGACAACAGGATTGTGATAACTGAGAAGGAAATTATTTTCTCATATAAAGCCATCACAAAGAACAAATTTTCACATAAATTGAAATCATAGCATACTAGGGATAATAATTGTTGTAATTAAGCAACAGAATTGTTCACATGTAATCAGGTAATCAAACTAATATCTTGGTATATACAATTTCATAGCTAAGTCTATCTATCTATCTATTGACCTTTCGAGCCGTAACCGGCCCATAGGGCGTAGACCAAGATACACCTTCTCCTATATGAATTTTTGTTCTAGCAGTTTTCTTTTAAAGATATTTTATCAAATCTCGCCATCTGTCTCTGTTCTGTGCAAGCAGTTCTATCTCATTGAGGGAGCCGATTCCTGCTGCTCTTGCCTCTCTCATCAATGTTCTTCTCAGTGTCTCCCTGGGTCTTCCTCTTTTTCTTTTACCTGTTGTTTCCCATATGAGGGCTTGCTTTGCTATTCGATTATTATCTCTTCTCATCACATGTCCAACGTATGACCATCGTCTTTTCTTTATTACTGAAGATATTAGTGGTTGATTGGCGATTTCTCTAATTTCCTCGTTTGTTTTGAATTATAGTTAAGTAGCACTGTATATATTTACAAAAATTTACTTCAAGTCAATACCAAAAAAAAAAATATATAACAATGAAATGACTTATATGATACAATCATCAGGTTTACTGTTTTGTTTGCAATTGTGAAAAAGTGGTAGCTACTTTAAAATGAGAAAATTGTACAGTACAGTGAAAATGCAGACTTACATATTTGATTTTTTTTTTTTATTTATTTACAGAAAATGAATTGTAGGAAAATACATTTTTCAAATCCCAACTTATTCTTTAATATTATTTATCTTCACGATTTTATTAAACTAAACAGATAGAAAATATGAGGGAAAGACAAGCATTATAGTAATAAATAAGAAATGAGTGAGGGAAGAAGATAAAGAAGGGACAGATAGAAAAATAATAATACAATAGAGAAATGAGAGATTAAAGAAACAAATGAAAGAGACAGGTGCTGAAATCTATTCTTGAAGCTTCATACTAACCAAAGAAAAAACTGCCTCTGTTCTCTTCTGTGACTCTCCATACCACTTGTCTACTAAGGTAGAAATCTGTAGGTTTATAAAGCGAGCTCCTGTAGAGGGAAACAACAAATCAATGTGTATTAATGACATGAGTACTTTATTGTGGGACATGTGGCACTGCATTATAAGCTGCTAAGCAACAATGTGTGAAAATTGATAACTGTGTGTCCAACACAAAAATCACATTTTGTAACAATGTGTCAAAAATTAGTAAATGACAACAGGTAAAAAAAAAATTTGAAACAATATCAAAATTAATCATTTGCAACAATGTATAAAAAATAGCTGTGAAAAAAAACTGATAAGCACCAGCAATTTGTACAAAATTGGAAGCAGTAATGTGTCAAAAATTGGTAAATGACGATGTAAAAAATTAGTTAACAATAATGTATTAAAAACTGGTAAGTCGTTAACAATGTCAAAAATCTGTAAAGAACAAAATGTCAAAAATTGGTAAGTAACAATGTGTCAAAATGACTATGAAAGCAATTACAATGATGAAATGGT
Organism: Megaustenia siamemsis; assembly: GCA_032433765.1. Lineage (NCBI taxonomy): Eukaryota > Metazoa > Mollusca > Gastropoda > Stylommatophora > Ariophantidae > Megaustenia > Megaustenia siamemsis. The sequence continues at coordinate 87,376,508 of JAVIAB010000073.1, read as the reverse complement.
TAATTTGACAAGCTAAGTCTGAAACAAAACAAAATGGAATTTACCTGCTGCTTTAGCTGTAGCCTTTGCAATCATTGTTTTCCCACAACCAGGTGGACCATACAGCAATATACCTGCAAAATAGCAAATACAATATAATCAACATGTTTAGAAACAAAATATAAATATTCTTACAAGAAACAAACACTTAAAAAGACAATCAAAACATTAATCATCATCGCCATCATTGAGTGTCATCTCCACATCGAAGGTTGGCTACCACAGAACGCCATTCCACTCTGTCTCTTGCTTTGATGGTGCAGGTTGTCATAGGCTGACTTGTCTATCTTTTGATGTTACTCGTCCATGTTAGTCTTGGTCTACCTCTGCCTCTTTTACCTTGTATTTTCCCTTCCAAGATTACTTTTAGTAGGCTGCTGTGTCTTTTAACATGCCCAAAAAATCTCATTTGTCTTGTTTGAATTGTGTTTAGTAGTTCTCTTTTTCATTTTTAGTTGTTTTAAGACTTCATCGTTTGTTTTCTTTCTTACCATCCAATTCTTCCTATTCTTCTATAAATCCACATTTCAAAGACTTCAATTTTCTGTTCTGTTTTCTTGTCTAATTGTCCATGTTTCTGCACCATACAGAAATGTTGAGATGATATAACATTTTGCTATTCTCAGTTTTAGCCCTGGTGTTATTTGTTTTGATGTTAGTATATTTTTCATGACAATAAAATTACTTTTTGCCATTCCTTCTCTTTTGTTTATTTCAATTTTACATTTTCCATCATTTGTTATAGTTTGTCCAAGGTAACTGTAGTTTTGAACTGTCTTCAGGTCTATTTCTTCAACTCTGATATCTACTTGTAGGTTTTGAGTATTATCTTTCTTTATGATCATAGTTTCAGTCTTTTTGATATTCATATCTAGTCCATATTTTTTACTTGCCATGTTTATTTCATTAAGTAATTGTTGTAGATCTTTAGGATTTTCTGCTAGTAAACAGTATCATCAGCATATCTTAGGTTATTGACTATTCCATTAATGTTTAGGCCATGCATCTCTGTGATATTTTTAAAGATTTTCTCAGAGTATAGATTGAACAAGCTTGGTAATAGGGTGCACCCACCCCTGTCTTACTCCTCTTTTAATATCAATAGATGGAGAATTCTCTTTATTATAAAAACAATAAAGAACAAAAAATACTTTTTTTCATATTTTCATTTAACCGTAGATTACAACCACCCTATACAAATTATAATCTCAAAAATCAAATTCTTAGAAATCAACGAGTTCTTGCTTGCGCAAGCTCTTTCCCATCATATATCTTCCTATTGTTCTTGCCAGTGAACTGTTTTGCATCATTATGACCGGAAATGATTTTTTTTTAAATACAACAATGGTATCGCAAAAATATAATCATATAGTAATAGTGTGTGTTTTTTAATTATGGCAAGTGGTAGGGATTTTATTTGTTCGTGTTTTGTGCATTTTAATAGCGTTGAGAAAGAGAGCATTGAGTTGTTTTTCATCTGTCATAAAAACATTTGTGTTTAAAGAAAATAAAAAAATGTTATATGTCTTGAACACAATGTTGTGCTCCTTAATTGTTTCAATTATTTTTAAACTGTAGTTCTCCCAAAAAGTAATTGCTGGAAAGATTTGTGTGTATATTTATTATTTTTCCAAATTACAGAAAGTTTTCTTTGAATAGTAAATTTTACAATGGTTTCGTAAAAATGTAACTATAGAGAAGAATCATAATTTTGGGTTAAGAGTGAGTTCATAGGGCTTTAAGCAATTAAATGGGGCTTGTAAAGAAATGTAGACTACCTCATCCCTTAACACCATTTGTTAATATTTAGCATTGTTAACTTTGAAATACTTTATATGACCACAATATAGCTACTGAGGTGTTGCTTGCGTGCACCCCTAGCGAAGTCTCAGTGTGCAAAATCTTTTTCCTTGTATTTTTCTAGTTGTAATCTTATTATCTTATCTTAGTATTGCAATTTTCATCTGCTCATGATTTGCCTGAAAAATGTTGATTGTTTCTTTCTAATTTTTTTTATGAACTCTCTTTTTGTGTTGGTCTTTAATAAGAAAAGTCCTTGTTAGATTTTTTGTTCGTGGAAATCTCAATATTCTTTTGAGAAATCCCATCTCTGTGACCTCTAATTGTCTTTTGATTTGTTTATCTACTGTCAATGATTCACTTCTATAGGTCAGAATTGGCTCTACATATCATCGATGGACTTATTTTCTCCCTTCTATTGATATCTCTCTCTCTCTCTCTCTCTGCGATCAAGACTCAATCAGAGTAGGATTCCAGACTCTCTCATGAAGTCAGCTGTCTGTTTAAGTGAATCGATTGCCCCATATATTTTCTCTTCCAGGGAGGTAGGTGTGGACCACATTGCTCTTCTCAAGACTGTGTACTGGGGGCAATCATTCTGATTGATTACTTGTTAAAATGTTGCACTGTGTTCTGTGCCAGTGGCCCAGTGCATCCGATTTCAGCCAGCATTTTATTCAGGTTTGCTTTCCTTAGCCTTTGATTGTCCCCAATCTTCCTGCAAGGCAGCAGATTGTCTTTTCTGTAGGGGGATTCTGCCCTTAGATGGTCGGCCCTCCCAGGTTTATGAGCACCATCTGCCCAAGCTTGATGTAGTTATTAGTTGGTGATTCTATTGATATAGGCTTGAAACACAAGATGTTTTTTTTTCATTTTTTGAAATGCTAATTTTGCTTGTGTTGTTCAGTTTTGTGTTATTTCTATGGTGATTCTTCTGTCTAATGTTATATATAAATAACAGGTATAGTTAATATATTCTACTATCACTGAAATATAGGAGTTCAGTGGCTGAATGGTTAGTGCACTTGAACTGATCAGAAGTGTTTGGGTTCAATTCTGACAAGTTTTTGTTTGGACCAACAAGGCTTTAGGGTTCACCCAGACTCTAAAAATAAGGACCAGAGATTTTTCTAAAAAGTAAGGGCAGCAGGGCATGATACTGACAACATCAATCAAAAATGTGTCACCAATTTTGAAAAAATGTGGCTAATAACAGGTACATCAAAATGTGGAGGAAACATTTAAATATGACATGGCTAAATATAATATATTACTCTTTACTTTTAACATGTATCATAGCATTTGTCTGAATAAACTAAGTAAAATGTAATGATTCCCTCCACTCCATGAGGTGATAATTTGAACAACTTGCTGTTGTTCGTGTTAATATTTTTCAATGACTAACTGCATATTTGTGGGTGGTTGCTATCATACAAAGTCACTTTACTTTCCCAGAAAACATCTCTGATGCCCCTTTTCCAGAGGCTGGTTGAACTCTGAAGTCAGGTCAATCCTGAAAACAATTCACCACATCAGAGAATTAGTTTGGACCCCTCTGGTTGGTAGCAAACACTAACCACTCTGCCACCAGTTCAACCCCATGTGCTTGCACTGAGAACATATTCAACATATTTATCACAATAACTATTTATACATAAAATTAATTTTCAAAATCAACAAAAACTTTAAATTAATATTGATGTTTTATAAATATTATATTGTTAAATTTAACATTTTAATAAATATTTATTACTCTAAAGTTTATAAAAATATTTTGATCACAAAAAAAAAAAAGACCTTTAGGGGGTTGGAGGAGACTGGAATTCCTGAAAAGATCTGCTCTTTTGAAGGGAAGAATGACTGTTTCTTGAATCTCCTGAATAGTTGAATCCAGACCCCCAATGCTTTCCCATGTAACATCCATTGAATTAGGGTCTAACAAATTGGCAGCTACACAGAGTTCATAATCTGTTAACTGCAACATGAAAAAAGACAATTTTGTTTCATTTATCAAAATAAAAGATGCTTTTATTAAATTATAAACTAAAAATGTACATTATAATGCTGAAAAGAGCAACAACATATTAAATCTCCGATAATTGTTATAGCTACAGGGTTATCATTCTGTAGATTGTTATTAAATTCTCATTATGAAATCATTTTCTTGTTTGCTCATAATAATCTATATTCAGATTTTTTTTTAAATTCCACTCTTTTCTTTAATAAGAAGTTATTTGCTTTTCTTAACCCTATATTACGATTCTGTCGTAAAAATTACCCCCTCAAAATACAAATTTTTGAAATTTGACAGTTTTCTGAGAGCAAACACCCCCTCCCCCTCCGAATTACTATTACGATTCTGTCGTAAAAATTACCACCTCAAAATACAAATTTTTGAAATTTGACAGTTTTCTGAGAGCAAACACCCCCCCCCTTTCCGAATTACTACTTTCGGTGACTCCTCAGTGTTGTATTTGTTTCCTTTGTTGTTGGATTTTTTCAAGTGTGACATTAAAAAGTATATTGTAGAAAGGGAGTTGTTTTTTGTTTTTTTTTTTTAAATAAATTTCACAAATTTTCAAGAAATTAAAATTTTTCTTTTTTTTTTCCCCTTGATGACGGGAAAATCTCTTTGGCCGTTGGCAAGATATCAAACTTTTGTAACACATAATAGACAACGAACAATGCTTTGAGGGAGCTGAACAAACGGCTGGATTGATGCACATATGGCGACCGTGTGAATAGACAACGTAAAACCTCCGGTAGCCACGACGCAATGCATTTGAATTTCAGGCATAAATCTAACGTAACCCAGGAAATGATTACAGCATCTGATTCCCATGTGTCTGCTTGGGTAAACACACAGCTGTGTGGCAAAAATCAAAGAAAATACTATTTTTTAAACTCCAAATGTAACATTTAAGTGGTAGTAATTTTTATGACAGTATCGTTAAAATGTGACCCAAAGATAGGAATCACAATCTAGGATTAAAGCAACATATATCCCTGACAATTTAAATACTTCTAACTGTTCCAAATACTTTCTATATCAGACTATAATTTAAAGATGTGCTTATAATTTGTTCTGCATCTAAACTTTCATTTCTCCACCACATTGCAAAATTCAAAACTTTTTTCATTCCCGGAAAACTCACAGACAAATCATTACTGAAATAAAATATTTTCTAATGGTAAATTGTCATCCTCCTTTTAATCTCCAGATGTCTTGTTTTAGAAATGCCAATCTTCTTAATTTTCTCAATAATATTTGTTTCAGCATCTCAAAGCGTAGAATTGTCTTTATAAATGTACAAAGTGATTATCATCTTCAAGTAGCCTATCCATAAGAGGATGTTGCTTTTTGAACTGCCAACATGAATGCTTCTCATAGTCAAGCTGTGCTGCCAGAGTAGGTGTAATCCGTAGGGATTCCTTTATTTTTCAGTAATATTTTCTTTCAGTCATCCTCTTATTTGTTTTGAATGAACTGTACTCTCCATTACAATTTTTTTAAGGCCACCCTGGCATTTACTATGGCCAAAATACATCTATTTTCTTTTCTTAATTAATTTATTAGTAATTTTTTGTTGATTTTCAGATTATATCAATCTGTGACTCACATGTTTACGACACCATTGTAAAAATTACTACCGCTTAAGTGTAAAATTTTGATCTTTGAAAAAAAATTTTCAACTTTTAACTTTTGCTACACAGCAGTGTGTTTACCCAAGTTGAGACATGGGAATTCAATGCAGTAATCATTTCCTGTTTTGCTGTCAATTTTTAGCCAGAAACGTTACCACACCCACCCTCCCCCACCCACCGTGAAACCCCCAACCCCAGTTTCAGTTTCCACTGTCTATTCATACGGCAGCTGTAAAAAAATCAGATAAGCGCATGTGTTTTTCAGCATCTTCTTGGCTTTGTTTACTGACTCTACAGTGTTACAAAAATGTCTTTGTTGTTATGCAGACAGCCAAGAATATTTCCCCCATATTGACAACCAAAAAAAACAAGAGCAAAACAACTTATATCTTAAAATAAATTGGCTGAATTTGAAATAAAAATGCCTTATGCACCATTATGATACCATAGTAATTTTTACTACAAGAGTGATTTTTTTAAAATTCACCATCAAACAAACAAAAAATAAAAAAACTCAGGGGTCGCCATTAGTGATAATTAGGAATGTATGGGGGGGGGGGGGGGGGGGGGGTTGTTGTTGTTTGTCTAGGGCAAAAAGTAAAATTTTTTTAAAAAGTATTTGAGATAGTAATTTATTACTACAGTATCATAATCTAGAGTATCGTAATCTAGAGTTAAGATACTTATCTTCTTACTTTGCATTAGCTAAATGATCCCTCCTTTTCATCACATACGTTTAAAAGGAAGTTGAGTGGCTGTATATTTATTGCATTTATTACAAGCTGCCACATTTTGTACTATTTGTCCCAACACATTCAATTTCAACAAGACATTTTTGGTACCAAAATGCTTTACCCCTGTGGCATCTACTCACTTGACCAGGCTGGTTTTAGCCTGTTTCCCAAGTTCATCATAGGACAATAGGCTGGATTTTGATCAATTTTGGTTCACTGAATATGATGCAAGCAGTCAGCTACAAGTAGTTTGATCACTTTCAATCCAAGTATGGTTAGATACTTTTAAAATTATTATATTCTTATATTCTAACTATAACCAGCTAATCCTACTTGAATAAGATTAATTTGTTTAACTTATCATGTATATATCATCATCATCAAGTATTGTGCCTGCTGGTGTAGGTGATGTCTCTCCACAACTTCCGATCTTGACAGTTACTTATCATTTCCATTGCTGACCTTCTGCCAAGTCATTCAAGTTGTCTGGTATCTTTTCTCTTTGCTTCTCTCTACCTTTTGGTCCCTAAATCATGTATATAAAACAGGTATATTACATCATGTACCACTATAACTTTGATACTAATACTTTTAAACTTTCAAACCAAACAAAAACCACAAATGTAGATTACCTTCTGAACATTCTGAACTCCAAGCTTTGTTAACATTTTCTGTGCCTGTAAATAAATCATGGAGAATGAATTAATGTGAACAAGAGAAAACAAAAATAAAGAATTTTTTTTTTTGTTGTGCGTTCGCCAGCTTTCACCTCTGGCAAAGTCCGTAGAGGCTAGGAACTGAATTTTGATGTTAATCTTTTTTCCCTGGCAGCCATGTGCACAGGGGTCCCTCACTGCACAGGTAGATAACTCCGACTTTGGAGGTACTCATATTTTTTCCATCGATGAGTAATTGACCTTTCAAGCTGGACCTCACTGCTAAGACCATGGGTGGTTGCTGCAGAGAGAAATCATAAATAAAAATCCCAACTGGCGCAGCCGGAATTTGATCTCACAACCTCTCTTTCTTGAGACCACCATCTTGCCTTGATACTAACCCATCCCCCAAGTAAAGAAATGTACCTCATACAATGAGATACAATTTAAATCATATCATTTAGCAAGTAAACTGAAGCTATTACTGATCTGCACAGTAATATACCAGATATGTAAAAAAAAAGTAAAGTACCCCAGTCAAAGGGAATATGGTGTTAGTGACCATAAATTTTACAGATCTTCGGCACCTGATTTTTGGGGTAATGAGGTTGATATTATGCCCGTGCTGCTTTACTTTCCCAGAGAAAAATCCAGTACCCATTAAAGGCTGGGTGAACCGGAAACCATGGGTTGGGATCGAACCCTACCTCTTGCTCTTGTCCTTTGTAGTCCAGTTCACTAACCATTGTTATTAATACCAGATATGTGCTATTCTACAAAGGATGGAAATGTCTAACATAATCTGAAACAAATATGTGATTTTATATTCCACCCTGGCGTCTTTAGCTTTCACAGTGCTTAAAAGATTCAGAAAGATTCTTTTAAAAGATTAAAAGAAATAGCCCTGCAGTTTGCTGTTTATAAGACACCCCTGGTCTGTTCTCTCTGTCATTCCATCTTACTTGTATATAGTATGACTTTTGATTTTCAGTCTCATAATTACACTCTCATCTGAATTGAATAGCACTCCAACAATCACTCAAGAGTTTTCAATATATATTTCTTGCTAAACAAAAGTTTCCACTATGTATGTCCTCATCTTTTTCATTGCTGTGAATTCTGGTCACAGATATGATATATTTAAATGAGAAAGATTTGCTATGAATTTATATACACAATGTTTTTCCCTATGCAACAACAAACAGCCACATCTTTATCCCATTTTCCAACTACAAGGGATTCCTACAATCTACATAAACAAGGATCTTGCATATTATTATTTAACTATTTTAAACTTTTTATTTATAGTAAATGTATATGTGTGACATGAAGAGTTGTCAACTCTGTGTTTCAGATATGAAGATGAAAATGAATATGGTTTGATGAGGTTGTCATGTTAAATGTGTTTAATGTATTCTAACTATACAGAGTAAAGGAATGATGTTCTTTAACATGCAAATAACACTATTTTAATAGCGAATGAATATCAACACTTTTTATCTTCTTAGCATGCACCCATTACTATTAAGTGGGCATGGATGAGTTATTTTTTTTTTTTTAAAAAGAGTTCTTAAATGTTATGTATAGCCAGTCTTAACATATGGATGTGAATCATGGACAATAGGACAACAGGCAAGAAAATCATTGGATTTTCATTGGAATCAGTCTGTAGAAATGTGGTTTCCGGGGAGGGTAAGATAAAGAAACCACTGATTCAATTTTGAAAAAATCTGTCGTGCAATTTAAAACTGACATCTTACCTCTAGACCACCCAGATCACCCACATACATTTTTGTATGATTACTGCATATTACTTAGTGGCTATAAATTTAATCGTTTTAACATTAGGTTATATCATCTTTCCATGAATCACATTTTTACGAAACCTTCGTAAAATTTATGAACCCTAAATGTTACATTTGGAATTCCAAAAATAGTATTTTCTTTGATCTTTTGCTACATAGCTGTGTGTTTACACTAGGAGAGACACAGGAATCGGATGTTTAATTATTTCCTGGCTTATGTTTGATTTATGGCCTGAAATTAAAACGCATGATGCCATGGCTACCAGTGTTACATTGTCTATTCACATGTCGAACGTCAGTCTGTCATTCAAGCTGTATGTTCAGCTTATTTTTAGCATTGATCTGTGCCTATCCCATGTTATGTTTGATGTCTCACCAACAACCAAAGAGATTTACCCTGTCACAGGGGAAAAAAAAAAAAGAATTTCTTGAGATTTTGCCAAATTTACAAAAAAAAAAAAAGCTGCGTTCTTACGTCACCTTCATAAATTTTATGAAGCTCACATCATGTTTGAAAAAAAAAAAATCCAACATCACAGGAAGCAAATCAAACACTCAGGGGTCACCAGAAGCAATAATTAGGAAGGTATAACGAAGGGGGAAATGTTTGCCACAACAAACTGTTGAATTTCAAGAATTTGTATTTTGAGTAAATTTTATGAAGGTATCATAATCTAGGGTTAAAGTTTCTGTTTTTGTTAATATTTAATATTGCAAAATAACTTGTTTTATTTTATTCATGAAATAGTAGTTTGACTGTACATTTACTATGTATCAAAATGATATTAAAATATGCTAATTTTAACATCACTAACTACATTTTAATGTGATGGGGTATATGCACAATGGACACAATTACCTGTTACTTTTCCAAACTAAAGCTACCAGCCAAATAAACGTTACAGTTGACTCTAGTGGCATGAGTCAGCTCTGTCAGATGTGACATTATGGCTATAGTATAGTACATTAGATGTCCTACTATAAAGTGCGATTCTATGCAATGTTAGCAAACAAATTGGTGGTAGGGAGTGAGCACAATATTTCAATAAACTGTTGTGCTACAGCAGTGTGAAGTGTGAGTAGTATCTTGGAGTAGAGAATAAATTGCTAATTTTACCTATGTCCCACACTGGTGTGAGTCTTTTTCTGGTTCTAGATCTGATCTATAAATAAAATAAACATAAACTCTCTAACATGCTCTATTTTGATTTAAGTCGAAGGGCAAATGGTCATTTATAGACCTGCCAGCTGGTTGATTTGAGGAAGCAATGTATTGATTGAAGTGCATTATAATAATAATTTTTTTTTAATTTATTTTTAGAGTCTATAGTTATCTAACAAATTTCAACAATTATTCAATTCATTGGACTGGTTGGAGCACTATAAAATCTATGTTTCTCATTCTGTTGATTTATTATTAATATAAATGCATAATTATTTTTTTTACTGGCAAATATTTATTGTATACTTCTAGCTAGCAATTTTGATTTTTTAAATGAAAATGTATGTCTTTGATATGCACATGTGATGATAGTCACATAGTGAAGACTAACTTTAAACTAAGAGTAAATTCAGATGCTCTGAGTTGAGATACTCAGATACTGATTATACTGATGATACTGAATTTCCCAAAAAAAATTATGTGACTCACTCATTATCACAATGACATAAATAATCATTATGAATAATGCATAATGAAATTATAACCAGACATTAAGTCATTAATAAAACTGTAATAAAAAAGCATTAAATTAATTATTAATTTAATTTTTTTAACAAGTCACAAGCCAGCCAAGTTAAGCTGCTACACACTGTTACACAGCACACACTTACTTCACTTTTTTAAATAAAAATGCAATCACCTATCTATATTCTATCTGACTATCATCCACTGATTGTAATCACAGTAATTTCACTAGTGATAAATATTTAATAATGAATTGAACGACCGCACCTTTTTAGTTTTAGATTGTACTGTACTTCACCACTTTCTACAATTTAAAATGTTATCAATTATATAAGTACAATGATAAACTGCCACTATTTTAAGTGTTTTCCACTCACTTCTGCTTGCGCTTGTTTCTTTCCCTTCTTCGTTGGATCCATTGCATCAGTCAACCATTTGATACCTAAATAAGCAAGGGTAAACGACGCAGCGACACCGAAAAAGGTTGATAAAACCTTGGCTATAACCTGATTTTTTGAAGACATGACAATCTCTGGTTCGCCTTTTAAATTCCTAGTTACTTCGGAGACAACATTTGTTGATACATCCCTAACGCTCTTGCTTAAGCTGTTGTATACAGTCGACAAAGTCGACGACATGTTGTTAGGACTTTAAACAGGTATAGAAGCCATTGGTGTTTATAAAAATTGTATATATTTTGCAAGAAACGATACAAATAATTATACAAGTAACTATTCAATAACTTGCATACGTGTAGATTTGGTCTGAGCAATTAAAGGACCCAATTAAAATTGTTAAGGGCTACTAAGGACTAATCAATAACATTCATTGAACAAAACACGAGCAACTGCAAAAAATAATATAGAGGGTGTGGACTGCTATTAATAGATAGTACAAACCGAAAACTCACGATCAAATAAGTAATACATTTTTTAAATTTTGAGACAATTTAAAAGTAAAAGGAAAGAGTGGATCCACCCTAAAGAAATATGATCAATATCATCAAATCAAGTAGTGGTAATTATTCTTAATATGACAAGTAGTGTAGAGTTTGAGGACGCATAAACCTTTGATTATTAAACAGTTTTTAAAAACTGACAATTTTAATTGAAGAAGGCGATGTTATATTACTTATTTACTGATGGGTTTGTCACTGACAGATTCAGTGATTTTATTTATAGATAAAATACTAAAATCAATTCTATCCATCTATCTATTATCCTTTCGAGCCGAAGATGGCACATAGGGCAGAACCACAATCTCAAAAACAGAAACCTTGCGTGCCAAAGCGGCACATATTGCAGAGATCACTGCTCTAAAATATATGGCGCTGTTTCCATAACAATACTTTTTACAATGACAGCTTGTCACGTCATCGATCAACCTCCTTAGTCGCCTCTTACGACATGCCTGGAACAGTGTCACTATTCTTTACTTTCCTCATAGTGAGGCCCCGGTAACACACAGGAGAAAACCAATTAGTTTCCATGAAAGTAGATGATATACTAATGCACTATTCACTCTAAAACAACTAGCAGAAAAGTATACTGTATACTGAGTGATTCGATGAGCATGATAAAAAAAGTGGAGGCGGGCTTTGTACGCATGCAATGGGTAGAGTCGTTGCAGAAATCCAAAATACGTAAGGTCACCTTTGTCTATGTCCCTGGACATGCGGGAGTACGGGGAAATGAGAGAGCGGACAGGTTGGCTAGCTGCGCTGTCGTTGAGGACGAGCAACCGATGGATCGGGCGGACGTCATCAATGCACTCCGAGATGTGGGAAGAGCACAGGACTTCGACAAACACAGATCAACGTCGCTTCTTCGGATGATGGAAATGGGAGTTAAGATGGGCACAGCCAGAAATGAGAAACTTGGTGGCCGTGTAAGAAGACTTATCAAACAACATAGAACTGGAGTCGTCAGTCGCTGGACACTGAGGGAATTGCTGAGGAGGGGATCTGAGCACCTATGGACATGTTCGGAGTGCAATGATGATGACCCGCAAATAACTCAATAACTCAATAACTCAATAGCAGAAAAGACGACTTAAAATAGTAATAAAAATGTATATGTAGCTCTCATAGATCAAGAAAAAAGCATTCAACAGAGCAATTAATGGGAAATGCTTACAATGTATGCCAACACCTCATCAACCGTTGTAAAAGTCTCTATATCATGGCGATATGACCTGTACTCAAAGCTCTCTAATGCATTTATCTCTTCCGTTGTTGTATTATCGGGACCTGAGTTTTGCCTCTGTTCATGTGTTGAATTGCCTCTTTTCGTGTGATGAATTGCCTCTTTCACTTCACTCTGTATTATTGGTACCCTGAGCAATTGTTAAATTGTTTAGCTCTCAATTTTACTAGCAAAATTCAATTTCTTTTTCTTTATTTCTTGGCTGATGTTTTCTAGCTTGCCCACCTCGAATGCTGACCTAATGTTCCAAATTCATATTTATAGTCTCTAATTTTGATTTTACAAACTTGATGCCGATCTAGTATCCTATGTAGCACAAGTCGTCCCTTACCGGACGAAGTAGCTGCTTTGGAGTCATTAAAGTCATTAGCTGTATATAGTGCATTGTTTCTTTACATGATTATTTTCGGCAATTTAAGAAGATAGTTGCCATTCCGTACCTTCTTGGCAGTGGTTGTACTAGTCTGGGATCGCAGCCATTGTCTGTATAATTTAGATCCTCTGCCTGCCATCACGGACTGTGGATGATAAATTGTACTACTTGTCTGCTGCACCAGCAACACCATCCACCACCTGCTCCTATGGCTTCACGTTAACCCTGAAAGGGGGGGGGGGGACTAAATAGGTACTCCACCTTGTCAAATGGTGCCCCGAAGACTAGCAGAGAAAAGGAGACATCTTATTCCTTCTTTGGTAGGGGCACTCTTGATAGAGTTGGTAAATATGTGACCTTTTGAAGAATCTCACGATTGTATGTTGGATGTTGGTTTTATTATCAATAACTGAGACTGCAACGTCGAGCATGCAGGAATTGCAATTTGCAAAGACGAAATAGTTGTGTGCACAACTAACGAGCCTTGGAACAATCGGCGTGCGCATACTTCGTCTTCTGCTGAAAGAGACTGAATACATGTAAGCCCAGAGTACTGTGATATTGCTGTAGAATATATACATATATCTTTCTCCTTGTTGATTGTTTCTTTCTGATGTTTTTTTAGGAGCTGCCTTTTTGTATTGACCTCTTTGAGAACTTCCTCATTGGTCTTTTTAGCTGTCCAGGGAACTTTCAACATTCTTCTGAGAAATCCAATCTCTGTGGCCTCTAATCGTCTTTTCATTTGTTTGTCTACTGTCCATAATTCGCTTCCATGGGTCAGAATTGGTTCTATATAGCACCGATGAACTCTCTTTCTCATTTCTATTGACATAGATTTGTTGCATAAGATATTTTTCATTTTCTGAAATGCTATTTTGGCCTGAGCTATTCTGCTTTTTATTTCTATGGTGCATCTCCCATCTGATGTTATTATTGTGCCCAAGTATTTCAAACGTTGCACTTGTTTCAGATTTGTCTCATTTATTTTTATGCTGCTTGATGGTGGTGATTGTTTCTTCGATATAACCATTACTTCTGTTTTCTTACTATTCAGACTGAGACCTTTCTTGTTGCTTTCTTTTACTATTATGTCTATCATTTCTTGTAGTTCACTCTCTGTCTCTGCTATTAAGACTGTGTCATCCGCATATCGCAAATTATATTATTTATGTTGTGACCGTTGACTTCAATTTCTTTTTTTGTCTACTATTGATTTCATAATATGTTCGCTGTAAAGTAAAAACAAATCCCAAATCCGGTGAAAGAACACAGCCTTGTCTGACTTCTTGTTTTATAAGTTGAACTTGTCCTGTTTGGTTATTAATTTTCATAAATGCTGTTTGTTGCCAGTACATGTTTTTATGATTCGCAGATCCTTGCCATCAATGTTTAATTTCTCCAGCATAGTGATTATTTCCACATGCTTTACTTTATCATGTTTTATTGTGGTCTTCTAAAAAACATGCAAATAAAACAACATATAACACAGTTTAAAGAAACAAAAAATCACCAGCTATGTCCATAACATGGAACAGTGTAAACCCCAAGAAATAACTATTATATTAGGGGATTTCAATGCAAAGGTAGGAGCAGTTAAAGTGCAAAATGTAACTGGGGGGTATGGCCTTGGAAAGACGAATGACAGAGGGGATAGATTGATAGATTGGACAAAGACACATGAAATGATGATAGGTAACACCTGGTTCAAACAACACCCTAGGCGACTATGGACATGGCAAAGCCCAGACAAAATAGTACACAAACAAATTGATTTTATACTGGTAAAGAGAAGATTCAGGAATGAGTTAACATCTGTTAAAACAATGCCAGGAGCAGATTGCAATAGTGACCATGTACCAGTAGTTGTAAAGATAAGAATAAAACTGCGGAAGGTACAGAAATCCCCAAGAAATATAAAATTAGAACTAAATATGCTTAGAGTAGATAAACAGATAAGTACAGCACGATAATACAAAATAGATATAATGCTATTGAGAAAATACAGGACATTGAAAAACAGTGGGAAATGCTCAAACAATCGATTTAGCAAACATCAAAAGAAGTAATACCAGTGACTAAAAGAATCAACAAAAAGAAATGGATGACAGAAGAAATATTACAACTAATGGATTAAAGAAGAAAACATAAGAAAGAAGAACGGACATACAAAATATTGCACAAAGAGATCCAAAACAAATGCAGAGAAGCAAAAGAAGGATGGTTAAAACAGAAATGTGAAGAAATGGAAAAACAACAAAAGAAAAACTCAAAATTTATGCACAATCAGTTAAATGAATTAACAGGAAGAAAAAAAGTCACAGTTTCAGGATGTGTTAAATCAAAAGAAGGAAATATAATAATGGGACAGGAGAAGAAAATAGAAAGATGGACAATATAATATCAATAGTCAATATCAATATTGATATAAGTCAACTCTATGATGATGAAAGACCAGAGTTAAACAATTCAAACAAAGATGCAGGACCACCATTAATGCAGAGTGAAGTGGAGGACACAATTCAACACATGAAAAGAGGCAAAGCTCCAGATCCCGACAATATAACAATCGAAGAGATAAATGCATTAGGAAAGCTGGGAGTACAAGTTATAAGAAAACTACTCAATGACATATATAACACTGGACACATACCCGAAGCTCTACTAAAGTCTATCTTTGTAGCCATACCGAAGAAGTCAGGCGCCACTGACTGTGAAGATCGTCGTAAAAAATAGTCTCATGAGCCACGTGACGAAAATATTACTAAGAATCATCATGAGACGTGTAAGAAACAAAATAAAACCAGAAATAAGTGAGGAACAATGTGGATTTGTGGAAGGAAATGGCATCAATAATGCAATATACATCTTAAGAACATTGATAGAAAGATCTATAGAGGTAAAGAAAGATCTATATATGTGCTTTATAGACTACACGAAAGCATTTGACAAAGTAAAGCACGTGGAAATAATAAATATGCTGGAGAAATTAAACATTGATGGCGAGGATCTGCGAATCATAAAAAAAACATGTACTGGCAACAAACAGCAGCTATACGAATTAACAACCAAACAGGACAATTTCAATTATAAAGCAAGGAGTCAGAAAAGGCTATGTTCTGTCGCCGGATTTGTTTTCACTTTACAGCGAGCATATTATGAGATCAATAGTAGACGAAAAAGGAATTGAAGTCAATGGTCACAACATAAATAATTTACGATATGCGGATGACACAGTCTGAATAGCAGAGACAGAGAATGAGCTACAAGAAATGATAGATATAATAGTAAAAGAAAGCAACAAGAAATGTCTCAGTCTGAATAGTAAGAAAACAGAAGTAATGGTTATATCGAGGAAACAATCATGCAGCATAAAAATAAACTAGACACATTTGAAACAAGTGCAACGTTTGAAATACTTGGGCACAATAATAACATCAGATGGGAGATGCACCACAGAAATAAAAAGCAGAATAGCTCAGGCCAAAATAGCATTTCAGAAAATGAAAAATATCTTATGCAACAAATCTATGTCAATAGAAATGAGAAAGAGAGTTCATCGGTGCTATATAGAATCAATTCTGACCTGTGGAAGCGAATCATGGACAGTAGACAAACAAATGAAAAGACGATTAGAGGCCACAGAGATTGGATTTCTCAGAAGAATGTTGAAAGTTCACTGGACAGCTAAAAAGACCAATGAGGAAGTTTTCAAAGAGGCCAACACAAAAAGGGAGCTCCTAAAAAACATAAGAAAGAAACAATCAACATTTTTCGGGTACATCATGAGAAGAGGAAATTTGGAATATTTGGTTACAATTGGCAAAATAGAAGGAAAGAGAGATCGCAGACGACAAAGAGAGAAAATACTAGATGGGTTGGTGTCATCCCATGAAAAGCAGTCAACAACAGAACTGATACGACGCACTGTAGATAGAAGATTGTGGAAGGACATGATCGCCTACGCCAGCTGGGATGGTACATAATGATGATGATGATATTGGATATTGGCTCTCTTTTTGCTTAGACCTCTTTCAGAAAGTTTTAGTTACTCTTCTTAGCTGCACATGGTATTCTCACATTCTTCTTTATAACCACATTTCCACAACCTCTAGCGATTTTCTTGTCTGTCTGTACTGTCTGTCTGTCTATCTATCTTACATTCGCCTGAAGTATTGTCTAATATTTTCAATGTCGTTTACTGTATAAATTGTACTGTTTTTTTGCAACTCTTAAAGCGGCCCATATAGTTTTAAATGTATTGTTTTATCTATGGGCCAATGGATTTTCCTCAGTCTACTACATTCAGTACAATCTTGAAGTATGTGTTCAGCAGTCACTTGTTCACCTGTACATGTAGTTGAGGTGCGGATCTTGAATTTTGTATACATGTAAATGTGGAGTCGATTGTGCCCTGTTCTGAGGCGTATAATGATAACTTGTTCCCATCTATTCATATTATGAAAGGCATCCTGATTTGGGGTTTGTGGTCTTCTGATTGATCTGATTATCTGCTTCTTCTGATGGTATGTAACTGGTGTAACTGGTTGGGTGCCTGTTGCGCCTTCCTTTGACAGCTGAGCTTCTCTCTCGTTTCCTAGTATTGCACAGAGAGATGATATCCACTGTAGGGCAACCCTGTGGTGCTTGCAGAGTTCAATCAATAAGGTCTGCAGATGTGGCAATTTTCTGGATTGTAGTGACTGGAGTACTGATCTTGCATATGTTAAAAACACTACAGGCTGTGGGCTAAAATTACTGTTCAGCAGTTTTTCTATTGCCAACTTTATTGCTTGGATTTATGCATCGTAATTGTGACAATATTTCCCTGTTGCTATTTTACTCATATCCCTAGTGTTATTTGGGAGCCGCGATAGCTCATTGGTTAGTGAACTGGACTACAAAGGGCAAGAGGTAGGGTTCGATCCCAACCGACGGCTTCCGGTTCACCAAGCCTTTAATGGGTACCGGATTTTTGGGGGGAAAGTAAAGCGGCACGGGCGTAATACCGACCACATTACCCCAAAAATCATGTGCCGAAGGTCTGTAAAATGTATGGTCACCAACACCATATTCCTTCCCTATACGTTACTTGGTGTGAGGGGAGTACTTTACTTTACTAGTGTTACTTGGGGACTCCATGTATGCACCTGCTCCCTCATTATTTACTGCATTCATTGCTGATCCATCCATCTGTGTACACACGAATCAATAGATTTTGCGGGTATTCTTCATCCAAGAAACTGAAAGTGTAGACTAATTTTTACAAATAACTTTTACGTTGTAGACTAATTTTTACAAATAACTTTTACGTTGTAGACTAATTTTTACAAATAACTTTTACGTTGTAGACTAATTTTTACAAATAACTTTTACGTTGTAGACTAATTTTTACAAATAACTTTTACGTTGTAGACTAATTTGTTCCTCCTTGTCAATTATTCCTTCCACATCTGTCCATATTTGTATTGACAATCCGGCCGGATTCCTCTGTCTAGGGGGTCTGTTCTGGTATGTATTGTAGGGGGCTGACAACTCTTGATATGTCTGGTGTTTGTCTACAAATGTCTCTTCATAACATTTATTTGGTTTGTAAACAAAAAAAATAATAAAAAGGAAATTCATATTCCCAGACAGAATGCTTCCCCTTATGGTCATCACTTCTATCTCCGCTTACAATGTAACATTTGATTCTCTTATTGTTATAGCTCGTTTCAAATCACGTGCCCAACTTAAAAACGCTATTACTCAGTAACCGTTTGTTAAAAACTGTTGAAATTTTCCAAATGTTATTAGAATGCAAAATACCGTTTAAATGTATATTTAACAAATATCTTGCAGCTGCAGTTTTCTTAAAGCGGCGAATTTCTTTGATGTTTGTCAAAATTGTAAATTGTGAACCCGTAAATAATAGAAATTACCGTAGTTGCTGGTCTATGATTAATTTTCACTAGGTAAAGGCGTGGCCGTAATGGGTTATAGTCACATTTTGTTGCTTAAAAAGGGGAAACAACAACGTTGGATTGTATATTTCCGTTAGTTTACAGTTACGTATTTACACGTATCGTTCATAAAGCAGTGGGTTATTTATCAGCTGAGGGTATAAGTCGCCTCTGTATAAACAAGCGAGGTGTACTGTAACATTAAGTTTGAAGCTTGAAATGCATCATCATCATCAAGTGCCGTCTCCGCAACGAAGGCTGGCTACCATGGATCGCCATTCCACTCTGTTTCTTTCTTTGATGGTGCAAGTTGTCATAGATCGACTTTACCAAGAACCTCAGACAAACTTTAGTGGACGTTACCAAGTGTATATGTCAGTCGTGGATTATACTTGGTGGTTGTCTGTGCTAACCATGGCTCATATCTTTGTGTGTGTATGTGATAGTCATGGTTCCTATCTTGGTGGGTGTCTGTGCTTATCATGGCTTAATTCTCGGTGTATATCAGTGCTAGTCGTAGCTCATATCTTGGTGGGAGTCTGTGATAGCCATGGCTGATATCTTAGTGGGTATATGTGCTGGCCATGGCTCATATCTTGGTGTGTGTCTGGGCTGGCCATGATTCATATCTTAATGTATTTCAGTGCTAGTCATGGTTCATCTCTTGGTGTGTTTCCGTGAAGCAATGGCTCATATCTTAATGCGTTTCTGTGCTAGTCATGGCTCATATTTTGGTGTTATGGTTATGGTTATGGAAGGCCCCGGTATCACTGCAAACGAATTAAAATCCATAATTGCTCAACCGTCCGTGCCAGTGGAATCATCCGAATTACTAACTCATCTCCAAAACAAAGAAAGGTAGCTGTAGTCCCCATCATAGCAACTTGGTAACTATTTATAAAGACTTATAAATAAATATTTACTTGGTAACTATTTATAAATATTTATAAATAAATAAAGTATATTTGTAAGACATCTTGGTGTGTGTCATGTTAGTCATATCTCATATCTTGGTGTGTGTCCGTGTTAATCATATCTCATATCTTAGTGTGTATCTGT
This sequence comes from Megaustenia siamemsis, assembly GCA_032433765.1. Classification (NCBI taxonomy): domain Eukaryota; kingdom Metazoa; phylum Mollusca; class Gastropoda; order Stylommatophora; family Ariophantidae; genus Megaustenia; species Megaustenia siamemsis. Next base: position 87,356,564 of record JAVIAB010000073.1, on the reverse strand, counting down.
GTTAATCATGTGTCATATCTTTGTGTGTGCATGTCTGTGTTAGTCACATCTCATATCCTTGTGTGCATGTCTATGGTAGTCACATCTCATACCTTTGTGTGTGCATGTCTATATCAGTCATGTCTCATATATTTATGTGTATGTCGATGCTAGTCACATCTCATATCTTAATGTGTGTCTGTCTATGTTAGTCATATCTCATATCTTTGTGTGTTTGTGTTTAGTCATATCTCATATCTTTGCGTGTGCATGTCTATGTTAGTTACATCTCCTATCTTTGTGAGTACATGTTTATGTTAGTCATGTCTCATATCTTTGTGTGTGCATGACTGTGTTTAGTCATATCTCATATCTTAGTGAGTGTATCTGTGTTAGTCATATCTCATATTTTAGAATGTGTCTGTGTTAGTCACATCTCATATCTTAGTGTGTGTATGTGTTAGTCATATCTCATATCTTTGTGTGTGTCAGTGTTAGTTATGCCTCATACCGTTGTGTGCATGTCAGTGTTAGTTATGCCTCATACCGTTGTGTGCATGTCAGTGTTAGTTATGCCTCATACCGTTGTGTGCATGTCAGTGTTAGTTATGCCTCATACCGTTGTGTGCATGTCAGTGTTAGTTATGCCTCATATCTTTGTGTGTGCATGTCAGTGTTAGTTATGCCTCATACCGTTGTGTGCATGTCAGTGTTAGTTATGCCTCATACCGTTGTGTGCATGTCAGTGTTAGTTATGCCTCATATCTTTGTGTGTGCATGTCAGTGTTAGTTATGCCTCATACCGTTGTGTGCATGTCAGTGTTAGTTATGCCTCATATCTTTGTGTGTGCATGTCAGTGTTAGTTATGCCTCATACCGTTGTGTGCATGTCAGTGTTAGTTATGCCTCATACCGTTGTGTGCATGTCAGTGTTAGTTATGCCTCATATCTTTGTGTGTGCATGTCAGTGTTAGTCACCTATAGTGACTCGGGCAGATGACGCTCGTAAACCTGGGAGGGCCGACCATCTAAGGGCAGTATCTCCCTACAGAAAAAAAAGATAATCTGCTGCCTTGCAAGAAGATTTGTTGGGGGGAGGGGGGAGGAGGGTGGCCTCTGTAGCCTAGTAGGGAAAACCACCCGACTGGACTACCGACGTTCAGACAACTCGTGTTCGATTCCCGCTGGGAGCAGTGTGAGTTGTACTCGTGGTTGGAAGAAAACAAATACCCCCGCGGTCGAACCAGCCGTTGGCAGAAATGGGTACCAGGGTATTACCCTGGGAAGGTGAGGAATGTCGCCTCGCATCTGAGTTTCGATGCTTGAGGCGACACTATCCAGAAATCTCCGAACATTTCTGGATAGGTGGCCGAGCACATATGGGTGTTAACTTGCGTGCTAAGATGTCGGTTCAAGTCTCGTACTTTACCTTTACCTGGGGATAATCAAAGGCCTAGGAAAGCAAACCTGAATAAAATGCTGGCTGAAATCGGATGCACTGGGCCATTGGCGCAGAACACAGTGCAACGTTTTAACAGGTATTCAATCAGAGTGGATCTAACAGACTCTAATTATGATGTTCTGTCTGTGGGGTCGATCAATTCACTTAAACAGACAGATGTCTTCATGTCTGTCTGTCTGCGATCAGGACTCAATCAGAGTAGGATTCCAGACTCTCACATGAAGTCAGCTATCAGGTTAAGTGTGTTGATCGCCCCCACAGACAGAACATCACAATTAGAGTCTGCCAGATCCACTCTGATTGAACACCCGTTAAAACGTTGCACTGTGTTCTGCGCCAGTGGCACAGTGCATCTGATTTCAGCCAGCATTTTATTCAGGTTTGCTTTCCTTAGCCTTTGATTGTCCCCAATCTTCCTGCAAGGCAGCAGATTGTCTTTTCTGTAGGGGGATTCTGCCCTTAGATGGTCGGCCTTCCCAGGTTTACAAGCACCATCTGCCCGAGTCACTAGAGGTGACTAACACAGACATGCACACACAAATATATGAGATGTGACTAACACAGACATGCACACAGCAATACGAGGCATGACTAACACTGACACACATCAAGATATGAGATATGACTAACACAGACATACACGCAAAGATATGACACATGACTAACATAGATATGCACACAAAGATATGAGATATGACTGACATAGATATGCACACACAAAGATATGACACATGACTAACATAGACATGCACACAAAATTTATAACACATGCCTAACATAGCCTTGCACACACAAAGATATGAGATATGACTAACATAAACATGTACACAAAGATATGAGATATCATTAACCCAGACATGCACACACAAAGATATGACACATGACTAACACAGATACACACTAAGATATGAGACATGATTAACACGGACACACCAAGATATGAGATATGACTAACATGACACACATCAAGATGTGAGCCATGGCTAGCACACACACACAGAAGCTAAGATATGAGCCATGGCTAGCACAGAAACACACTAAGATGTGAGCCGTGGCTAGCACAAAAACACATTAAGATATGAGCCATGACTAGCACGTATATACACTAAGATATGAACCATGGCCAGCACAGACACACACTAAGATATGAATCATGACCAGCCCAGACACACACTAAGATATGAGCCATGGCCAGCACATACACCCACTAATATATCAACCATGGCTATCGCAGACACCCACTAAGATATGAGCTACTACTAGCACGGATATACACTGAGAATTGAGCCATGACTCAGAGGTAGAAGAGCAGCGATCGCGAAAGGTATAACATATGCTTGGATTTGTTGTAGTCGGCAGACTCTTCTTAACGTGGGAATCATCGACATACGAGACGCAGGCCACGGTTAACTGTTAACAGGTTCCGTTCAAACAGTTGTCCGGAGATTTGAGAGTGCAGCCTGACCCGTAGAACGTTCCCTTGCATGTATAGATCCCGGTTGACTGTTCACAGGTGCCGTTGAAACAGTTGTCTGGAGAGTGCAGTCTGACCCGTAGTACGTTTCCTTGCACGTACAGTCTGCACTTTCCGGGTCACATATGATGTCACAGCCATCAGAAGACGCCTGTTCGCACTGTAGCCCAAAATTACCGTCGGGACAAGTGTCATTACAGGTATAACCAGGATGTTTACATTGTAGGCATTTTCCGGATTTTTTCTCACATAAAGGACATACACTGAGACAAGACCTGGAGCAGTCGTGTCCATAGATCCCATGTGGACAGTTGCCGTGACACGTACCGATGATGACATTGCAGCCTTTGCTACACCCTCTACACACTGCACAAAACGACCCAGAACGCCCGTCCAGACAATAGGTGTCTGTAAATGTTTGCACCTCACACACTGTCAGTGCACTGTCGGCCTGCAAAATGGTCGGTGAGAACTCAGTCTTAATGTGTGCCATTGGCGTTTGTGGTGACTACAATAGTGTTTACAGAAACATTAGGGTATGATATATCATTATACTGGAACACTACGCCGCCACTGTCAGAGAAAGCCTTTAGAGTGGCATTCTTTACCCGAATCATAGTGCTAGCTCGATGATAGATTCGAATGGTGTGAATCTTTTGGGGCGTGGCAAAGTTAGATACCAGTAAACAGGATTGGTTCCACTTCTCAATTGTGTGTGTGTGCAGTCGTTGTCATAGAGATTGGTCTTTGTTTTGCCATTAACTGCGGCCTCTGATCCACATCCGTCTCCTGTATAACAAGCATTAAATGTGTCGGTCTGGTTTGTGTTCTTTTTGAGAGCCACATTCCAACACCCGCCAATGTAGATGGAGCAGATATTTGCGACTGTCGCCCCTTCAATCCGTAACTTGTTGATCAGACCAGCCCCAGAGCAAAAGACATCAGTCTCGTGCTGACTAACTACATACCTTGTTTCATTGTTACATGAGGCAGAACCATTTAGTTTTACCGTGAAACTGTCCGTATCTGTTAAGTCATTCACATAAATCCTAAACCAGGAGAACGGCAAATATTGATTGAGGGTTGCCTCAACTGATGTATAATTTATGTCCAGATTACATGTGATGTTGTTGTTATCAAACAGGAAAGTAGGTTCAGATTTTTGGGCGCATTTGTACACGAGATGCAAGTACTGACACGGGTCCGAAATATTTGCGCTGACAACTGTCATTGTTTGGGCATGTCCCTGCAGTTTTGTCACAAACTGAGTCATTATAGCAGGGACATTGTAACGTACAATTTGGCCCAAAACAATCGTCTGCACAAGTTAGGTCATTAACTTCCAAGGCCGCGAACGAAGCCAGCAGAATAAAGACTTGATCTATAGCGATGGTTAACGAACTGTGTACAAACATTTATTATCAAACCCGTGTTTACATTTCTAAAAATCCGCCAACTCGCTGTGATAACAGATAGCGTGATGTTCTCTAATAGAATGAGACAAATCGTTGGAGACAAAGCGTCCATCTTGGTGTCTTCATGTGAGAGTCTGGAATCCTACTCTGATTGAGTCTTGATCGCAGAGAGAGAGAGAGAGAGAGAGAGAGAGAGAGAGAGAGAGAGATCTTTTGATGTTACTCGTCCATGTTAGTCTTGGTCTGCCTCTTTTACCTTGTATTTTCCCTTCCAATATTACTTTTAGTAGGCTGTTGTGTCTTTTAAAATGCCCCCAAAATTTCATTTGTCTTGTCTTAATTGTATTTATTAGTTCTCTTTTTATTTTCAGTTGTTTTAAAACTTCATCGTTTGTTATCTTTTCTTTTCATCCAATTCTACCTATTCTTCTATAAATCCACATTTCAAAGACTTCAATTTTCTGTTCTGTTTTCTTGTCTAATGTCCATGTTTCTGCACCATACAGGAATATTGAGAAGATGTAACATTTTGCTATTCTTAGTTGAAATGCGTAGTTAATATTATAAAGTTATCTCATAGTGCTGTCCCTTGTATAGGGAGGGGTGTGGGAGTGTCTATTGACAACACAGGAGGACACATCTTAGGATGATAGAAAAGAGGAAGTAAATTACAGAGTTTTGGAGAGGAGGATCCGAAATTGTTAATTAAAACTGATCAAGCTGACATGTTTTTCTCTGTGGGACATATTAAAAGTACAAAAAGTGTGCAATAACTATCTTATCTTGTTACTTGTTGAAATAAAAAAAAAGCAGGATTTCAATCAAGCAACTTTTACTAGTAACAACAGATGAGAACTTAAGTCTAAGACTAACTTTTAAAGCTTAAACTAACAAGGAAGTCTTAGGAAGTGACACGAAAGTTTAGTTTGGAAGTTTAGGTTTTGTTTATAAAATCTTTCACTAGGATTGCTCAATGCCCAGTAAATTAATTACAAATAATATGAATATTAACAATATTAATATTAAATATGTGGTGATAAGCTACTCTTTAATATCATTTTAGTCTATGATATGGTTGAAATATGTACTTACTAATTTAAAACATCGCATCGGTAACTTGAGTTACACTTTACACTCTAACAGTTGAGTTAGTAAATTAGTAAGCTCTGTCTTGAGTCTTAAAGTTGAAGTACACAAATTATATCCTGAAAAGTTCTAAGCTCTAACTATGGCTGAAAATCAGAATGGGAATGAGTACAACGAAATCTATCGTGAATCTTGTGTGTACGTTTCAGCAGAAATTCAAGGCTACTTGGAAAGAAAAAAAGGGGTAAGTGTTTTATTTTTAATTTGTCACTTGTGTATCGTTTCTCTTGTATCTTCAACTTTAAGTTACATTACTTTATTGACTTTAACCATTTCTTCCATCGTTTTCATTATATAGAGCTGAACGGGAAACTTCGATAACAATTTCAATTGTCAATTTGTTCAATTACATTCATTTTCATTGAATTAAATTGACAGATCAACTCCATCAATTTAATTATTATTATCATTGTCTTTAACCATACATGAAAATGCAAACTTAAACTTGCGGCAATTCTAGTAGTTTTTCAATTACTTGTAAACAATTTTAATTTATATGTAGGCCCTATGTCCTAAAAGTTTATCTGTATTGTATGTCAGTATGTGTTCAGACTCCTGACTTTAATTAAAGAAAGCCCTGGTCAAGACAAATATGATGTAGCCAGTTGTAACCTTTGTGCTGTAGACTGTAGATACCATCTAAGGAAAGATCTAAAATCCAATGGCACATCTGAAACATTTCTTTGGGTCCACAAAGACTAAATATTCTCAAGTGAGTATGAGATCCAGCATTCCATTTTCAGCATTCAACACCTCAAATCTATTAAATGCAGCAAAAAATTTTTTAAAGTGAAAATTTTAAGTTTAATATTCAAATTTAGTAGCTTTAATTTTAAATTAAATTTTATACCATACATATACCCATACAAGATACATACCAAATGAACTAAAAACACCAACTTTCATTGTATTGCCTAAAAAGAATAAGTAAAAAAAAAGTAAAGTACCCCCCGTCACGCCAAGTGGCGTATAGGTAAATATGGTGTTAGTGACCCTATATTTTACAGACCTTCAGCACATGATTTTTGGGGTAATGTGGTCGGTATTACGCCCGTGCTGCTTTACTTTCCCAGAAAAAATCCGGTACCCATTTAAGGCTGGGTGAACCCGGAGCCGTCGGTTGGGATCGAACCCTACCCCTTGTCCGTAGTAGTCCAGTTCACTAACCACTGAGCTATCGCGGCTCCCACTAATTTTTAGGGAATTAGTAAAACCCAGGTGTCCTCGCCAGGGTACGAACCCCGGCTGTTGCCGTGGTAAGCCAACCGGCCTAAAAAGAATGGTGCAGTTGAATGCAGTGATTTTAGAACAATAAATGTTGCTTAATGAACCATATAACAAAGATCTTGCTTAAAGTTATACAAGGAAGGATTCAGAATAAAATCAATATGGAATTAGAAGAACACCAATCTGGATTTTGGAAAAACAGTTTAAAAAAAAAGAATCCATATTCTGCATGAGGACATTAATAAAAAAGTTATTGAGTTATTTGCGGGTCATCATCATTGCACTCCGAACATGTCCATGGGTGCTCAGATCCCCTCCTCAGCAATTCCCTCAGTGTCCAGCGACTGACGACTCCAGTTCTATGTTGGTTGATAAGTCTTCTTACACGGCCACTAAGTGTCTCATTTCTGGCTGTGCCCATCTTAACTCCCATTTCCATCATCCGAAGAAGTGACGTGGATCTGTGTTTGTCGAAGTCCTGTGCTCTTCCCACATCTCGGAGGGCATTGATGATGTCCGCCCGATCCATTGGTTGCCCGTCCTCAACGACAGCGCAGCTAGCCAACCTGTCCGCCCTTTCATCATTCCCCGTACTCCCGCATGTCCAGGGACATAGACAAAGGTGACCTTACGTATCTTGGATTTCTGCAACGACTCTACCCATTGCATGCGTACAGAGCCCACCTCCACTTTTTTTATCATGCTCATCGAATCACTCAGTATACATGCGTGGGTGTAGTCTTGTGACTCTAACCATTTGAATGCCTTGGTCACTGCCATCGCCTCCATTGTCATGCTACTCGTGATCACGACGTATGCACCACTGTCTTCGTAGACTATTCTGCCTGCCGAGCGTGCTGTAAATGCCCATGCACTTCTTTGGTGTTGTCTTACTGATCCGTCTGTATAGATGACTGCATCTTTCTCATCGGTGTTATCGAAGATGAGACCGTTGACCTCAGCATTAACCACGACCGGGTTCTGTTCCCTACTTTTCCTGTCGAGTGTGACAATACACGAGAAAGTTCCCTTGAATGACGTAGGCACCGGTATCCACTCCTCACCAACGCTGATATTGGTAAGCCCACAAACCTGTTTGATGACATCTTCTGCTCGGCCCACCCATGATTTGCCTCTTTTTAGCCTGTCACCTTTCTCTGTGTTGAGCACGTGGTGCAATGGATGCTCTGTATCTGTACTAATCTTCAGGTATGCTCGTGCCTCCAGATCTTGATTCTGTCATCCATGGTTGGAAAGTCAAGAAGATACCTCATTGCTACACAGGGAGTGTCCCTCGTACATCCCAGGATAATGCGCATGGCTTCATTTTGTATTTTCTCCAGCCTATCAATTTGAGTTGTGCTGACAGTAAGAATTGCCAGGGCATATTCGATAGGTGCGAGGACTAATCCCTGGAACAGAAGAGTAAGTAGCCTCTGCTCGTTGTTGGCAGCTGCCATGACCTTCAAGGCGGCTAATCCTTTGCGGTATTTTGTTATCACATGGTCGACGTGGTCCCGAAAACACAGGCTGCGATCAAACTTAAATTCCAAGGTATGTCATCAACTTGTCACTGGTCACCTCATCAGCTCCCATTCGTACTACTGGTGTGGTCATATGAACGATATGATTGTTAAGGGAGAACCATGAAACTGATGCTTTATTAGGATTAACCACGGCACCTGATACCCCACACCAGGAAGAAATGCGATCGAGTTCGTCTTGCATTGTGGAAGCGATTCCCCGTCTGTCTCTTCCTTGTCGATATACCAGAATATCATCAGCAAAAGTCATAGTTCTTCCCCTCCCATCCAGCTGTTGTTCCGTGATCGTTATTGTGTACACGTTAAATAGAACTGGTGACAATGGTGAGCCTTATGTTGAAATAAAAAAGTACACAGAAGTAAACAAACCAATACATACTTGCTTCATAGACTACACCAAAGCTTTAGATAAAATACATCATAAACAACTTATAGACTGCCTAAAAGATATGCATCTAGATGACACAGACTCACATCTGATGTGTAATTTATACTGGAATTTAACAGCAATAATTATAGCAAAGAGAACTTTACTCTCTCTATACTCCAAGCTGTCTAATATCTTCTCTTTTTGTCAACCACAATCTCTCTTTCCCTGAATTTTGCCAGTAAGTATTCCAACTTTCCTCTTCTCACAGTGTGCTCATAATATATTGAATGTTTCTTTCTGATGTTTTTTAGGACCTCCCTTTTTTTTTTTTGTTTTCCAGCTTTTACCTCTGACGGAATTCCTAGAGACTAGGATCTGAATTTTGCGTGTTAATCCATTTTTCCCTGGCAGCCATGTGCACAGGGATCCCTTGCTGCACAGGCAGATAACTCTGACTTCGGAGGTACTCATATTTTTTCCGTCCATGAGTAATTGACGTTTCAAGCCGGGCTTCGCTGCTGAGACCAGGGGTGGTTGCCGCAGAGCAAAATCGAAATAAAAATCCCAACCGATGTAACTGGGATTTGAACCCACAACCTCTCTGTCTCGAGGCCGGTGTGTTGCCTCGAGATCAACCAGTTCCTGAGCTCCCTTTTTTGTACAACAAAGAGCTCCCTTCTTGTGTTGACCTCTTTGAGAGTTTCCTCATTGGTCTTTTTAGCTGTCCAGGGAACTTTCAACATTCTTCTGAAAAAATTCATTTCTGTGGCCTCTAAGCATATTTTCATTTGTTTGTCTATTGTCTATGATTTGCTTCCGTAAATCAGAATTGGCTCTATATAGCACTGATGAACACTCTTTCTCATTCCTATTGACTTAGACTTGTTTCATAAGATATTTTTCATTTTCTGAAATGCTATTTTGGCCTGAGCTATTCTGCTTTTTATTTCTGTAGTGCGTCTTCCATCAGATGTTATTATTGTGCCAAAATATTAGATGCATTGCGCTTTTTTTCAGATTTGTCCTGTTTATTTTTATGCTGCATGATGGTGATGATTGTTTCTTTCTATATTACTAGCAGAAAATCCTAAAAATCTACAATTACTTAATGAAATAAAAACGACAAGCAAAAAATATGGATTAGATGTGAATATCAAAAAGACTAAAACTATGACCATAAATAGAGATAATGAGCAAAATCTACAAGTGGATATCTAAAGTTGAAGAAAAAAACCTGGAAACAGTTCAGAGCTACATCTACCTTGTACATACTATAACCAGTGATGGAAAATGTAAGACTGAAATAAACAAAAGAATAAGAATGGCAAAAAGTAATTTTTAAAAGCAACACAAAAATATATAAAAATATATAAAAGGATATATTTTAAAATATTTTTGTGTTATTGTTTATTGTTCCAGCTGAAGACCTACTTGGCTAAAACGTCGTTCAATTTTTGTTTTGTTTCTCACCTACATAAAGCTGTTACCATTCTACTTTTTTCTCTGTTTTTAAAATTGTCATTATTATCATCAGCTTTACAGCAGCTTTGCATCTCTATGCATCTTAATGCCTTTACTCCTCAAGCAGCTCTCATGTGAATCACCTTCACAGGATAATGAACATCAAATGATAAGACTAAGTAACCTACTATAGCGTCTTTCAACAAAATAATCTTTCATCCATGATAACAACACTTAGGAGTTAGAGACAAAGATGGCTGGTCTAAGTAAGAAGTTTGGAAAACAGTCGTATTCCTAAACAATTATTGTATGTCGATCTTAAGGACAGAAAGAGACCAAAGGGCAGACCAGTGCTGAGATATAAGGATGTTTGCAGGGCTGTCTTAAGTGAATTTTCAATCAGAGAAAGAAACTGAGAGAAAATCTGGCATCATATTTCAGCACATGGGGATCAAAAATAAAGAACGGGACAGCAAAATTAAAGGAAGCAATTATGTCAAATTCAGAAGTCTGAAAGTGCAGGAGAAAGTAGATACGGCCAGGCTTCCCAAATACACCTTGTTCATTCTGTGGTCGGATTTGTCTATCAAATATCACTAGACTCAGCCATGAGATAAGCAGTTCTGTGAAATAGTAAACTACTGACTGATCATGATTGCTTGCTACCCACCGTATGTCAAGACACTAAAGGCCACATATATATATATATATATATATATAGTTGCACAAAGGTATTTTTTTTTTCCATTGGGAGTCTGACTCTTTAATTTCAATAATACTGATATCTTGTTTTCCATTCTTTTTTAGATAATTAAGGTAGAGCTTTTAAAAATGAACCATAATAAAAGTTTATGGAAGAAAAGAAATTCAGTAATTGTAAGCAGTTTAACTTTCATTTTTAAGCCCATTATAAAACCAAATCATAAACTGAATATAAAAATATCCAAACTAATTTACTTCTTTGCTTACAATGCATAATATTATATTTTACACCTTATGGTTTATTACATTCATCCTATAAATAGGTTGAGAACATAAGATGTAGAGAATATGAACCTTTATTGTAAAACATCAAGGCACGGATTAATAACCTACATTGAATTCAACCTTTGAAATAAAGACACCAAATTTTGATATGACATTTTGCTTGTGAACAAGATTATCTTATCAATTGTTTCAATTGTCTGTTATCAGTTATCATATCAATATTTCAGTAATCTGTTATTAGAAATTCAAAACTGTCAATTTACTCAAGTTCTGTATGGCCTCTAGCGTCTTGACAGATGGTTGATAGCAAGCAATCATGATAAGCCAGTAGTTTGGTTAAGTATTAGTGTCTCATATTGGGTGCTGCTTTACTGAACAGCTTCACTCGTGGCTGAATTTGCCAATATTGGACAGACAGATCCATCCGCAGAATGAACAAGATATTTTTGTGGTACCTGGCCTTGTCTCTTTTCTCTTGCGCCTTCTGAATTTGATATCAGCACTGTCTCGAAAGATGCTGTGCCGTTTTTTAATTTTTGTTCACCATGTGCTATGATTTGCAGTCACATTTTCCCAGTTTCTTTCACTGATAAAAAAATTCCCTCAAGGAAGCCCTGCAAACATCCTTGATTCTCAGCACTGGTCTGCCCTTTAGTCTCTTTCCATCCTTATGTTCGCCATACAATATTTGTTTGTTAATACGATTGTTTGCCATTCTTCTTACATGGCCCAGCGTCCTTTGTCTATGACTCCTAAGTGTTGCCATTATTTATGGGAGTTTGGCTCATTGTAAGACATTAGAGTTAGTTACTTTGTCCTGCCATTTGGTTGGTTGGTTGCGTGCGCCTGATGACTAAAGTATTCTAGAGCATCGTGGTAGACTAGAATATTCCTCTTCATCATCCGCCCTTACAAGGACGTAGTGGACATGTCTGCATTGTGTTGTGGTTTGCAGTATAACTGTTAAATTTTCGCCTTTCAGCCCAACAGATCCGACTTCAGCATGACATTTTTGAGTATCGGGTTGTCTTCCCTCTTTGATCCCTGCACGCTTGGCCAGACTAGACAGGTTAGTCTGTTACTGGAGGCACTGCGGAGAGGTGGAGCAGGGTCTGGATAGTTTTGGTTCACCGATCCTGGCGCAAGCCATCAGCTGTGGGTCGCTGACAACTTCCAGCTCTGGTACTGGGAGGCGCGCCTTCGCCTCCGTCCTGTCATTTGATGTTCATAGTCATTCGAAGCCCGTACATGAAAGTTGTTTAACCTTTTCTCCTTCTCCTGCCCTGCATAGGCAGTCAAAGTTTCTGATCCATATAGAAGTGTACTAAGCACTCATCTTTGGTAAATTTGAATCTTAGTCCTGGGTGTTAAATTGGTGTTGGCCCATGCCCTATCTTTAAGTTTACCAAATTTGGAAGCTGCCTTTCCGATTCGGGAATTATTTCTCCTTCAAGGGAGACAGTGGTTGTGACCATAGAACTGAGATAGGTGAACTTTCTCACAGATTCAAGGGTTATGTTATTTAGTGATTTAGCTGTGGGGCTGGCTACACCTTGTTGAAGCACTGCAGTCTTCTGAATACTTACTGACATGGAGAATAAATAATGTGATCCAGCTAGATTGCCAATCATTGACTGCAGGATGGATTCATCATGAGCAACCTGTGCTGCATCATTGACTGCAGGATGGATTCATCATGAGCAACCAGTGCTGCATCATTGACTGCAGGATGGATTCATCATGAGCAACCAGTGCTGCATCATTGACTGCAGGATGGATTCATCATGAGCAACCAGTGCTGCATCATTGACTGCAGGATGGATTCATCATGAGCAACCAGTGCTGCATCATTGACTGCAGGATGGATTCATCATGAGCAACCAGTGCTGCATCATTGACTGCAGGATGGATTCATCATGAGCAACCAGTGCTGCATCATCAGCGAATAGAAGCTCCTTGATTAGGGTCTCAGTTGTCTTTAATTTTGACCTCAGACGTGCAAGATTGAATAAGAAGCTGTCAGATCTTGTTATTGAGTTATTTAAGCTGTCAGATCTTGTTATTGAGTTATTTAAGCTGTCAGATCTTGTTATTGAGTTATTTAAGCTGTCAGATCTTGTATGGATGTAGATGTCTCCAGAGATGGTTTCAAATGCATTGTATAGAAGGGCAGCAAAAAATATACTGAATAGAGTAGGGGCAAGGACACATCCTTATTTGTCTCCACAGTTCATTTCAAAGGGCTGGGAAGATCTACTGTCAAACTGGATGATGGCAGACATATTGTTGTGAAACAACTTGATCAACTTAAGTAATGTAGGAGGACAGCAAACATGTTCCAGTACCTTGTATAGACCTACTCTGCTCACTGTGTCAAATGCCTTTGTAAGATCAACAAAGGCTATAAATAGAGGTCTTCTTTGTTCCTTGCATTTTTCTTGCAACTGGTGTAGAGTAAAAATCATATCTATGATTGACCATCCAGCTCTAAGCCCACACTGGGACTCAGGAAGGATATGTTCCGCCAATTGATGTAGGCGCTTTAAAACAATTCTTGCAAATGCCTTTCCAGTTTTACTCAGGAGGGATACCCCTATAATTGTTGCAATCGCCCTTATCCCACTTATCCCCCTTATTTTTATATAACATTACAAATCTTGACATCTTTCATGTCTTGGGGTATGTCGCCACTTCTCCAGCATTGGACAAGGAATTTGTAGAGGTGGGGCAGGAGTGGTTCAAGGTTTTCCTAGAGTATTTCGGCTGGGATGTTGTTGTTACCAGAAACTTTTCCACTTGAGAGGTCGCCGATGACATCATGAAGTTCTTTCTCAGTGGGTTCATTGTCCAGTTTTGTCAGCACTGAGTATTTTGGGACTAGCTGGTCTAGGAGTGGGCTTGCTGGTCTGTCTTCAGAATATAGACTTGAGTAATGTTCGACCCATATCTCCAGCTGTTTAGTTTTGTCACTGATAGACTCACCGTTAGCATCTTTTAAGGGAGCAATTTTTGAGATGCTTGGCCTAGAGCAATCCTAATGTTGTTGTACATAGTTCATCAATCACCCAGCTCAGCAACTTTCTAGATTGTAGAGCACAGATTTGACTAGTACTCATTTGCACATCTCCTTGATTCCCATTGTACTTCTGCTCTTGCTTGTTTGAATTTGTTTTTTGTGTTCTGGCATGGGTAGTTCTTTAGGGCTAGGAAAGCCTTCTTCTTCTCTACAAGTAGCATGAGTTTCATAGAGTTTTCTTGAACCCAATCCTTGGTAAAGTGTTGCTCTTTACCAAAAGAAGAGATTGCACAGTCAATGATGTGAGATTTTAGCTGGTTCCATGAATCATCAACATTGTCTATGTCTTCTGCTTTTTCCATGCATTTCTGGAAAGCATTCTTGAAGAGGACTTGGGTGACAGATAATTTTGTTGTGGTGATATTGATCTTAGGCCTGGATGGTTCTCTAGATTTGTGAAACCTTTTGGTGGTTGCCTTCATTTTACTTATGACAAGTGCATGGTCTATGTCACAGTCTGCGCTATGGTCTGCTCTGATTACTCTAACATTATTTAAGTGTTGTCTGTGAACTAGGATAAAGTCCAGCTGGTGCCAATGTCCGGACCTTGGGTGACGCCATGTTGCTTTTTGTCGGTTCTTGATGCTGAAAAAGGTGTTGGTAGCACACAGGTTGTTAAGGGAACAAAATTCTAGAAGTCTCTGACCATTTTCATTCATTTTGCCAACACCATGATGTCTTAGGCATGATGGCCATGAATGATAGTCAGATCCAATGCATGCATTTAGGTCACTCAGTATGTAGTTGTTCTGCTTTGGGGATTGAATCCAAGGTAACTTGGAGCATCTCGTAAAATTGATCTTTATCTGCTGTGGTTGCTACTATTGTTGGAGCATAGGTGCTGATGATGTTAATTGGTCCAGCTTTTTAATGGATTTTTAGTGTTATTATGTGTTCTGATGTACCATTTGGGGTGTTTATAGAATGTATGAGCTTATTATGCACAGCAAAACCCACTCCATGTAAGCGAGGCCGCTCAGGTTTTAGCCCCTGCCAGAAAAAGGTATAATTTTTTTTTCCCTGGCTGAACCACAATCTGCAAGCCTTGTTTTCTGAAGGGCTGCAATATCAACATGTAGTCTCTGCAGCTCCACGTCGATGAGGGTTGTTTTCCTATGTTTTCTACATTCATGAGGTTGGTGTTATTTAATCCAGGAGACATGGTTCTAACGTCCCATGTGCCGAGTATGAGAGATTGAGTTTTCCTTCTGCTGTGTCCTAACAAGGATGGAACTGACATTTCAAGTTATAACAATACAAAAAAAAACTATTGTCCATTCCAAAACTTATGCCCCTCTTCAAAGTGCTACAACACTTAAAAAATCATGCTCTCTCAAAGGTTAACAAAGATTTTTGGACAAAATGTCAAGACCAGGTCTTCCGTGAAGTAAAAAGTAAAGTAACCCCGTCACGCCAAGTGGCTTATAGGGAAATATGGTGTTAGTGACCCTATATTTTACAGACCTTCAGCACATGATTTTTGGGGTAATGTGGTCGGTATTACGCCCGTGCTGCTTTACTTTCCCAGAAAAAAATCCGGTACCCATTTAAGGCTGGGTGAACCTGGAAGCCGTCGGTTGGGATCGAACCCTACCCTTTGTCCTTCAGTTCACTAACCACTGAGCTATCGCGGCTCCCTCTTCCGTGAAGAAGATTAATATTTTAAGAAGGATGGTTTGTGCTTTATTCAGTAATCAACCTGTTAGACACATCTGATTCTGAATGATAATCGTTACTCTAAAGAAGTCTGCTGCAAAATAAATTTGCTTGCCAGTATGTTGACATCAAAAAGTAAAACAGGTCTTTTTCATGACTATTCCAATCATCCAGAAGATTTGACTTCAATACTGAATGAAACCAATTATAAGCATAAGAAACATTCACTATCAATTCTGCTTCTACTATTTACTCACTTCATTCTTTCTGACATTGATAATTATTATAGAAACATGTAGCCTACAAGATGAAACCAACACATATAATTCAGTACTATCTGTAACAATTTGCCTGAATTTTGATGATATACCAATGGCTTATCAGAAGTCAAGAAAATGATAAGCTTACTCTAAATTCAATTTTTTAGGGGCAGAGTAATTGCTTCACTGACAAAGATCAAAGGAACCAGCCACTTTAATTAAACTGCATTAGCCACTTTATTTTAAATTATACATTTGTAACGTCACAGATCTCATCTACAATTAGGAAGAGAAGGTAGACATATGTCGAACATGTGCTGAGAAGAAACAAACAACAAAAGAATTCCAAAGCAGGCTTGTTTATGGGAAACATCAGGATGCAGAAAAAGAGGAAGACCTAAAGAGATACTGAAATGAACACTTATAAGAGAAGCAAAGTTGGCTGGCATGGACTCATTAGATAAGATTGAATATCTTGCCCAGAATGGAGATGGGTGACAAAAACATTACAAGCTCTATGCAACATCTCACATCACGGGAAGGACCAAGATCAAGAACTTCTTAGACAATGTAAGACCACATGCAAACAAATCATGGTGATTTCATGAAGAACTTCTTAGACAATGTAAGACCACATGCAAACAAATCATGGTGATTTCATGAAGAACTTCTTAGACAATGTAAGACCACATGCAAACAAATCATGGTGATTTCATGAAGAACTTCTTAGACAATGTAAGACCACATGCAAACAAATCATGGTGATTTCATGAAGAACTTCTTAGACAATGTAAGACCACATGCAAACAAATCATGGTGATTTCATGAAGAACTTCTTAGACAATGTAAGACCACATGCAAACAAATCATGGTGATTTCATGAAGAACTTCTTAGACAATGTAAGACCACATGCAAACAAATCATGGTGATTTCATGAAGAACTTCTTAGACAATGTAAGACCACATGCAAACAAATCATGGTGATTTCATGAAGAACTTCTTAGACAATGTAAGACCACATGCAAACAAATCATGGTGATTTCATGAAGAACTTCTTAGACAATGTAAGACCACATGCAAACAAATCATGGTGATTTCATGAAGAACTTCTTAGACAATGTAAGACCACATGCAAACAAATCATGGTGATTTCATGAAGAACTTCTTAGACAATGTAAGACCACATGCAAACAAATCATGGTGATTTCATGAAGAACTTCTTAGACAATGTAAGACCACATGCAAACAAATCATGGTGATTTCATGAAGAACTTCTTAGACAATGTAAGACCACATGCAAACAAATCATGGTGATTTCATGAAGAACTTCTTAGACAATGTAAGACCACATGCAAACAAATCATGGTGATTTCATGAAGAACTTCTTAGACAATGTAAGACCACATGCAAACAAATCATGGTGATTTCATGAAGAACTTCTTAGACAATGTAAGACCACATGCAAACAAATCATGGTGATTTCATGAAGAACTTCTTAGACAATGTAAGACCACATGCAAACAAATCATGGTGATTTCATGAAGAACTTCTTAGACAATGTAAGACCACATGCAAACAAATCATGGTGATTTCATGAAGAACTTCTTAGACAATGTAAGACCACATGCAAACAAATCATGGTGATTTCATGAAGAACTTCTTAGACAATGTAAGACCACATGCAAACAAATCATGGTGATTTCATGAAGAACTTCTTAGACAATGTAAGACCACATGCAAACAAATCATGGTGATTTCATGAAGAACTTCTTAGACAATGTAAGACCACATGCAAACAAATCATGGTGATTTCATGAAGAACTTCTTAGACAATGTAAGACCACATGCAAACAAATCATGGTCATCCATCCAGTGCTTTCGGAGATGATGACATTTAAAAGGCATCAGTTTTGGATGTGGCTTCTCACAAATGATCTTTGTTCCACCAGCATATTTTCAAAGGTAAAGCCTACACTCCTCATTTCTTCATCATACATATTTTGAAACTTCAATGCCGTTGTTCATTCTCAGCCTCATTTTCAATTTCCTTAGTGTCGCTGCTTCGTTAAGAGTAAACATTAGATACAACTTCTCTTCATACAATTTCTTTATTGACTTGCTGTCTTGTACTCCTTGAACACAAATATACATATTCTTGGGCCCAGCAGTGAAATGACTGTTTACATAACTACAAATATGCATGGTTCTCTTCTCAAGGTTTGATATAGAATGATAAAGACTCCCCCCATTTACACTCTCTGTAAAAATATTGTTAAAAACTTCAAAGTATTAGTTTGAAGTGTAATGAATTTCATTTTTAGACTCATTGTAAAATACTCCCAGCCCACAAGTTTTTCTATGCCTTTGAAATGAATAAGAACCTGCAGGCAGCTATCAATATAAGCGTGACGGTGGTTAAATAGCATGAATCCATGCGAGAAATCCATGCAAATTAAGTTTTTTTTTAAAATTACGTGTGTAATGTTAACTAATAGAAATTGTAAACATTCTATTTGACTAGTGTCATTTCATATGTCTATTTGTTTTTATATACTGCAATTAAGAGAAAATTAAAACCATCCATTTCTTTGCAATGAAATTATTTTTTTAACGTCATGACAGTAAACAGTTCACATACAAAATTTCAAGAATTAAAAGAAGATGGTTATTGAGTTATTAGCGGGTCATCATCATTACATTCCGAACATGTCCATAGAAGGTTATTAAGTTATAGCATTTTGAAGAGGGGCATGGGTTTTGGAATGGAATATAGTAGCATTTTTCTTTATTATTATACTTTAGACCAGCACAGCATCAATCCAGTTATGTGTTTACTATCACTATTGCACAATGACATCATTCATTTCCTTGTTGTTTTGATGAATATTAAGTGAATATGTACTTTAGATTTTAAATCATATTTTTGTGCGTGTGGAAATATTACACCCTTATTATGTATTATTTTACAAAAAGTTGGGAAAAGACATAGTCTTTCATTTTAACAGGCATCGTACTTGATAATGATGATGATGACAATGATGATGATAATATATCATCTAACAAAGAAAAATATAAATTTTAGTGCAAACTGTAAGATCCAAATGTAATTTTTCATTTCTATGATAAAGACTATAGAAAGCAGTGTATTAGTAAATAAGATAAAACAAGTAAAGCATAATTACATGAGATGTATGAATCATCATCATCATCATGTGCCCGGGGGGACTGGTTGGTCTCGAGGCAACACGCCAGCCTCGAGACAGAGAGGTTGTGGGTTCAAATCCCAGCTACACTGGTTGGGATTTTTATTTATGATTTCTCTCTGCGGCAACCACCCCTGTTCTCAGCAGTGAGACCTGGCTTGAAACGTGACGGAAAAAATATGAGTACCTCCTAAGTCGGAGTTATCTGCCTGTACAGCGAGGGACCCTTGTGCACACAGCTGCCAGGGAAAAATGGATTAACATGCAAAATTCAGTTCCTAGTCTCTAGGGACTTCGGCAGAGGTAAAAGCTGGCGAACACAAAAAAAAAAAAAAATCATGTGCCAGGCTTGCTTATATAGATGATAATAAATTTTAACAACTGATGCTATAACCTCTGATTAAAAAAAATAAATATAATGATCAATTATAATTATTAAAAGATATACTCACTAATTCTTTTATAGGTTCTAGGTGGCAGGTTAAAACAGTGGTGTTCCTTACAAGGATCTACTCTCTATCTGCAGAAGGTAAGCCTTTCATTTATCTTTATATACTTGCTGTTCCGTACAGGTTCCTTGACATCTTCTTGCTTTAACTATTTATCATCCATTCTGTAAAATCATATTTTTTACTAATTGGTTATTATTTATCACATTTACACTTTCTGCTTTTAACATATCTGGTAGGTTGGTTTACTTTTTTGTACCCCTTTTCTAATTATTGCAATTTCTTTAAAAGTAATAATCTTTATTAACAAATTTTGACTGATCTTGTATTATTTAATATTTAAGTCCAGAGTATTTATTTATATTGTTTATAATAAAGATGGAAGGAAAGTGGATAAATACAAGATGATAAATATACATTTATATATTCAGGTAACACAAATGAACATCAAAGAGGCATTCTAATAAAACGAGAGCTACACAAATATATAAATACTCACTTGACGTACAGTGATAGGATTATGGTAATGTTTCCTAGTTTATCTAATATTCCATTAATCTATCTTTATCATGGTCAGCTCTTGAGTCTGATGTTCTCATAGCGTTTATTAAAGAATCATTGTGTTAGGTTTTGGATTATTTTTCTTATCACATAGCCAAACCATTTTATCTGTTGTTTCTTTATGTATTTTATGGCAGGAATTATTCCTAGCTTTTTTATCGTTCATTTCGGATCAGATCTTTCAATCTGTTTCCTATCATTCATCTAACATATATCATTTCACAAGTAGTTATTTTTCTTATTGTTCTTATTGTTAAATTAGATAGTATGAAAAAAATAATACAAATGTACTCTCCTACTTAGAAAATGAAACCAAAAGAATTCTGAAAGTACTTGGACTATAAATTTGTCACATCTGATAAAGAGTAAAGCAAAAAAAGTCAAGAGCCCCATCACGCCAAGTAGCGTGTAGGGAATATGATGTTCTTCTTCTTCTACCTTTTTAGCTCCCAGTGGAGCATAGGTCTTCAACAAACACTTTCCAAGTCGTTCTGTTTTTTGCCATTCTTTTAAGATCATTCCATGTCTTCCCCATCATCTTCATCTCTGCTTCTATCTGTCTTCTCCAAGAATTCCTTGGTCTTCCTCTTTGTCTTTTCCCCATGGGGATTCCAAAAAAGGGCCTGTTATGTAATACTCTCAATTGGCTTCCATAGTGTGTGTCCTACCCAGCGCCATCGTCTTCGCTGTATCTCTTTATCCACTGGTATTTGACTGGTACATTTCCATAATTCCACGTTAGTGACTTTGTCCTGCCATTTTCATCCCTTTATTCTGCGCAAGCATCCATTAATGAAAGTCTGTACCTTCATGATTGTCAATTTTGTTGTTCTCATGTTTCACAGCCATATAACAGGACTGACTTAACATTTGAGTTGGAAATTTTTATTTTTGTATTTAACCTAATTTCTTTGGATCTCCATATGTTTCCCAGTGCAAAGAATGAATATGATGTTAGTGACCATAATTTTTTATAGACCTTTGGCACTTTATTTTTTGGGGTAATGTGGTTGGTATTACACCCACACTGCTTTACTTTAAAAAAAAAATCCGGTACCCATCTAAGTCTGGGTGAACCTGGAAGCTGTCGATTAGGATTAAACCTGACCTCTTGTCTTTGTAGTCCAGTTTACTAAACATTGAGCTATTGTGGCTCCTCTAATAAAGAGTGGTGCAATTAAATTACACGTACTTACTCATTTGTCAATCCATTTGCTTATAAATATTGAGTTTGAATGAAAAACTTTCAACTATAAGATAACAATAAGATTGACTAGTTGGTAAAGTAAGATGGAAAATTACACCAGCCAGATACAAGAACTACTTTCTTAATATCTTTATGAACAGGATGCATCCCTGCAAGAAATTTCAGTGTGATGGTTAACACATATAGGACAAAGGTCACGACCATTAACAATAAAATAAAATACGTAACCCAGATTAGTTTTGAGAACAAGAAGCTGAAGTAAGTAAAACAGTTCAAATATTTGGAAAGTATTTAAGCAACAAATGAGAAAACTAAAACAAAAATTTAAAACAGAAACAACAAAGCAAATTAAAAAAATTAGACAGATAAGACCAATAAAAAAAATGTGATGATGGGTACAAAACGAGCAATACACAAGTCAGTATATCTCTCAATGTTGTTCTATCAGTGTCAAACATAGACATTTGACAGCAGCGGAAAAAATAAATATCACATTTACTGAAATAAGATGTCCTAAACAAATACTTAATGTGACAATAAAAGACAAAATAAGAAATGAAGAAATCATGAAAAGAGTGAGGATAACACCAATTCTGAGCTTCATCCAGAAATAACAAATAAAATGATTTGGATATGTAATGTAGTTTCCTGCAAATATCATTCCACAACAAGCATTAACAGATGCAATAACAGAAGAGGTAGAGGGAGACACTCCAAGAGATAAACAAAATATTTGATGTCACACAAAGCTCCAGAGATCATTGTCAGGAGCAGTCCTTTTCCCCTTGACACTGAAAGACAAATGAAGATAAAGAATATTGTCATGAAAATGTCTTATATAAATTCTAATTATCTGGGATATGCCATAAAAAAATAATACATAAGTTTTATTTCTAAAATGAACACATTAGTAAGACAACTAAAATATCATTGTCAAACAGCTGTGAGTAATACACATTTCCTTGTTCCAATAGTTGGCTGTACTGTTATGATCCCATCACAACCACAGAAAATACATAACTAGCACATAACTACCGACATTCATGTAATTTCTTCTCCACTAGGTGAGTTATGACAAAACCACCTCTTTCAACAAAATTACATAATACTCTTGTTTTATATATATCTTTCAAGACTAATTTATATCCTACATTACTTATCTCAGAAACAAGGAGATGTGATGGAAACAATTGACATACAAGATGCCCAAAATATAAAGAAAATCACCAGTGAATACACAGGGACACATTTTGAAATAAGCTTTAAAAAGAAGAACCTTGTGTTTGTAAGTATCATTCCTGCCATATATTCATTACTATGAGCAAATAATAGCAACTTGATTTCTCCTACTATCAAGTACCGGGCCTGCTGGCGTAGGTGATCATGTCTCCCCACAACTTTTGATCACGACAGTTATTTATCATTTCTGTTGGTTGACCTTCTGTCAAGCCATTCTCTTAAGCTGTCTGGTATCTTTTTTATTTGCTTCCCTCTATCTATATATTAAACTTCTAGGTATGTTTATTATAGTATGCTTTGTGTAGATTTGGAATCTTTCCACTGTTGGTATACACATTCTTATCCTAAACATTTATGTGTTAGGGTCATGTTATAAGAATCGACAACAACCACATCCCCAAGCAAGTATTGGAGAGCTTGTAGATAGGTTCAACCTATGGGTAGACCAAAACTGAAGTACAAAAATGTCTTCAAAACATCTCAAAGTGAATTCTCCATCTGTGATGAAAAATTTGAAAGCTTGCTGATGATCATAGCACATGGTGAAGATGTATACAGCCGAAGTATGATAACATTTTAACATGGATTTAAGTCAAAGTTAGAAGAAAAAAGAGGCAAAACCCCTCAACATAAAACTGCCCTGTTCATTCATCAGCCGAACCTACCATTTTGATTAATGGCAAGATTAGACATGAGAGAAGCTTAGCAAAACAACACTGATCACAGTTTTTCCTATCTGAGTTTGTACCAGACTAGTAAGTCTTTCTTATCTTAGTTTGTACAGGCTAATAAGTCTTTCTTATCTTAGTTTGTACAGACTATTAAGTCTTTTCTTTCTGAGTTTGTACAGACTAATAAGTCTTTCTTATCTGAGTTTGTACAGACTAATAAGTCTTTCCTATTTGAGTTTGTATCCAGAGTAAGATAGACAGACAGCATCAAAGAAATGCTATAACAAAATCAGTTGAAAATGATTGAAGTCCTCCAAAGGGGCAAAACCAGAACATTGTATTTTCCTCGACACCCAAATGGATACAAGAGGAAGTGAAGAACGAAAGAAAAAGAGAGTGATACTGTATCGCTGTGTCTAATCCAATAGGTTTTAAAACCGGCTCTAACCAGATCCTGATGTTTATACTCTTATCTTATTTGTGGACAGACTAGATTTTCAAATCATTAAGCCCCCAGTGCACTGGACTACAAAGGACAAGAGGCTGGGTTCGATTCTGACTGACGGCTGCCAGGTTCACCCAGCCTAAGTAGGTACCAGATTTTTTCTGGGAAAGTAAAGTGGCATGGGCGTAATACTGACCACATTACCCCAAAAATCATGTCCAAAGGTCTATGAAAGTTATGGTCACTAACACCATATTCCCTATAAGCCACTTGTCATGACCGGGCTCTTTACTTTTTTTTTAAGTCCTCAGTGCAAAGAATTGCTACAGTTTACTTAGATTTTTTTTGTAGAATGTCAATAAAGTGCTTTCTGTTTCTACTTGAATTCCATGTTTTAATTGGATAAAAATATAATTTAATAAAAAGAAATCAAGAAATGTATTAGTGAAGCTGGAATATACAGACTCTTGTCACTAGAAGAATTATACATTTTACCAGTTGAACTGATGAGAATAAGTAAAATGATTAGCGTGTAATATTCTAAAGATATTAGAGGAAATTAGAGAAATCGCCAATCAACCACTAATATCTTCAGTAATAAAGAAAAGACGATGGTCATACGTTGGACATGTGATGAGAAGAGATAATAATCGAATAGCAAAGCAAGCTCTCATATGGGAAACAACAGGTAAAAGAAAAAGAGGAAGACCCAGGGAGACACTGAGAAGAACATTGATGAGAGAGGCAAGAGCAGCAGGAATCGGCTCCCTCAATGAGATAGAGCTGCTTGCACAGAACAGAGACAGATGGCGAGATTTGATAAAATATCTTTAAAAGAAAACTGCTAGAACAAAAATTCAGATAGGAGAAGGTGTATCTTGGTCTACGCCCTATGGGCCGGTTACGGCTCGAAAGGTCAATAGATAGATAGATAGATTCTAAAGATAGAAACTTCAAGTTGGTGTTACTGAGGCACAGATAAAATGACACTTGGGCATTTGGTGCAGAAGTATGAAACAATAGAAACAGGAAGTTTATATAACCAGCACAAGTACTCTATTGAGAAATGAATTGTCATAGTAAAAAGTTAAATGAAGTCAGAGTTTTCTCAGAAAAAAAAGAGGACATTTATTTTTTTCAACTTTCATTACAATTTCATTGTGTTTTGTTTAAATAGAAGGCTATGGGGTAGTCTAAAGAGCAAGAAAACAGGAGTAATGGTTGTCTTAAAGAAAAAGGGTTCACATAAAATCTGTTTGCCTGCCTGCCTGCCTGCTTGCCTGTCTGTTTGTCTGTCTAATCTAATCTAATCTAATCTAATCTATCTATTGACCTTTTGAGCCATGGCCGACGCATAGGGCATAAACCCAGATATCATTTCTCTTTTTCTAAAATGTCTTTCTAGCATTCTCTTTTCTTGCAAAAAATATTTATCATATCCCGTCATTTGTCTCTGTTCTATGCAAGCATCTTGATCTCATTAAGGGAGCTGATTCTGCTGCCTGTGCCTCTGATTAATGTTCTTCTCAGTGTCTCTCTGGGTCAGCCTCTTTTCCTCCTACCTGTTATTTCCCACATGAGGGCTTGCTTTGTCATTCAGTTATTATCTCTTCTCATTACATGTCCAACATTTCTTCTCATGACATGTCCATTGTCTTTTCTTGATTACTGATGATATTAGTGTTTGATTGGCGATCTTCACATAGAATACCAGATCAAAATAAATAAAGAGTACTGAAACAGGTCATTTACTTCAAATACCTCAGCGTGATAATAATTTCAGATATGAGATACTGCTCAGAGATCAAATGGATGGCCTAGTAGGCAAAGAGACAACATTCTAGAGAATTAAAAGCATTTTCTGCAGCACATTTTTATCTATAAAGGTACTAAATTAGTTTTCAGTATTATATGCGTCCTGTCCTGTGATATGGAAGTGACTCATGGACAATTAATGAGCAAGCAAGAAGATCAGTGGAGGCAAAATAAATGTGGGTCTATGGAAGATATTGATAATGTCAAAAACAATTAAAAGTAGTAGCAAAGACACAAAATAAAAGTTTGTAAGAGAAACATGGTTTACCTCCTTTAATCAAAGCAAAGGGAAGCTAGTAGGATATTGTGTTTCTTTGCACATCTCAAAACTTTCAGTTGTCTTTTTCAAATTGTGTTAAGTAGTCATTTTTTTTCCATTTTCAGCTGATTAAGAACTTCCTTGTTTGTCTTTTTTTTACCCTTCCACCCAATTCTCCCCATTTTTCTTTAAATCCATACCTGAAAGCTTCTTTGCTCTGATTTAGTATTTAATGTCCGTGTTTCTGCACCGTACATGAATGTTGAGTAAATATAACATTTTACAATTTGTAGTTTTGTTCTGATTAGGTGTTCTTTTCTTTTATGAAGATTTGTCCATCTAGCGAGAATTGCTCAGCTTGGGTTAAAGCTTTGCAAACTGCCTTGGTACGGAAGAATACAAGGTAATGTATGATTTTATTAATGGTTGTTGAGATAAAAGGTAGTGATTTAGTTTATAGTCTGGAAAACAAATAAACATAAAACTTAATGTAGCAACATACTAAAAGGAAGACAAAACAAAATTGTAAATGTCTCAGAAATGTTTATAATTTTGTTACGTCTTCCTTTTAGTAAAGCTGCTACATACAATTTTATGATGTTTATTTTGGTACATTTTATTCAGCTTTACAGTAGCCCCATATGATATTACATATTTATGCCTATCTCCCTCCTAGTATGTAATCATGGTTTGAAATTAAATTTTGCTGATAAGGTAATTACTTATATTTTATTTTGTACTTCATTTGGCCACCATTTAAATACTCTTAAGATAACTGGTCTGATTGATAACTGTAAGATTTACCCAGCCTTAACTGGGTACAATATATTTCTTAGGGAAAAAGACAATACTAGCATAATACTAATCACATTACCCAAAAAATGTTTTTATAGTAGAAAAACAACATACATGTATTAACATCATATTCTCTATACCCCATGGGGAATTTTTGTGCTCTTTCTTCTATTATTCTATTTATAAGAAATGCAAAATATTTATTTATGTTAGTAATTTTTCCCTCCACCACATTAGGTTCTTCACAGCTAATATTTTATGGTTGGTTTTTGTATTTATCAAATATAATATTACATTACTGTAACCATCTTTATCATCAAGTACCGGGCCTGCTGGCGTAGGTGATCATGTCTCTCCACAACTTTCGATCTCGACATTTATTTATCTTTTCTGTTGTTGACCTTCTGCCAAGCCATTCTTTTAAGCTGTCTGGTATTTTTTCTCTTTGCTTCCCTCTATCTCTTCGTCCCTCAATTTTTCCAGTTGTTACAATATATTCCAGTTGTTTTCTTCTCATTACATGGGCAAAAAAATGATGATTGTTTCTTCCTAATAGTGGAAATTAGCTCTCTTTCTGTTTTGGCCTCATTCAGAACATTTTCATTACTCTTCTTAGCTGTCCATGGTATTCTCAACATTCTTTTTAAAACCACATTTTGACAGACTCCAGTGATTTTACATTACTGTAACACAACACGCATAAAGATATTATATGAGAAAAAGACTAGATGGATTCAAAAGACATAACTTTCACTGCAAGTATTAGTCACATCAAGGGAAACAATTCTCAAAATACTTTAAAATTGTCTCATCATCATTATCATTTGCCATAGCGGTTGGTGTAGGCAATCATGTCCTTCCACAATCTTCTATCCACAGTGCATTGTATCAGTTCTGTTGTTTACTGTTTTCCATGCCATGACACCAAGCTATCCAGTATTTGCTCTCATTGTTGTCTGCAATCACTCTTTTCTTTTATTTTGCCAGTTATAACCAAGTATTCCAACTTTCATCTTCCCATGATGTGCCCGAAAAATGTTGATTGTTTCTTTCTGATGTTTTTTAGGAGTTCCCTTTTTGTGTTGGCCTCTTTGAGAATTTCTTAATTGGTCTTTCTAGCTGTCCATGGAACTTTCAACATTCTTCTGAGAAATCCCATCTCTGTGGCCTTTAATTGTCTTTTCATTTGTTTGTCTACTGTCCATGATTCGCTTCCATAGGTCAGAATTGGTTCTTTATAGCACCGATGAACTCTCTTTCTCACTTCTATTGACATAAATTTGTTGCATAAGATATTTTTCATTTTCTGAATTGCTATTTTGGCCTGAGCTATTCTGCTTTTTATTTCTGTGGTGCATCTTCCATCTGATGTTATTGTTGTGCCCAAGTATTTGACATGTTGCACTTGTTTCAGATTTGTCCTCTTTTCATGTGTTGAATTGCATCCTCCACTTCACTCTGCATTATTGGTGGTCCTGTGTCTTTGAATTTTTTAACTATGGTCTTTCATCATCATAGAGTTGACTGATATATCTTGTCCATCTTTCCATTATCTTCTCTTGTCCCATTATTATATTTCCTTCCTTTGATTTCACACATTCTGATACTTTGACTTCTTTTCTTCCTGTTAATTCATTTAACTGATTGTGCATACATTTTGAGTCTTTCTTTTGTTGTTTTTCATTTTCTTCACATTTCTGTTTTAACCATCCTTCCTTTGCTTCTCTGCATCTGTTTTGGATCTCTTTGTGAAATATTTTGTATATCCGTCTTCCTGCTGCCCGTCTTAGCCATCGAGGTACTATCCTCTGCAACCGCAGGGTATGCAAAACTTGTGATCACGTTCTCCAGACTGATACTGTCCTCTTTCCTTATGGTCTTTTCAAGATCAGAGAGGGATTCACTTGCACATCGCGGAACATCATTTATGCCATATGTAAGTTGACCTACATCGGTCAGTCTGGTCGACATATAGGTGATAGGTGCCGAGGAACATTTACATGACATCACCCGAGAAGCTGGCACTCCTATAGCAGCCCACTTTAACTCGAGTGGCCATCGGGCTAAGGCTGATGTCTCGGTCATGGGGCCTAATATCTTGCTCCTCTTATCACCACAGTCATCTCACTCTTGAGAACCGCCTGATCACTCGTTGGGGTTGCCTCACCCCCCGTAGAATCAATGTATCCCTCTGAGGATCCCTCTTCCTCTGACCCCTTCTCCCTTCCTTGTACTCTTCTTCCTATCTCACCTCTATGTTCATCTGCTCCCTACCTATCCCTTCTCCCCCATCCACTTGTAGTCATCCTCCATCTTGCCTTCTTCATCCCCTATTAACTCCCCCCCCCCCCCACACACACACTCTCTCTGCATACTACCTATGTGTCCATCTCCTCCTTATCATTATATTATCTCTCCTCCTCTAGTGTATACTTCCTACTCCCCCTTATATATACATTCCTAGTATTCTCTATTCTCTTGTGTCACCACTTCTCTACCCTTAGTACTCGTAAACAACCCCCCCCCCCTTTCTCTTAGGCCTCCACTTATCTGTTTTTCAGCTACTCTGACTCGACCTCTGTTTTTATCCAACTAGTCTCTCCATGTCCCTACTTCACTACCTCCTGCGTACCATCCCTCTATTATCCCTCTTCTTTCTGACTCCCACTCTATCTCTTCACTCCTGACCCACCGCCTCTCCTCCTACTTATTACCTCTCCTCCCCTGGTGTGTACTTCCTACTCCCCTTTATTTATACATTCCTAGTATTCTCTATTCTCAGTTCTCTTTTCTCTGGTGTCACCACTTCTCTACCCTCACTATTCCAGCTTGTCTACTCTCAGCCCTCTTCTAGGACTCCACTTGTCTGTTCATCTGGAACACTCTCTCTCCACCTCACTTTGTATCTCCCTCTAGTCTCTCCATTTCTCTACTTCTCTACCTCTCTAGGCACTACTTCCTGCTTACATTCTCTCTATTACTCCACATGTAGCCTCCTTTCTTATCTCAACATCCTACTTTCTTCTCTTCTTTTCTTCCCACCCCCTCCATTCACCTGATCATCTAACATGTAGTTATAGATAACTGTGCTTCATCGTTTGTTGTCATTGTCCCTGTGCCCAAAACGTCATTATTATGTTGTGTTCCTTCTTTGTAAAGCTGTCACCATACCTTGGAGTGTCTAACACTTCCCACCACTGGCTTCTTACAAAAAGCTGCCATACTTGTGCATTTTAGGCCAGCAGACCCATCTTCAGCATTGCTTGTTTGTGTCATGTTAGCTGCCCTATCAACCAATACTTCATTTGACAAAGTTGACCAATTTAAGTTTGCCTGTTACTAGGGATACTGTAAATTGGTAGAGTAGGATTTGGATAGTTTAGGTTCACTGATCCTAATGAAAACAGTCAGCTATTGCTGATCACTTTCAGTCTTGGTGCTAATAGACACATTTAGCTCCATTTTAATTCATTAAAATTTTACAATGACAATTATTCTTGATTCTTGATCCTTTCAGTGCAGTTAATTGGCACATAGGGTTTATAAAGTCTTCCACCAATTGTCCCTGTTCTGGGCAAGATGTTCAATTATAGAGCGTGAGTCTATGCCTGCCAACCTTGCTAGTAATTCTCTGATCATTTCTTCTAAATACATGCTCGATATATGTCCATCTTTTTTCTTAATAGGAAACGAGATAAATGAATGCATGGCCATTTATCTTATTTCTGGAATAGTCATTAGTTCATTCCATTTTAGTATCTTTTTTAGGCATAAATTACAATTGTAGATCACAATATTAAGACAGAGAAATTATTTTTCCTTGTTAAAAAAAGTTATTGCAGAATTTGATTCATAACTGTTGTTATTGACATTTTATTTTGGTATATTTATATACAAAAATAAAACCTTTCAACCCAAGTGTTAAATCAGACCTATTATATGGCTGTGAAACATGGAGAACAACAAAAATGGCAATCACAAAGATAAAGACTTCAATTAATGGATGCTTGTGTAGAATAAAAGCATGTCAATGGCAAAACAAAATCTTACAACTACAGGAAAGCACTATTCAAATACTAGTGGACAAAGAGATGTGGCAAAGATGATGGCAGTGGATAGGACAAACACTGTGGAAGCCAACTAATAGTATTACAAAACAAGCCCTTTATTTGGAATCCTAAGAGAAGGAGACAAAAAAAAGTCCAAAATATACACAGAGAAAACAGATGGAAAACTGATGGAGAGGATGAGGAAGACATTGAATGATCTTAAAAGAATGGCAAGGAACAGAACAGCTCAGAAAGTATTTGTTGAAGACCTATGATCCACAGGAAGTTTAAAGGAAAAAAATATTTTGGTATAGTTCTAAATATATAGTTTAAAGTATTGAAATTTCATGTTTTAAGTTAATATTTTTACACTAAACTTAGGTTTTGAGAACCTGTATTTTTGCCATAGCAACACATGATTGTGAGCCATTGATAGACTCACTGTAAAATAAATATAAATGTCTTTGAATGTAAGTGTTGTAGAGGAAAACTCAGAATATCATGGACAGAGAGAGAAGAAAAGAAACATGCCCATTTTGTAACATCTTAATACTGCAGAAAGCTAGTTGCATAAAATAAAAAAAGAAATTGAATATTTAGATCATATAAATTGACATAATGACCCAGATAAATCTTCATGAAGGGCATTATATCAGGTAAATGTGTGAGAGGAAGACCAAGAAGATTATTGGTGCAAGACATTATAGATGAACTAGGATTGACTGTTGCAGATGCTGCACATCTTACTCATGAGAGAAAACTTGAGTAGCTGCCATGGAAGCCAAGTTCCAACAGAGACAGCAAAATGCTAGATGAATATGATATTTAAACATTTAACTGAAAAGTCATTTCATGAGTTTGACAATGTTTTCCATCATTTATGATTTTGACAATGCTCGCATGTCATTTAAGGGTTTTATAAAGTATTTTTCTCCTTCAAAGGTTTCACAGTAACTATGCAGTAGACAACACACACAATGATGATGAAAAGAACCTGTACTCTGAAGTGGATGAAGCATTCATGTCTGTTTCTGATCATAGCAATTCACACCCACCAAAAATAAAACCAAAAACAAGCCCTACACTATCAGACTATACTGAACCCTGTGATAAGAAGCCTAATGCTATTAAACGAGACAATGATTATTGGGAAGTTGAAGACATTAGAAAGAATTTGACTGAATTGAAACTGTCATCCACATCTGTTTGTGATAGCAATCAATCTTCATCATGCTCTGCTACTAAACAGATCAATGCAGCAAAGGAATCATCAGACATGTTCTCTATCTATCACACCTGTGAGGAAGCGTTAAGTGATTCAACGGTGGAAGCTTCATCTAACCAAGAATCTTACACATATGGGTATGCACAAGTTAAAAAAGTAAAAAATATTTCACCATTACAAGATAGTGGTGAAAATCTGCAGAATAATAGTGCACCAAAAATGGAAGTTTCAATGGGGACACCTTTATCATCGGATGATAGTTTTAGCTCTGAAGTTGACACTCACAGTGAAGCTCACACAGATTTGAAGTCCACTGAAACAGAAAGTAGCCCAATAAAACATCAAGCAAATGGTGAAGACAGTGGCCTTTTCCAAATACTTTCTGATGCTTTGAGTGATCGCAGCTCCCCCATCAAAGACTACATCCATCCTTTAACTGAGGAAGACAGAAAGCCACTTGAAGAACTAAATGATTTTCTTAGGAAAAATGTTGATATTTGTCGAGTGTCCTATTCATGTATTCCTATAAATAATGATCCTGTTAGTAGCTTAAAATCTTATCTGGCAAATCTGGAAATATCTCTAAGAAAACCAGACACTATAACTGCAGATAAACAACTCAATAATTAAACAGCAGTAGGTAATGCTGAAAAGCAAGTTGATGCAGAAGTAACAAACTGATAAGCTTTATCAACATAATAAAAAGAACATAAATTGCTATCTGTTAGTTTATAGATACCTTTCATGTGAGTAAAAATAATTATAAAGACTTTGTGCACTGGCAAAAAGTTGTCCATAATGTGTACAGAAATTATTTTGATGACTTTTGAGTGTTTTATTAGTACAGAAATTTTTTATTTGTATCAGTGCAGTACAACTATTTGTACTGCTTGTTTGAGACCCCTTAAGCTTGCAGCTATCCCTGCTACCACATCGTTCATTGTAAACGAAACTCAACTATACTTGCTGGGGTCTTAATAACGAGATCCAATGAAGCGACAACTGAGTCTCTAATATTTGAACAATCATTTATAAATTAAATGAAGAACTGTCAATCAATTGTCAAACATTTCAACCGACATAAGTTAATTTCTAAAACAGGTCTCACTAATGTGATCAATTCACCACTTTCTTGGAACAGTCCCGGCCGCTAATCCGGCCACATACAACAGCCAAAAGTGCAAAGTTCAACAAAGTTCAATAATGAATTAACAACCAAAATGGTTCTACATATAAAAACCTGCTTCTGAATATCCTCTAATTGTCCATGTTCATACACTGTTACTTTGTAGAGATGTCTAACCGATCACAGCCCCTTGCGCACGCCACGAAGAGAGGTTTGTGGAAGATGTTCCGAAGTCAAGACCATGTCACACAGGCTACACTGGTCAAACTTGCATTACGACGGAGGGCACTCCTTGCCACGACTATGGTTAAGATGTCGTTGGGACACGGTTAAATCATCCCAGCAGTGAAGGCAACTACTGTGCAGTACTGTTTGCTCAGGCAAACCATCAGTACTAAAAACAGTGAGAGTCGTCCATATTGGACTTCATCCAGGCGACATCAGCTATCAGGTCTCTGTGCATTCGTCTTGGCTGCATCACTGAGCAGCCACTCCCTTCCACTGCTCAACTCCAACCCTAACTCACTCCAACTGTCAACTTCTCATTCCTAACAACCTACATCATCCTATTTTTACATCACTTTTCTCTCCCTTCGCACTGCACTGCACTGCACTAATTCTGTCCCTACCTATTTTGGCATGCAAATCCACGTTTACAACTGTAGTTACTTTTGGCAACAGTAAAGTGCCTTTAGCTGTCACTGTAACTTCTTGTGTTCAAATTTATTATCTCTTTGTTTTTAATTATTTAATTGCTGATGTCACTATTAGAACAAAACCTAGAAAAAATGAAGATAATGTACGTGCTGCAGGAAGCCTCTTTTTCTGCATCCATCTAAATGGTGCTTTTCTTTACTATGCACCATTAAAAGGGCTGCATAAAAAACACCCAAAAAAAAACAAATCAAGCTTCTTTCATTAATGTACACAATTTTCTTGCAAAAAAAATGTTTTGATTTGGTGTTATAAATTATTTTCTTACTTTTGTTTGATGTCATTAATAAAATACTTTAAAAAATGTTAATTGTTTCATAGATTTTAGTTTTATTTGAAATTTAATCAGATATTTTGTGCTATAACACAATTGTTATAAATTCCTTTTATTGCTGCCAAATTGTTTTGTGATGTTCTTCAGCAAAGCATTATTGGCAACAAAAACTATTTGTGAATTGTGTTTATTTTAATTTTTTGTTTAATAATACCAACAGCATTTACATTGTGCAATGTGTTATATTCACCAGCCCACATTATGTAAACCAGGCAGAAATTTAGGAACAAAAAAAAAGAAGAAAGTGTATTTCAAGTGTATTTTGTATACAAGTGTATTGTAAATACAATATATTTTAGACGTGCAGTTGGTTGATTGCTATCTGCTAAGAAATGTTCATATTAAATGTTAAATATTTTCTTTGATGGCATTGCCTTATTGCTGAATTGATAAAAATATGTTTATCCCATGAAACCTTGAAACTTACCTAATTGTAAAATTTGTTGCACAGTTTAAAAGTCACTCAAAGTGGGTGATTTAGTGAGAGGTAGGATTTTAAATATGAGCCTGTGTTCATGTTAAGTATTTATTTGTGCTGAATGTTAAATATGGTCTATGGCCATGTTAATATCAGTCTGTGTTCATGTTAAGTATTTATTTGTGCTCTATGTTAAATATGGTCTATGGCCATGTTAATATCAGTCTGTTCATGTTAAGTGTTTATTTGTGCTCTATGTTAAATATGGTCTATGGCCATGTTAATATCAGTCTGTGGTCATGTTAAATGTAGTCTGTGCTCATGTGAACTGTGGTCTGTGACCGTATTAAAAATAAGTCTGTCATCATGTTCAGTCTGAGTGTGTGCTCATATTATATACGGTATGTAGCCATGTTAAAGTTAGTCTATGCTCATGTTAAATATGAGTCGAATAGTCATTTGAAATGTGAGCTTATATTTATGAAAGAAAGAAATTGAAATTATTTAGGTAAAAGTGGTTTCTGAAAAAATGTTTAGGTACCAATTTATTTAGTAAATCAAAAACATTGGATTATGATTTTTTAAATTATGGATCTAAGCCTGCAGTTCTAGCAAGATTTACATAACCACAGCAGTACTGGTAAAGAAATAAAACAACATTGATCAGATCTAAAATTAGATTGATACAGTCTGTGTGGGCCAAAAAAAAGAGGCCATTTAAATAAATTCTAAGAACATTAAAATGGGAGGCATCATCTCCCTTGCATGAGGTAAAAGACTCTCCCAGAACAGGAATGTTTAGCAAGGCACAGTGTATGTTATATGCTGTCTGATACTCCATGGCAAAGATTGTTGGACGTGATGAGACTAGAATTTTTGCCATTTGTGTCATCTTTAGTTCAATAGGACAATAGAAAGAATCTTTATAATGGTAATCTTCTTGTATGCGAATCATAGGAGGAAGAGGTATGTTATTACAGCACTCAGAAAAAATGACAAACAAACAACAGAAAAAAACAAAGAACAATATATGGTCCGAAGCAGGATCGAACCCGTACTCCTTGGCACTGCGCCTTGCCACGAGAAGCCGAACGCTAGGGAATACTGCCACTCAGCTAACTAGTGCCAAGGAGTATGGGTTTGATCCTGCTTTGGACCATATATTGTTCTTTGTTTTTTTCTGTTGTTGTTTGTTTGTAATTTTTTCTGAGTGCTGTAAAAACAGACCTCTTCCTTGGATTAACATAGCTCTTCCTCCTATGATTCGCTGAATTATCGCATCGGAAGTTTCCGTCTATAATAATATTCATTCATTATTATTTGTCTCTAATCTTCTTGTATGCTTTCAAATGTGGGCCTCAAAGGCAGAATTGCAACAACAAAATTCAAGCACTTGTGATCACAAACTTTCATAAGATCCTAGACATCTCATACTTAGACCACATTGTCAAGATGAAAATTCAGCACAGAAATGAGCATGAAATTGATCAATACAATGGTCTCTTTACCACCTGAAGGAAAGAAATCTGGGATGGTATGGCCTTAAATATCAGGTGTGGCAAAAATCATTAAACTAGAAACTGTGAATGAGGTCAGATGCAAATGCAGACAGAGAACAAGAATGATGGCATCAAGTAATGGGCTGCTTAAAACTTTGTCAAATCAGAAACAGGAGTGATAGAGAGAGAGAAAAATTGAAGAGAATAGTTGTGTCTGTTCACCAAGATCAAATAAAACGTCAGGCATCGTAATGTGTCGGATGGTATGGTGGCCAAAAAAAATAATCAAGTACACAAAGCTATTAAATGTCATGAATGGAACAAAGCGATGAAATACAGAACAAAAAATTCTTAGTGAATATTCGCAATTGTTTTTCTTTATTGTTATATTGTGGCACCTGGATCAATTGAATTTGAATTTCTTCAATGGCTGTTGCTTTACTTTAAGTCTTCACACACTGAGGGATACACTAGGGAGGAGATCTGAGCACTTATGATGGACATGTCAGGTGTGCAATGAAGATGATCCACCATTTGAAGATATCAAAGAGAAACAGAAAAAAAAACACATTTGTTTGCTATTGATATTTTAGTTGTCTGGTTTTCTTCATTGTTTTAATAAATTAAGTCTGTATTTGATTCTGTTCTGGTTTATTAAAGCTTAGCAGTTTCTTTTATATCTTTACACATAATTTGTGATGGAGCAACTGTGCAATCTGCTTGAGAATTAAAAATTATTTTCAATATTTTCTTTCAGAAAGTGAAAATATATGATGCACTGGCCACTCTATACTTTTTCCAAGATTTCCATATTTCTGTGAGATATGGACTACACCACACTGAGTATTTACTTCCATATTTCTGTGAGATATGGACTACACCACACTGAGTATTTACTTCCATATTTCTGTGAGATATGGACTACACCACACTGAGTATTTACTTCCATATTTCTGTGAGATATGGACTACACCACACTGAGTATTTACTTCCATATTTCTGTGAGATATGGACTACACCACACAGAGTACTCTCTACTTTTTCTAATAAGATCTTTCTAGTGTTAGTCTTCTGAGACTGGATGAACTCTAAAATGCCCAAAACTTGACACAGTTTGGAGTTTAACCCTCAGTTCCAACTTGTTTGACCAGATTAGCTAATCTGTTTCTTAGGTTGCAACAAGTAAGATCTTCATCAGTTCTGGTTCACTGATTGTAACACCAGCAGTGAGCTATGAGTTGCAGACTGTATTTGCTTATTCAATATCAAGTAGTTTAAGCCCTGCATTATGCAAATAACAATAGATAAACCAAAATAAACAGTTATTCTTATATCTGCACATAATTTTTTATTATTGCAACTATTTCAATATTTCAGTGGTTTAGTATTTCAATCCCTCTTATATTTCTATATTTATAATTCCTCTGTTGTTTTTTTTGTGTGTGCTGGCCATTGTTACTGATTCATACCTTTTTATGTGCTTTTAGTTTATTGGAATTTTATTTTCAGTGCTAAAAATAACCATATCAATTATAAACTCTAATTTATTTCCTTGATCCTTAGTTTTATGCAAACCCTACGTACACTTTTGCTTTTCCTTTCACCAAGTTTTATCCCCTACCAATATCTTACCCAACTGCAACATTAGTCCTTAATCATTGCACACAATTTTTCAGGGTTTATTTTGTGCACAGTGAAAGTTGCCGTCTTAAATTTATTTCATAAGGAGGATAAATGCATACAATTGCTATCTTTCTCTTTCTCTCTTTACCTCTCTTTATTCGCATTTGTGTATTTTTTTTGGTTCAATTTTGCAAATTTTTTTGTGTTTTATTATTATATTGGAATATATTATCACTGGATCCTGTGTATCGCAATGATGCTGTATGATGCATACTGTCACCTTTGAAATTCATCACACACTTCGTCCACATATGTAAAACATCTAAAATAAACAAGGATAATGGCCTCCATTTTGATAGATGATAGACACAAGTAGCAGCAGCAGAAATGAATTTTTAAAATATTTAAATGATTTGAACAAAAGATATAAGAATGACAGTATGATAATGAGCACATACAACAGCTGTATAACATTCTAGTACCAAAGCCAGCCTAGGTAATTAACAGCCAAAGGAAAAAAAATATTTTCAATAGAAATGAGATGCCTTAATTGAGCATGATTTTAAAAATTCATTAAATCATGATATGAGGGTTAACATTAAGGTTACACATGTGCTAGATCATGTTAAGAAACAAAATATCAAACGGTTTGTGCATGTAACATGATCACTGCTAGACAGCTTCTCTTGTTGAGCCTTAATGCTGAGAAGTGATGGGAAGAGGGGGGGGGGGGATAAGGTAGATCTAAAAGGACAAATAATTAATGAAATAACAGACTTAAAGTTGTTCTTGTTGGCTGCTCTGTGCATCTATTAGAATATCAGCAAAGGTGTCTATAGAAGCAATCAGTTTTCCTTATCAATCTTTCCATAGTCTGACAACTTGTGAGTCAATATTGCTTTTTACATTTCTATTTAGTACTTCTTGAGCTTTCTTTCAAACCTAGGAAACTGCTGAACAATCAGGCTTGACATATTTAAGCGCACAATAATCAAAACAACCTTCATCATGGTATTGTTGATTTGAAGATGTCATTCATTGTCATTCATTTCACACTCTATAATGTTCTTGCACAATTTGGTTTGTGTAACAGCCATGCTTGTTAGAAGTCATATCAGTTTATCACCCTTTAGTCTGAATCATGTCACATTAGTTTCCATTTTCATTCACATTTGGGCTCATGAACTGTCATAAGTCTTATATCTTACATTAGAAAGATTACATTTTCTTAAGGCAAAGTGTCCAATGCCATTAAATGTAGTCTTCAACTCAGAAAGATAGGCAGATTGTTACAAAGCACATCTCTGCAAATGCATTACTGATAATATTCTAAGAATAACTTCATTTTATTAATATTACATCCTGTTCGTGCTCTTTCATGTTGTCTGATCTAATTTCCTATGGAAGGACCATTTATAAATGATTCATTCCAGGATGTATTGTTTTTATGCTAAATATATGCACTTGTGCTTTAAAACGTGGCAAACCTAAGTAGCTGATGAGAATTATAAAGTTGTATGCTCCTGTACCATTTATAAAAAAGTTGCTACAAATTAAATTTGTAGGACTTAAGGCACAGTAGTCCACACCTTCAAAACTACTTGTTTCTTAGGGAATTTTACTGAATTGAAATTTATTAATTAGTGTCTCTTCTTTATTTATTCTTGTTGGTAACATCTAGTTTTATTTTCATTTGTAGTCAGAAGTCTATAAATGTATCCCATTTTATTTATGTAAGAACATTATATATGTAATGAGACATCCTTTACAAAGTAGGATTTTTATGTTCTGCATTTTCAGTTTTATTAATTAATTAAATGTCATTTTTCTATTTTCTTCTTCAATCGATTACATTTTTAAAAAATTATGTTTTTTAAATCTAGTTCCTTTTAATTTGTTCTTGAAAGTATTTTCACAGGTCATCTAGTAAACATTTTACATACTCAGATATCTACATTCATTAGATAAATACACATTTATTGACCAGACTATTAAAAATGAATTATTTGTAAAATAATAAATAAGTAGATATTGCTATTCTATACATCAATACGATTGGAGGAGTAAATCACATATTATTAAAGTGTAACAAATAATACATTTATATATCTTAATAATCTATTCTTTTCCTGATTAAAAAAAAAAAATCCTCCATTGGGACAAAGGCCATTAAAAAGACATCTCCATAATCTTTTCTGTCTTTTCTTCCCTCTTCTAATTGTCTCCAGGTGTATTTTATCTTTGTGATATCTATCTCAAGGTTGAAACAACATATTTCTCCATGTGTTTCTAGGTCTTCCATGTTTTGTTTCTTTTTCCTGTTGGTTCCAGGTGAGGGGTTATCTGGCAATGCATTTAGTTGATTTTCAAAGCATGGTAATGCTATTTTAATAATGTCATCATCTTAATTCTGCATTAAAATAATATTTTTATTCAATGCCTCCCTGACATCCTTTCTATTAATTAATTAATTTTTTTCATAGGGTTGCTTGTAGTCACCATGAAGTTGTAATTAACTCCTACACTTTGAACAACTCCTCTGGTGTATTTTTGTCTTCTCTAAATCAACTCCTGTTTTTTGTATTAAGCATAGATTGATGTCTCCAAAGCAGCAGTGATTCAACATTTTTTGATAGGGCTTGAACTGAATAAAAGTAAAAGGAGGTTCTTACCATTGCAATGAGCAGGAAATTTATTTTGTGACCATAGTACTATCTACCAGTATGTTTATTATAATACATAATATTTTCTGTCAATCAGTAAAAAAATACAAAAAAGGTGTCAGTATTGTATAGCAAGAAGAATGTTGAAAGTTCCCTGGCAGCTAAAAAGACCAATGAGGAAGTTCTCAAAGAGGCCAACACTAAAAGGGAACTACTAAAAAAAACAAAAGAAAGAAACAATCAACATTTTTCGGGCACATCATGAGAAGAGGAAAGTTGAAATACTTGATTACAACTGGCAAAATACAAGGAAAAGATATCGTGGACGATAAAGAGAGAAATTACTGGATAGCTATGTGTCATGGCATGGAAAACAGTCAACATCAGAACTGATACGATGCACTGTAGACAGAAGATTATGGAAGGACATGATTACCAATGCCAACCTGTGTGGCACATGATGATGATGATTGTATAGCAAAGTATACTAGAAAAATAGTACTGTTTGTATTGTAGATATGTTTCTATTAAAACTATGAGATTGGGCAGAGTTTTTTTTCAGCCAGGGAAACAATCTCAAACAAGGCATCTTGAATGCAGATATACTGGACTCATCATCATCCTGTGCCATACTGGTTGTATACTGTTCATGTCCTTCCACAATCTTCTATACACCATGCATTGTATCAATTCTGTTGTTGCTGTTTTCCATGCCATGACACCAAGTTATCTAGTATTTTCTCTCTTTGTCGTCCACGATCACTCTTTCCCTTTATTTTTCCATTACCAAGTATTCCAACTTTCCTGTTCTCATAATGTGCAAAAAATGTTGACTGTTTCTTTCTGATGCTTTTTAGGAGCTCCCTTTTTGTGTTAGTCTCTTTGAGAATTTCCTCATTGGTCTTTTTAGCTGCCCAAGGAACTTTCAACATTATTGTGAGAAATCCCATCTCTGGGGCCTCTAAACTCTAAATCGTTTTTTCATTTGTTTGTTTACTGTCCATGATTCGCTTCCGTAGGTAATAAATTGGTTCAATATAGCACTGATGAACTCTCTTTCTCACTTCTATTGACATAGATTTGTTGCATAAGACGTTTTTAATTTTCTGACAAGCTATTTTGACCTGAGCTACCTTGCTTTTTATTTCTGTGGTGCATCTTCCATCTGATGTTACTATTGTGCCAAAGTATTTGACACGTTGCACTTGTTTCAGATTTGTCATGTTTATTTTTATGCTGCATAATGGTGATGATTGTTTCTTCGATATGACCATTACTTATGTTTTCTTGCTATTCAGACTGAGACCCTTCTTGTTGCTTTCCCTTACTACTATATCTGTCTATACTGGACTACACCAGTTTGAAAGAAGTTTTTTTTAATATGATCATGATGATGCCTATTTGGCTGCCAGTACCCCCATGGTGAGGGGAGAAAAGAAGAGAGCCACTGCTACTTGCCACACGTCATAGGAGGTGACAAAGGATGTCTGAAATCATCGCTTGTTCAGTCAAGTAGGATGTGCACAGAATGACCTTGTCAACAGAATTTACTGATGCATTTTGGGAAAAGTGATGGAGC
This sequence comes from Megaustenia siamemsis, assembly GCA_032433765.1. Classification (NCBI taxonomy): domain Eukaryota; kingdom Metazoa; phylum Mollusca; class Gastropoda; order Stylommatophora; family Ariophantidae; genus Megaustenia; species Megaustenia siamemsis. The sequence goes on along the minus strand of JAVIAB010000073.1, from coordinate 87,314,632 downwards.
AGATATGGAGAATTCCTGACTGCCGTGAAACTGGTTCCATGGATAGAATAAAGTTCAATAGTGTTAAAACTACAGAACATTGCCCAAATACTCAATTTTGCGTAATGTTGAAAGGCAACAGAAGCAGAGAAAGGCTAAGTATAATTATTATTGTTATGGACTTCATAATGAAGAAATGTTGCACTGGTAATAAAGGCATCGAATGGATACAAGGAGACCATTTGGAGGACCTCGACTTTGCTGATGACATAGTTCTCATCAGCAGCCAGATAAAAACAATGATATTATTAAAAAAATGAACTATCAGCAATAGCCAGCAAAATTGGGCTTGAGATCAATCATGAAAAAACTAAAGTCATGAAAAGTCTAATTCCAACAGACGACAAAATATACATGGAAAACAAACCAGTAGAAGAGATCGATCACTTTATCTATCTTGGAAGTCACATTGATCGAGAAGGGGATACAAGTAAAGAAATTAGAATCAGAATAGCTAAAGCAGCAATGTCTTTCAGAAGCCTTGAAAAGTTGTGGAAATCAAAACTCATCAGCACAAACACAAAACTTAGGCTATTCAAATCAAATGTACTATCAACCCTTACATATGTGTGCGAAATCTGGAAAACAACAAGAGATATAGAAACAAAGTTGAACGCATTCGAAAATAAATGTCTAAGGAAAATACTTGGTATAGTGTGGAACGAATTCAAAACAAACGAGGTTATTAGAGAAATCGCCAATCAACCACTAATATCTTCAGTAATAAAGAAAAGATGATGGTCATATGTTGGACATGTGATGAGAAGAGATAATAACCGAATAGCAAAGCAAGCCCTCATATGGGGAAACAACAGGTAAAAGAAAAAGAGGAAGACCCAGGGAGACACTGAGAACATTGATGAGAGAAGCAAGAGCAGCAGGATTCGGCTCCCTCAATGAGATAGAGTTTCTTGCACAGAACAGAGACAAATGGTGAGATTTGATAAAATATCTTTAAAAGAAAACTGCTAGAACAAAAATTCAGATATTAGAAGGTGTATCTTGGTCAACGCCCTATGGGCCGGCTACGGCTCGAAAGGTCAATAGATAGAAGATGGAATAACAATATTAAGAACACTGTATGACAGCATTTAATATTGTTGTTTGATAAAGTGGGGAGTGAGAAATAAAACTCCCTTGACTCTGGAATGGTATATGCTAGGAAGTTATAAAAAAGAAGATGACACAATTAACCGTATATTACGATTCATATACCTGTGACTCATGTTGTCACGATTTCGTTGTAAAAATTACTACCATTTAAATGTGGCGTGTTTAGTTTTGAAAATCAAACTTTCTTTGAAATTTGCTACACATCAGTGTAGACAAGAATGCAGATTAGATGCGGTAATTGTTTCCTGATTTACCGTTGATTTTTAGCCTGAAACTCAACTACATGGACCTCCCTCCCCCAGCGCCGTAATTTTAGCCTGTATGTTCGGTGCTCTATTTGCATTGTTCACTGACTTTCCCTTGTTATAAAGGTTTTTTTGATGTGCTGATGATCAAAGAGATTTCCACCATCACAAGAAAAAAAAACAACTAGATTTCTTGAAAATTGGCTGATTTCAAAAGAAGACGTGCGTGTTTAAGATACCGTAGTATCTATTACAACTTGAATGAAAGCAAAAATAATCCAACATCAAAAGAGGGAAATCAAATACTCAGGGGGTCATCTGAATTGCCAGATGGTCCCAGTTGGTCCCAGTTGGCCAGATGGTCAAAGTTGTGACAAATATCAAAACTTTTGATGATTGATATGAGCAATCTAATCATCAAAAGGTGATCTTTTGAGCAAGTGTTTCTGCCCCTTTGTAAAGTTCAGGTAAACTAAATCTGGGTTAAAATGAATTAACCTTTTAACCATTTTAAGGGCAGACAATGAAGAGAAGTAGTTGTGAGTGAACATAGAAGAATAAGAAAATTAATTAAAAACCATAGTCACCGCTGAAATGAACCTGAGAAAATATCTTAAAATAGTTTTCAACAAACTGAATGCATTAAAATATAAATTTTAAACAAAGAGTTTATTATTTGTATTTTGTTCAGATTTTTTTTCTGTCATGAATTATCTTGCATGTTATAATTTATAATTAGATATAAATAACAATCTATTCTATCTTTTGTTTGCCTGAAGTATTGTCTTCTGCAATGTCATTTCCTGTATAAATTTTACAGTCTTTTGTAATTCTTGCAGTGGTCCAAATAATTTTGTCTGTATCTGTAGGCCAATAGATTTTCCTCGGTCTAATAGTGATCGACGGCTTCTGGCTTCACCCAGCCTTAAATGGGTACCAGATTTTTTCTGGGAAAATAAAGCGGCTTAGGCGTAATACTAACCACATTACCCCAAAAATAATGTGTCGAAAGTCTGTAAAAATTATGGTCACTAACACCATATTTCCTATATGCCACTTGGCGTGATGGGACTCTTTACTTTTTTTTTTTTACTAGTGGTAGGAAACTCTTTATACAGAGCTTCACAGCTGGAGGCAATTTGATCACCAGAAGTAAACCCTGTCGAGCAAGTGCTTCAACACTTAAGCTTCTTGACACTCTAAATGAGATGGGCCTGCCTGTGTCATTAATCCCAGGCTTCGACCTCCTTCTTCATTGACTCTAAAGCTTACAATATATATTCAATACAAACTAACTACATTTATTCTACACAGCACTTCTGTTCGAAACTAAGGTCATTACCAGCATGGTATACCTACCTGTCTTAGCTTTAACCCAGCACATTGATATGTACTACTATATTCAGTATAGTCTTGAAGTATGTTTTTAGCAGTATGTTTTAGCCTGTCCACATGTACATGTAGTTGAGGTGCCGATCTTGAATTTTGTATACATGTGACTGTGGAGTTGATTGTACCTGTTCTGAGGCATATAATGATAACTTGTCCACATCTATTCATATTATGAAAGGTATCCTGATTTGGAACTTGTGGTCTTCTGATTGATTTGATTATATGTTTCTATTGATAGTATGTAAATCTGGTTGTATGCCTGTTGCACCTTCCTTTGCCAGCTGATCTGCTCTCTCCTTTCCTGGCATTCCACAGGGAGATCGGATCCACTGAAGGACGACCCTGTGGTGCTTGCAGAGTTTAGTCAATAAGGTCTGCAGATGTGGCAATTTTCTGGATTGTAGTGCCTGGAGTATTGATCTTGCATCTGTTAAAAACACTGCAGGCTGTAGGCTTAGATTAATGTTCAGCAGTTTTTCTATTGCCAACTTTATTGCTTGGATTTCTGCATTGTAATTGTGACAATATTTAACTATTGCTATTTTATTCATATCTCTACAGTTATTTGGGTACTCTTGGTATGCACCTGCTCCACTAATCTTCACTGCATTCTGTGCTGATCCATCTGTGCACATTTGATTCTTCATTCAAGAAACTGAGAGTGATTGTTTTACGCAGTGGATTATTCTGCTCCTCCTTGTCAAGGACTCCTTCCACATCTGTCCTTATTTGTATTTACAATCCAGATTTCTCTGTCCAGGGGGTCTGTTCTCATATGAACAGTAGGGGGCTGACAACTCTTGGTATGTCTAGTGTCTGTCTATAAATTTGACATTAATCTTATTGTTTGTGTTTTTCCCCCTCTTTCTCACAAGCAATTAAGCACAAATAATAATATCATGCTTAGGGCTGATGCTTGCTTCTTCAGCTGATATAATATACCTAGATGTGTGCTGATATACCTATCTTGCAAGCAATGTCTGCTCTTTAAGCTGATATAATGACATGTTTGCCATTTAGCTGACAATTGTATATTATGGACTTGTTTGATGAGGATAATCTGACAACTAAACTAAACTGACAATCGTGTTGATGATTATGTCTACCTTTTGAATTTGTATGACATATTTAACTTACTTTTAGCTGATGTTGGAACACATTAATATCAATAACTAAGCTGATATTATGACAACCTCTTTGAGTTTATATTTTTACATGTCCACCTTTGAGCTGATATTGTGACAAGTTTACATTTGAACTTACATTGTGACATGTCCACCTTTGAGCTTATATTGTGACATGTCTATCTTTGAGCTTATCTTGCTACATGTCTACACTTGATCGTATATTGTGACATATCTACCTTTAAGGTGATATTGCAACATGTCTACTCTTGAGCTTATATTGCAACATATCTACCTTTGAGCTGATATTGCAACATGTTTACACTTGAGCTTATATTGCAACATGTTTACACTTGAGCTTATATTGCAACATGTTTACACTTGAGCTTATATTGCAACATGTTTACACTTGAGCTTATATTGCAACATGTTTTACTTTGAGAATATAATATAAATCCATGTTTTCAGCTATTAAGCTTAACTTTCAGCTGATATTATGTCTACTATAATAAAATACTCCTGTGTGTTACCGGGGCCTCGTTATGAGAGAAGTAAAGAATAGTGACACTGACTGTGACCTTCCAGGCATGTTGTAAGAGGCGAATAAGGAGGTTGATCGATGGCTTGACAAGCTGTCATTGTAAAATGTATTGTTATGGAAACAGAGCCATGGATTTAAGAAGCAGTGACCTCTGCAATATGTGCCATTTTGGCACGCAAGGTTTCTGTATTTGAGATTGTCGTTCTGCCCTATGTGCTGTCTTCGGCTCTGTGGTTCTGCCCTGTGTGCCGTCTTCGGCTCGAAAGGACAATAGATAGATAGATAATAAAATAACATTGCTTTTCTTGAGCTGATGTGACAGTTCTGCCTTTTGAACTGGTCTATGATAACACTACCTTTGAAGTAATTATGGTGCTGATATTATGTCCCAATAATCACTGATTATTCACAACCAAGCCAGATGAAAATAAAAAATTGGAACCTGATTCACAGAGGAAGGTAATCTTTTGAGAGGTGTGCTTGCTTCCTAAAGCCCAAATACTGCAGCTTAGTATTTTGTAGTTAAACAATTAACCCATCAATATATTGTTTCAGGACTATTTTATTTTACTTCAAAACTGATATTACAAATATGTTAGTCATCAGATCATCCTTGCTTCATGTTCGACAAAATACATGCGTGCTCAGATCTCTTCTTCAGAATATCACTCAGGCTGTTGTGGCTAATCATTCTAAATCTATGTTTTTTTACAAATCTTTTTTGGCTACCTGCTTAGCACCTTTGTCTGTTTTCTGCTCTTTTTACTTGATGTTCTTTCAGTCTTGTCATAGTAACAAATTCACACTTATTACTTAAGTTGTTTATTCATGCAGCCTCCCTGAGGATATTTAGAACATCATCACTGTTATAGCAGTATTCTTCATAATTTGTCTGTCTTAACTGTGCTTTCTGAATGCTCTCTTAGTTGGTTGTCTTGTAGAGTGAGTTATCACATGAGAGAATTACTCTTATAATACATTACAGCATGATCAGCATATTCAATTGAATTGATAACTCACAATGTTTGATACAATATCAACATTAGTCTTTATTATTATGTCTACAAGTCTGGACGTAATAAATCACACAGCAATGGAATCATCCTTTCCTTTTACCTTTTAGCTCCCGGTGGAGCATAGGTCTTCAACAAACACTTTCCAAGTCGTTCTGTTTTTTGCCATTCTTTTAAGATCATTCCATGTCTTCCCCATCATCTTCATCTCTGCTTCTATCTGTCTTCTCCAAGAATTCCTTGGTCTTCCTCTTTGTCTTTTCCCCTGGGGATTCCAAAAAAGGGCTTGTTGTGTAATACTCTCAGTTGGCTTCCGTAGTGTGTGTCCTATCCATCGCCATCGTCTTCGCTGTATCTCTTTATCCACTGGTATTTGACCGGTACATTTCCATAATTCCACGTTAGTGACTTTGTCCTGCCATTTCCATCCCTTTATTCTGCGCAAGCATCCATTAATGAAAGTCTGTACTTTCGTGATTGTCAATTTTGTCATTCTCCATGTTTCGCAGCCATATAATAGGACCGACCTAACATTTGAGTTGAAAATTTTTATTTTTGTATTTAGCCTAATTTCTTTGGATTTCCATATGTTTCCCAGTGCAATGAAAGCTCCTCTTGCTTTTGATATCCTTATTTTGGTATCATTTTCTGTTCCTCCCTCTTTATCTATATTACTGCCCAGATATATGTAAGATTGTACATCTAGTAGAGGTATTTCTCCTAGTTTTATATGGTTATTGCCAACTGCATTAATTCTCATAATGTTGGTCTTATCTCTATTAATCTTTAGTCCTAGCTGTTGTGATCTCTCCTCTAATATACTCATTTTATCCTGCATCTGTTGATGGCTGTGTGATAGGAGAGCTATGTCATCCGCAAAGTCTAAATCATCAAGTTGTTTGGTCAGTGACCACTGGATCCCATTTCTGTTGTTTTGAGTTATTTTCATAATCCAATCTATGGCCAGTAGAAAGAGAAATGGAGACAGGAGGCATCCTTGCCTTACTCCTGTTCTTATTTCAAATGCTTCTGTAAGCTGTCCTTGATGCACCACACTACATTTTGTTCCTTCATACATTGTTTTTATCAGGTTAATAAACTTTATGGGGATTCCGTAATGACTCAGCAACTTCCAAAGCATTCTTCTGTCTAAACTATCAAATGCCTTTTCGTAATCTATGAATCCAATATATAGTGGGGATTTTAGTTCTAAACTTTGTTCAACTATTATACGTAGGGTAGTTATTTGATCAGCACATGATCTGTTCTTCCTAAAACCTGCTTGTTCATCTCTCAAGTGTTTCTCTATAGCCTCTTTTAGTCTCTCCAGAATGATTCTGCCTAATATTTTTCCTGGCACTGATAGTAGCATAATTCCCCTATAATTTGTGCACTCCTGTAAACTTCCTTTCTTTGGTATTTTGATCATATAACCTTCTCTCCAGTCTTTAGGTATTTCTTCCCTCTCCCAAATTTTATCCAAAAGATCCTGTAACATCTTGGTAGAGGTGTTAATATCTGCTTTGATGGCTTCCGAAGGAATTTCATCTGGTCCTGTGGCTTTACCATCTTTTAATAGTTTGATGGCTTTCATTATTTCTTCTTTGCTTGGTTTTCCGCAGTTAACGTGTAACTCTTCTTCTGCTGGTAGTATATCTGGAGGATTATTTGAGCCGGGTCTGTTCAAAAGTTCTTCAAAGTGTTCTTTCCATCTCTCCATTTGTTCCCTTATATTACTAAGCAGATTTCCTTTCTTGTCTTTGATAAAGGCGTTGATCTGTCTGTATTTTCCACCTAATTTCTTTGTGCTGTTGTACAGTTCTTTCATATTCCCTTTATTTGCTGCTTCTTCTGCCTCTTTAGCTAGTTCATCTATATATTTCCTCTTATCCCTTTTAATGCATCTTCTCACTTCTTTGTTCACCTCTGTGTAAGCTTCCTGTGTCTTGGCTTTATTACTTCTTGTTTTGCTTTTATTTATGTCTGCTTTCTTGTTCTTTCTTTCTTTAATTTTATCCAGGGTCTCTGCTGTCATCCATGCCTTATTCTGGCGTTCTCTTTTCCCCAGTGTTTCTTCGCATGTCTCTTTCCATATATTTTTTACCTGTTTCCAATGATCTTCTATATTTATTGTATTTTCTAGTTGTTGGAGGACTTGGTATTTGTTTGATATTGTGACTGCGAATTTATCTTTAATTCCTTGTTCTTTAAGAAACCCTACATTAAAAAACTTTCTACCCTTATTCGTTGTATTATACCTTTTTAATTTAATTTTAAGTTTGGCTAACAGAAGATGATGGTCAGAAGCTATATCTGCCCCTCTATATACTTTTACATCCTGTAAGGATGACTTAAACTTATTATTAATACATATGTGATCAATTTGATTTTCCGTTCTATGATCTGGTGACACCCATGTAGCTTTGTGTATTCTTTTATGTTGGAATATTGTTCCTCCTAGGCTCATTTGATTAAGGGCGCAGAAATTCACAAATATCTCTCCATTCTCGTTTATATCTCCAAGTCCATGTTGTCCCATAATCTCTTCGAAGCCTCTGTTGTCTGATCCTACCTTAGCATTTAGGTCTCCCATTAAGATTATAATATCCTTGGCTCGTCTTGCATCCATCTGCCATTGTAGCTGTTTATAAAAATCATCTTTAACTGAGTCATCTTTATCGTTGGTTGGTGCATAGCATTGTATAATGTGTAATTTTATTTTGTTTTTGGTTGTTCTAAATGTTGCTCTCACCAGTCTTGGTCCCACTGCCTCCCATTCTATTAGTGTCTTCTGTGCATTTTTTGATAGCATTATAGCTACCCCTTCGCTATGTTGTGCTCCTGGTTCCTGGTGTCCTGATGATAAAATCATCTCCCCTGTATTCAATTTTATTCTCTCCGCTCCCAGCCATCTTGTTTCACACATTCCCAGAATATCTATCTTATAGTTGGTCATTTCTGCTGCCACTTGTGCCGCTTTTCCCTGTTCGTTAAGGGTACGAACATTCCAGGTGCCAATTCTGGATGATTTCCTGGTAGACAAAGGGTGAGTCGGCAACCCGGACTCCTTATGGCTTTCTCCGGATTGCGTCATACGTCTCTTAGACAGAGAGCCCTTCTCTTTCCTGGTTGACGGATTAACTTTATCTTTCTTTGACTTGTTCATGTTTGTGAAGTTTTTTTCGGCTTACTTTTTTTTTACAGTATGGGATAGCCAGTCCCATGCCTAACCCTCCTTTCTCGCCTCTTACGAACATGCCTGGTAGGGTACAGCACCGCTATTCTTTACTCCCCTTTCGGGCCCCGGCAGCGCACGGGCGAATGGAATCATACCTCTGCTATTATTACATTAGAATTGTGTTGGCCCTCTTAGTCAAATGACAGTGTTTATGCGGCAACTCATTGATCCTCTGTCATATCTAACTTAACTGACTGAATGCTGTTATGTTTTATCATATCTAACTTCTCTGACTGAATGCTGTTATGTTTTATCATATGAAACTTCTCTGACTGAATGCTCTTACATTTTATCATATCTAACTTCTCTGACTGAATGCTCTTACATTTTATCATATCTAACTTCTCTGACTGAATGCTCTTACATTTTATCATATCTAACTTCTCTGACTGAATGCTCTTACATTTTATCATATCTAACTTCTCTGACTGAATGCTCTTACATTTTATCATATCTAACTTCTCTGACTGAATGCTCTTATGTTTTATCATATATAACTTGACACTTCCTTGTACAACTCAATTATCAATATAGGGGGCGTTAGTAGGCCTAGTTGGGAAAACCACCCGACTGGGCTATCAACATTCGGACAGCCCATGTTTGATTCCCACTGGAAGCAGTGTGAGTTGTACTCGTGGTTGGAAAAAATATCCCCGCAGTTGACCCAGCCGTTGGCAGAAATGGGTACCAGGGTAACAGTCTGGGAAGGTGAGGAATGCCACCTCGCATCAAGAGTTTTGATGCCACACTATCCAGAACTCTCTGAACACTTCTGGATAAGTGGCCGAGCACATATGGGTGAAAACTCAGGTGCTAAGATGCTGATTCAAGTCTCGTAATTTAGTAAAAAATAAAGTAAAGAGCCCCCGTCACGCCAAGTAACGTATAGGAAATATGGTGCTAGTGACCATAAATTTTACAGACCTTCAGCACATGATTTTTGGGGTCACGTGGTCGGTATTACGCCCGTGCCGCTTTACTTTCTCAGAAAAAATCTGGTACCCATTTAAGGCTGGGTGAACCCGGAAGCCATCGGTTGGGATAGAACCCTACCTCTTGTCCTTTGTAGTCCAGTTCACTAACTACCGAGCTATTGTGGCTCCCTCTCGTACTTTACTTTACTTTTATCAATATCCTTTGGTATTCTGTAGACAACTCTTCATTGGTTTATAATACCTCTATGGTTATGGAATTCACTGATAGCTTCTGTATCTCCTTCTGACTCTTTTTACTATTCTACAAACACTAAACCTTACTGCAGGTTCCTAAGTTTAGGCTAACTTTTACTCTCCTACTGCCATCTCTAGCTTAGAAATGAGTAAAAATGTGCCCCTATAACTATAATTATTCCAACGGTTCTAAAAATCTGGTGATAACTTGTAATACTTCCTGATTCATTCCATCACTATCTACCAACACTCCTCTGCCTTGAGGCAGATTCTTGAACTTTGTCTAACTTCTGCATCTTCAAGGTATCTCAGAGGTGAAATAAAAATCCTGTGTCTCACCTGTCGTGGCAACTGCTATGACCAAGCAACCTTTATCCCTCAGGTTTTATCGTGTGTCCCCCGACATACACTAGCAATGGTACTATGTGTTGTAATGATAGTAATTTTTATTACACTCATTACACGGCCAAAAAAGGGTGCCGCGATAGCTCAGTGGTTAGTGAACTGGACTACAAAGGACAAGGGGTAGGGTTCGATCCCAACCGACGGCTTCTAGGTTCACCCAGCCTTAAATGGGTACCGGATTTTTTTCTGGGAAAGTAAAGCAGCACGGGTGTAATACCGACCACTAAATGATCTGAAAAATCATGTGCTGAAGGTCTGTAAAATATAGGGTCACTAACACCATATTTCCCTATACGCCACTTGGCATGACGGGGGTACTTTACTTTTTTTTTTACACGGCCAAAAAATGATGAATGTTTCTTCCTAATATTGGAAACTAACTCCTTTTATTTGCTTTGGCCTCTTTCAGAATGTTTTCATTACTCTTCTTAGCTGTCCATGATATTCTCAACATTCTTCTGTAAAACCACATTTCTACAGACTCCAGTGATTTTCTTGTCTGTTGTCCTATTGTCCATGATTCACATCCATATAACATTTAAACTCTACATAACATTTAAGAACTCTTTTTCTTGTTTCTATTGTCAAAAATGGATTGCACAGTATCTTCCTCATTTTTTGGAAAGCTGCTTTTGCTTTTTTGAGTCATTCTGCATCTCACCTCTTTTGTACATCTTCCATCTGAGGTTAACAATGTTCCCAGATATGTAAATTCATTTACCTGTTTTAATATTGTTAATATTAAACAATTAAATTGTTTATTTAATTTATTGTGCACTCCGGTGATGACTTTTTCTTTGTTGTTACCATAACTTCTGTATTGTTGTTATTAAGGCTGAGTTCTTTATTTTTGTTTTCTTCACTTTCACTATAATGTCTAACATTTCTTGTAACTCATTTTTACTCATAGCGATTATGATAATATCATCAGCATACCTGAGGTTATGTATATTATGACCTCTGATTGTTATTCCAGTCATATCCCTTATGATCTTAAAATAATTTCACTAATCATTTAAAATAAATCTGGTAACAGCACACAACGTAGCCTAACGTCCTGTTTTATTTGTTGAAATATTCTCATTTGATTTCCAGTTCTTATGGTCGCAGTATGTTTTGCCAGTTCTTTATGTTATTAGATCTTTGCTGTCAACATTTATACCGTCTAAAATTTTGATTATTTCTTAGTGCTTTACTTCAAATGTCAAATGCTTTGGTATAATCTATGAAACATAAATATAGATCTGTTTTTACCTCTGTGGCACATTCTACTAAAGATCTTATATTTAAATATATACATTTGATGAAATGCAAGGATATTGATTTTTCTATATTTATTTAGATCTAAGAATAAGAAAAAACATGTTGTCTTCAATAGTAGGAAAATTAGGGAGGTCACACATCACCCTGCATACCATAACTTTTGACAAATGTAAGTTCATGGCAATAACTAATGCAGTGGCCTGGCTAGAAACAATCTTTTTCTCAAGTGTGCCTTCTAAGAGATTCATTGCTTATTCTCAAGTAAATCGAATGAGGCTGGGAATTGGAGTCACTAAAGAACTCAGAGATCTGGTTGGGATCTGTTTCCTTTTAATTCCTGGATATTCTAATGTGAGAGGAAATGAACAAGCTGCCTGCCTGGCTGGAACTGCTACCATGAATTGCATACATGCAAAGGACTGGGCGGACATTTTAAATGACTTCAGGGAGGCAGGGCATGCAGATGATTCAGTCAAAGATCGTGAATCTACAAACATATTCAGACTAATTGTACATCAAGTCAAAAAACCTGGGGGTGCCTGAAAGGATTGCTGCATGGGGAAACACTGATAAATAATATTCTCCAACACAGAACTGGAGTCATCAGTCTCCACACACAGAGGGACAAACTGGGGAGTTGATCTTAGCATTTATGGACATGTCCAGTGTGCAGTGAGGATGATCCTTCGACTAAACTATCAAATATAGTAATCTACACAAATATGAAAAGAAGAAAAGGAAGTGGAAGAATTCTTTTTTTCTTTAATCTTTAATATTAAAAGCATTAAGGAGCTGTCAAATAGACATGAACAAGAAATACATAATAAACTTTCCAATAATACAGTCTTGATGAAAAATTTTAAAAACTGTATCTCTGTCATACCTTTAATGTGCTCTGTTAAATAGGCACAGACTTTTCATATGTTGTTCAAATATGAGTAGGGCTTTTAATTTTGGAATTATTTTGGATTTGTTAAAAGAAATCATATTAAATTTAATAGTATTTAAGTTAGTCTGAAAATCTTATCTTCCTAATCAAGCAGCAATTTAAGTATGTACACTTTGTGTGACCTGATGTCATGGCAAAGAAAACCTGTTCCCTAATATTTCAAGATGAAGGAATATATTTCAGCCTCAGGTCAGTAATGGATTGGCATTCAAAGAAATGATGTGTTTTCCTCAGACAGTTAAACTGTGGACAAGGGGGCTGCGTCAGATTTGATAGGAATGTAAATATGAGATTGAAGAGAATGCTGTGTACACATTTTGAAGAAAATGTCCTTCTCCTGTCTATGTAAAGATTTTATTGCATCTTTTGGACTTATGGTGGTTTAGAGGTGAAAACTTCTCTTCCTGTCTAGTCAATCTGCCATTCCTCATTCTTGCTGCCTCTAATTATTTGTTTTGCTGTTTGCAGTGGCCTGTTGTATTTTTGGACTGATGTTCTTCTTTGTGGTAAAGCATCAGCTCATCTCCTTTGGTGTCAGTATGTCCAAGTATCCACTGTAGTGTAAGTTATGGATATGAATAAAAGAGGTAATAAATTTGGCTAAATACTTTGATTAGTATTTTGATTATCTAATAACTGTAATATATAGATTTTCTGTCATTGAAAATAATTAAATGTTGAGTTATCTATAGATTATGATTGAAGATGTATCATAGGTGATGCATATATGCTTCAATAGCAATGACCTCCATTTTGAAGTTTGTACAGAAGTTGCCAAAGGCATTTTGTAATTCTTAACATGGATTGTTTGGATATTTTATGTGTACTCAATATTCTGCATTTATGGTTCCCTTACACGCTGCCATCTGGTAATAGATTTGTATAGATAAGACCAGATTGTTTCTAGAAATTGCTAGAAATCTGACTTCAACAGGGTCTGGTGTTTTCTCTGTGTTAAAAAAAATGAGTTTGGTGTTTATTTCTTTATAAGTGTTTATTTCTGGATAAGAAAATTGTGTTGTGGTTGAAACTATGACTATACAATTTGTATTTTTTCTCAACAATGTGGCATTTAGTTTCTTTTTTTATAGATCTATTCAATATCTAGGATTGGTTTTGTGGTTCTTCTTGTAACAACCATGTGAGTATAGATAAAAAGGGAAGGCAGTCCTGCACCCCAAATATGTCACACTGAAGACAGATGTGTTGGGCCAAAAGAAGCTGATATAAGCCACAACACAATGTATCTACATTCTTTTTAAGGGCAACACATTAAGAGGAGCTGTTGTCAGACATTTGTACAAAGAAAAAATACATTTTAAAATCATTCTGACTACTTCAGGTAGTGATTATAAATAGAATATATTTATATATATATATTTTTAACAACTATTTTGTAAGACTAATTAATTATTATACTTTTAAAAATTATTTAATATTAATTTTTAATGTATAGTTAATTATTTTATTTGTTAGTTTTGTTTTGTTTTCCCAATAGAAAACTATTAACAAAGAGATTGGAAATCATCCTATAGACTTGTCTCACAAAGTAAAACTGTCATCAAAACATTGTTCATTTCATTCCTTTTATTCACAAACACCAGCATCTCCACACAACTCTATAACTTTTCAAATAAATAACAAACAGGATCTACCTTAAGATATGTAAACTCAGACAATAATTCACAAACAGCAGAGATAGAATCAAGATGCAACAAAGCTTGTCAAATCATAGGACAGTTATCACCACTATTGTCCAACAAGGAAATAACTCTAGAGGCAAAACAAGCACTATATAATACAATCTTCATCCCAACGGTGTGCTACCAATCCCAGACCTGGACCCTAGATGCAAGAACAATAAGAAAAATAACCTCTACTGAGATGAAATGTGTCAGACAAATGACAGGAAACAGTCTGAGAGACAAGATCAGAAATGAACAACTGAGAAAAAAGCTAGGAATAGCCCCCCCCCCAGAATATATAAAGAAACAACAGATAAAATGGTTTGGCCACGTGACACGGCAGAAAGATCAAAACACAACACAATGAGCCTTCAGCAAACGTTGTGAGAATACCACAACAATACCCAATGGTCAACAACGCAAAAGATGGATGGAGGGAATATTAGAAGCACTAGGAAATATAACAGCAGCAAAGGTGAACAGAAGAGCAAAAGACTGCAAATTATATCTCCCCTTGATGCTGAAAGGCAGATGAGGAAGGAAAGAAGAAGAAGAAAATAGCAATACATCAAGTTTAGGCAGATATTTAAGAATCTGTGAGAAAAGGTGAAAGAAACCAAGAACAAACCAGTTTGCAAGGAAAGTGTGATAAGAAATTGAGTTTTAAACAAAATAAAAAAAAAAAATTTGAGATTGCAGATAGATTAAATAAAAAATAAAATAAAATAATAACATAATTACAAGATATAAAAAGGGTTACTTGTACTGGACATAGGCACCATATGAATTATAGTAAACGTTTGCTGGAAAACTCTTAAATTTTCATAATTGTAATTCTGGTACTGCAGAAGTGCTGCAAAGGTGACAAAGGCATTGAATGGACACTTGGATCTCAATTGATGGACCTTGATTTTGTGGATGACAGTGTTCTTATCAATAGCAATGCGAAGATGATGCAAGAAAAAAACAAATGTCATGTCATCAAAGGCTTAGAAAATTAGACTTGAGATCAACCAAGGCAAGACAAAAGTAATGAAAAATAAAATTCGTTCAGAAGAAAAAAATATACCTTGAAGGAAAAGCAGTGAAAGAAGTAGATCACTTTGTATTTCTTAGAAGCTGCATAGATCAAGAAGGAGACACAAAGGGGGAAATTAGAATCAGAATAGGAAAGGCAGCAATGACTATTAGAAACCTTGATAAAATATGGAAATGAAAATTACTAAGCGCAAAAACAAAGCTCAGGATTTTCAAATAAAATGTATTATCCACCCTTACTTATGCGTAAAGCTTTTTACATACCATTTTTTTCTATTTTTTAATTTTTCCTTACTTATGCATGCAAGAACTAGAAAACAATTAAAGAAATAGAAAATAAATTGTATGCATTTGAAAACAAATGTCTGAGGAAAATACTTCATTTACCATGAAATGAGTTCAAGACTAGTGCAGAAATAAGAGAAATGATAAAGCATAGAATAATATCAACTATAATGAAGAGAAGAAGGTGATCACATGTTGGCCATGTGATGAGAAGAGACAATAAAGCAATCTGAAAGGAGGCTCTCAAATGGGAACCAGAAAGTAAAAAAAAAAGAGGCTGACCTAAAGAAACACTAAAAAGAACATAAAATTGAAAGGCAACAACAGCACGCATCAGCTCTCTAACTGCGACTGAACAACTTGCCCAGAACACAACCATGTGGTGAGGCACAATGTAGGTCCTGTGCAAGGTCTGACAGATAAAAGATCATCAGACACAACAGTCTAGAATTTTTGCCCTATGTGCCGTCTTCGGCTCGAAAGGACAATAAATAGATAGAATTCTGGTACCACAGAGTATGAAAATGAAATGTTTTTTCTTGTGCCCAAGAAGTTCAACAGAGTACTACTGCCAGCTGATGTTATCTCTAGTGTACACATTGTTCATTACATATACTCAAGAATGAATTACAATCTTTCATTCTCAACACTGGTCTTGTTCATGTAATGATATTCTCAATGCTGTAACACTTGGAAAACTCATTTCTCAGAACTATTTAGTCACTTAGCATTTTTCTCCTTAGAAATTTGTTTATTTGACATGTCTGCACTCTAATTAATTACCTTCTGCCTTTAATCAGTTCTTGATTTGTAAATTACATTATTTTTCATCAATTCACCTAAACTTTATATGTTGTTTAGGTAAACATTCATTTTCATATTTTATTCACAGTTTCTCCAACACTATCATCATAATGATTTTGTTTGTTTTTTTCTGCCCACTTATAAGTCTATGAGTATTTAAGCATTCTGACCAAATTTTATTTTGAATAAAACATAAAACTTTTTCAATCTATCTGAGACTCATTTAGTGAGGTACTATATTAAGTATTTATTTGCTGAGTGCATTATAAAAATTTCCCTAATTAATTATTTGACCCAAAAATGTAATGCAGTTTGAACATTTCACTGCTACGAATATAAAGACTTTTAAAATGGTCTCCTAACCTCCAGAGCAAAATGTTTTTTCAAGTGTTATAATATCTGCTCTTTAATTAATTTATACTGTACATTTTATCTGAAAAGCAAGTAGCTACATAGATTTGAATTCAGTGATAACTTGCAGCATTACAAAAAACATATTTTTTTTTTCAATCTATCCATAGTTAAATCTACACTAGATTGTTTTATTTCATTTGAATAACTGATTGTGCATTAAAAGAAAAGACAGTGTCCGTCATTATGGAGCAATATCACCTTATAACTAATGGGGTAGAATCATTTGGGGGAATGAAGCTCTGCTCTGTGTTGTCACTGAACAATTTGATCTTGGAATGAATCCAAGGTATAAAAAATGAAACTCGTGTGTACACGCCTGGCAAATCTGGTATAGCACATCCTCGCCCCCAAGAGGTGATGCCAACTACTTTGTAAACACCTGCAAAAATAATAATGAATATAGAATATATACGTTTAATGGCTTATAATTTATATTACAAAAATGCAGCACAATCTGCATATAACGTCTTAACTCACTAAAGAATGCATTAGTTTAGAATGTGCATACTTTCATTAGAGACTGAGAGATGTTTAAACTGATAGTTTGTATGATTACAGAATTGGAAAACTACATTTATTTATAGCAAAAGGTTATTTAAACTTTTTTTGTGAGGGAATTTTGGAGAATGTTTTTGAAAATACAAAATTAAAAAACCCACAGACGCCCGCTGTAATCTTCTCTACACCTCGTCTCATCCATCTCACTGTAATCTTCTCTACACCTCATCTCATCCATCTCACTGTAATCTTCTCTACACCTCGTCTCATCCATCTCACTGTAATCTTCTCTACACCTCGTCTCATCCATCTCACTGTAATCTTCTCTACACCTCGTCTCATCCATCTCACTGCAGAGATTTCATTCCATATCTCAATTATTAATACTTCATCATATCTGCCAGGAGGATCAAGATTTTCTCCAACAGGCCCACCTGATGTCAAGTTTCTTTAGGCGTCGTCTCTATCCTGATTCGGTTCTCCAATCTACCTTCCAGCAAGCTCTCAATATTTCCCACCCTGTGGCACTCACCCCATCCACCCGCCGTTCCACTGATAGGACGGTATTTACCCTCACCTACCACCCTCACAACTTGGCTGTGGTGAGGATCCTTAACCAGTATTGCTCCATTCTCCATTCAGATCCCATCCCACTACCAGCCCATTTTTCAGTGATCCTCCTTTGGTAGCCTTCAAAAGCGACAGGAGTCTGAGAGACATTCTTGTCACGAGCCACCTCACCCGCTCAAACCACGAACACCTTGGTACTGTTCACTGTGGGCGTCGAGTTTGCAGAACTTGTGACTATGTGCTTTGCACCGATTCAGTCTTGTTCCCTAATAGGTGATTCAACATCAAGGAGGGGTTTACTTGTGTGTCTCGGAATATCATCTATGCCATAATATGTAAGCATTGCCAGATGATGTATGTGGGCGAGTCTGGACGATGCTTGAGTGACAGATTTTGTGAGCATCTTTGTGATGTTGAGCAAAAGACTGGCAGCCTGGTGTCTGTCCATTTCAACTCCCCTGGCCATAGTGGTAAACCTGACATGCAAGTTACTGGAATTGTCTCGTGTCACTCCAGCAATTGCAGCCAGTTTGCCCTTGAGAATCACCTCATTGCCCAGTTGGGTTCACTGTCCCCCATGGCATGAACATATCGCTCTCATACACATAGGACATCTACCACACATTTCTTACCCCTATGCGCTACCGAACCTATACATGCATTTATATTTGTCTGCATATGTATTGGCACATTTAGACACCTTCGGGTTTTCTTTTGTGTGCTTTGTGGTATTTTATACAGGTTTATGCTTGTACACATGTATGGTTAGGTACACATGCTTTATTTTACACATCTATTCATTGTGCACACACACACACAGTTAGATAAACACTGTTTATACATTTCTTGTACCCACCTCCCCATATTTTTAGAACCCTTCCGTCTTCTCACCTGACTGTCTGGTCAGGGAGATATATAGGTCATTCCGCCTACTCATTTTAGTTCGTTCAGTAGCTGACCACGCTCTGGGCCATAATGAAGTGACCTTTTTTATTTTCTTTCTTGGGTATCTAGCATATTATCACCATGTAGTTAGATTTATGTACATATATATATTTATATTTGTGTTGTTGTTTGTTGTTCCAGCTGAAGGCCTACTTGGCCGAAACGTCAACTTTTGTTTTGTTAATTACCATGTGAAGCTCTCATCATACCACTTTTTTCTTCTTCTTTTTTTTTTAAAATTGTCATTGTCGTTAGAATTAAAAGCACTGAGAGTACATAGTGATCATAAATCTTTAGTTTTATTAATTGTATTTTAATGGACATATATACAAACCTTGTAAGGTTTTGTTGATTTCTGTCTAATCCCATAATTCTCTGGGAAGGCTTTATGATGTCCCTTGATGAGTTGATGAATTAATTGTCTACATTCTTAGCCTTTGTGTGTCAAATTTTTTGTTTATGTTTTCAGTCTTTACTATCCTTAATCTACCCTTTCTTTAGTTTACCTCTGTTCCTTTCATTGGTACCAGCAATTTGATATTGGCTTAGCATTATGTCTTGTGACATGCCTGAACATAATTTCTTTTTTTCATGCCAATGTGGCAGGCCCTGTGTGGGCTGTGGGCTGTGGGCTTATGATGATAATTTGATAAAGTCTTATTTGTGATGTGGGCTTTGTATAAAAATGAAATACCTAAAAATATGAGTTGGTATAGGACAAGGAATTAGGCAGATGTCAATCTTATCACCTTATTTATTCACCATGTTGGCAGAAAATATGAGACATGTCAGAGAGCAAATAATAAAGAACAATTTGATGATCTTATGATTGGAGGTCGTGTAATTCCAGAAATACAAAATACAGCACTTTTATCCATCCCAGTAAGTGGCATTGAGAAATTGATAACAACAGTTCAGTGTAAAAGTGAAAAACTGCACCTCTATCTCAATGAAAAAAAAACAACAATTATCTTTACTACAAATAACATTGATTTTTAAACTTATATATGTATTAATGGACAATTATTGGAAAGAGCAGATCAACTATATTTGGGCATTGATAAGAAACGGTGGAAAAACTATCAAGGGGATGAAAAGAATGTTGAATATAGTTATAAATAATTAAAACAACTACACAATATATGGTAAGGAACTGCTATAGCAACAAAATCAGGTTATAAGAGCCTGTATTTTTCCATTAGAAACATACAGTTGTGAAACATAGACAATTGATAAATTTGCTGAAAAATACATTGGTGCCTTTGAATGCAAGTGTTACAGATGAATACTCAGAATACCATGGGCAGAGAAAAGAACAAACTTGTCAATTCTGCAAAAAACTTAAGATTCTAGAAAACTGACTAGAAGGAACATGAAAAAAAAGAAAGTAAAATATTTTGGTCATGTAAAATGACATAATGGCTTAGAGATGATATTTATGGAGGGTATAGTTCCAAATAAATAAGGATGAAGAAGATCTAGAAGAAGATGAGTGCAAGATATTACAGATGAACTGAGATTGATTGATGGCTGCAGAAGTTGGACATCTCAAACACACAAAGATAACTTCAAAGCAACTGTCATGAGAGCCACATTCCAAAAGGGACAAGCTAGATGTTGATGAAGAAAATCTTGCAATAATATCCCATATCTTTAGCATTTAATTTAATTCATAACTCTACATTTAGTGCCCATATTTTGCAGTTGTAGAAAATTATTGATATTACTAGTGTGTTTCTGTTGATTGATATGAAGATAATAATAATACAATTTAAAGTGTCTTACAGATGGAAACTATGAGATAAGAGACAGACATAAATTACAAAGAGACAAGTAGTTTCCAGTACTCTGGAACATGTTTAAAGAAATAACAGGGTGTAAGCTGTCTAAATCATAGAGTAAGAATACATAGAGTATTCTTCTTAGGCATTTTTCTTCAAAAGCGTTTAGTTTTCTCTCAATCTCTTTTATTGTTTTCCAGCTTTCACAGGCATAGGGTAGTATTGATAATTAGCGTGAGTTGAATATTCTAAATTTGGTATTCTTGCTTAGTATTTTTTATTTCCATATTGTGTCCTGGTTTTTAAAATTTGCTGTTGCTTTTGCTATACTACTTTTCATCTCTTTCTTTGTTTCACCTTCTTGATCTATATTACAACTACGATATATATATATATATATATATATATATATAAATAATGGTATACTTATTCCAATGTCTGGCAATTGAGATATATATTGTCCTCTGGAGTATTGTCATTTTTCATTGTCTTTCTTTTATCCCTACTGATTTCAAGTCCTATCTTTTTTTGCCATGGATGATAAGGTACCTGTGATATTTTGCATCTTGTTGATATTTTCACTTAGGAGCACTATATCATCTGCACAATCTTCCAAGTTGTTTGTTTGTTTGTGTTTGCCAGATTTATATCTCTAGCGAAGTTTCGAGGGACTGAATTTTGTGTGAATATCACAAGTTTTTCACACTAGCAGTTGTGTGCTTGGATGTCCCCTGCAATACAGGTATATTTTCTCCAACTTCAGAGGTACTCTCAAAGTTTTATCATTGAGAGTTTTAACATTTTGGGTTGATTTTTCCTGTAAATTTTGCCTGGGCAGTGGACATTTTTTGGTCTCATCATCATCATCGAGTGCCATCTCCGCAACGAAGGTTGGCTACCATGGAGCGCCATTCTGCTCTGTCTCTTGCTTTGATAGTGCAGGTTGTCATAGGCTGATTTGTCCATCTTTTGATGTTACTCGTCCATGTTAGTCTTGGTCTGCCTCTGCCTCTTTTACCTTGTATGTTCCCCTCCAGGATTACTTTTAGTAGGCTGTTGTGTCTTTTAACATGGCCCAAGAATCGCATTTGTCTTGTTTGAATTACGCTTAGTAGTTCTCTTTTAATTTGTAATATATATATATATATTTTTTGGTCTACTCTTTTTTATCTCCAACTTCCGAGGGTTCTTTAACACATGCTGAATGCACACAGGACCTCCTGTTTTTCGTCGTTTCCCAAGAGGACTAGACATTGAATCTCACCATTCAGAGACCAGGGGAGGAAAAACTACTGATTCAATTTTATTTATTTGTTTAATTTTTCACTGCCTGTGGTGGGAATTGAACCTGGGACCTACTTGTCTAGAGGCTGATGGCTTACCTCTAGACCACCTAGCCTCCCCAGATTTTCCAAGTAATTCTTGTCCTACCATTTAATATCATTATTGCCTTTGCAACATTTACTCATTATATAATCAATGATAATTCCAAACAGCAATAGTGATAGTATACATTCTTGTTTTATTCCTGTTTCAATTTTAAACCAATGTCGGTAATTTTGGTGGTATTCCATAATGTTTCAAGATATTCAACAAGGACAATCTATGTATGCTATCAAAGGCTTTTTTAAAATCAATGAAATTGCAGATTAATGGTTGCTGTTTTTCTGTCTGTTCTTCTAGTATTATCCTTGGAGTGAATATTTGATCAAAACAGCTTCTTCTCTTTCTGAATTCTGTTTGTTCTTTGCGCATAATATTATCTACAGCATCTTTTATTCTGTTCAGCATGATTCTATAGAAAACTTTGGAGGCAACTGATAAAAGAGTAATTCCACTCCAGTTATTGCAAACTTTAAGATAGCCTTTTTTAAGGTAATTTGATAATGATCCCTTTCTTCCAATTTGTAGGAACTTTTTCTTCATCCTAAATTATATTAAATAACTTTCTGAGGTGGAATAAGTTTTGAGTTGTAAGCATCTCTGCAGTTATTTTATCTACACCAGAGACTTTATTATTAGCCATGTGTTTCACTGCTAATTCAATTTCTGTTATAGTGATTTCTTTTATATTGATGGGTGTGGAGTTGAGTTGGTGTACCTGTTTCAAACTGCAGCAGATAACTGGGATGTGGTAAGAATATCCTGGAAATGTTCAGCCTATTGAGTTTTTTTTATTAGCACTAGAAATTAGAAAGATGTTATCTTTACTCAGAACAGGTGTTAGTGCCAATATTTTTGTGACAATCAGTACATTTTTTGGGTAATGTCGTCACATTATGCCAGTGCCATCTTTCTTTTGGAGAAGAAACTCAATACCCACCAAAGGATGGGAAAACCTAGACACTGTCGATCCAGTGGGTGAACCTGACCTTTTGTTCCCAGGGGACCCATTCACTAATTATTGCACAACAGCAGCTTTCATATTTTTCTAAACACTGATTAATTATATTTCTGAATGTGATGACATAATTTATTCCTGATTAATTCATTATGTGTAGAAAAAAGAGAAATGATAAAAGATCCAAAATATCATCTATTATCAAGAGAAGGTGGTTATCCTCTCACCACTCCTCTTCATTATATATATGGACAAAATAAATCTGGAAACAAGCAACAATAAGAAGAAACCAAATAAAAACTTAGAGCTAGAAAATTCCAACATCAATGAGCTACTCTTCGCAGATGACCAATGCCTAATATATGAGGATGAAAACCTGCTGCAGCAGCATATATAACATCTCTAGATAAAAGTTGTACAAACTACAGTATGAAAATTAACACAGCAAAAACAGAGGATATGAGAATAAGCAAATTAAGACACCCACTAAACATTAAGATCAAAGATAAAGAAATAAAACAAGTAGAGAAATTCAAGTATTTGGGCACAATGTTTACAGAAAATGGAAAACTAGACAGAGAAGTTGACATAAGAATAAAAAAAAGCAAATGCTGTCACATACCAGCTTTCACCATTGTTAAGACATCCAAACATTTCTATAGCAGCTAAACAACAAATGATAAATAGCATTTTCATACCAACTTTGTGCTATGAAAGTCAAACATGGACCTTTTGTAAATCCCATTTAAGAAAGATCAATACATGTGAGATGCGATGCTTGAGAAAAGTAACAAACAACACAAGAAGAGATAGAATACCAAATGAAACCATAAGAAAAATGGTAGGAATAAAACCCTGCCAAGAATATATAGAACAACAACAATTTAAATGGTTGGGCCACCTGGTCAGAATGAATCCTCACCAATCACCATCAAGGGCGTTTTTCTTGAGAATGCATGGAAAAAGACCAAGAGGAAGACCTACAAGAAGATGGATAGATGCAGTGATAGAGACATGTAACAACAATCACTAATTCAGACAGTTCGAGCAGCTCAATAATGATAAATGATATAACCACGACACCTTTTTCAGTATCAGTGAGAAAGAGAAAAGAAGATCAAGAGAAGATGGTCAAATATTGGTCATGTGATGAGAAGAGACCAAAAGATGATTTCAAAGCAAGCCTTAAAATGGGAACCAGAGGGTAAAAGTAAAAAAAGCCAACCTAGAGAAACACTAAAAAGAACATTTAAATGAAAGGCAACAACAGCAGGCATCAACCCCAAGACGAGATTGAGCCACTTGCCCAGAACAAGAATGTGTAAAGTGATACAATGTGGGTCCCGTGACAGGTCTGACACTTGATAACAAAGATTGTTGGACATAGAAAGTCTCGAATTTCTGATCAATGTACCATCTTCAGCTTGAAAGGAAAATAGATAAAATTCAATATATTTTCTAATGTTCATTTATTGATGATTTTGAGGAGATGCTTCATCCTTTGAAGTCTAATAAATGGAGGACTCTATGAAAAAATGATAACTCATAAATGCTTGCCAATAACATTAAACAGCATTGTGTTCAAGGGCACATCCTAATAAACTGCTGGTTCAGTGACTAATTATTTCTTATTTTTGTCTTGTTTGTATTTATGTCAAAATGGATTGTAGCTTCAGAAATTTTTTGACAGAATGTTTGGAAATATTTCTTTTATTGAAATGCTGAAACATTATTAAAACTTAGGCATTTTCATGGTTTTGAGTATTTAAAAAATCATTTTGTCTATTACTTTTGAGATTTTACATTTTCTGTTGCATACTTAGAAACCACCACATTCTTCTTGATCTGACCCTGATGCATTGTCCTAGAACCATGCCTCATCGTAACATTAACCTATATCTTACCTTTAATGTTGCACACCAGTGGTCCACCACTGTCCCCATCACAGCTGTCTATACCTCCTTTGAGGTAGCCTGCACAAAACATGCGATTTGAGATAAAGCCAATAATGCGTTTGGTGTGCATGTAGGAGCACATTCTCTGGCTGATTAAAGGTACTAGAACTGCTTTCAAGATTCGTGGGTACTCCCCGCTTTCTGATTCTGAAAATAATAAGTATTACTATCTTATAATTATAGTTTTTTTTATTAATTTGTACATACAACTGATGTATTTCAACAGATAAAACAAAGTTTGGACAAGGTTTTGTACTAGCACCTGATTAACTTAAGCTGTATATTGAGATTACATTTGGATCCATGAAGGGCATACCAAGATTATTAGTCAATGGTCATAATATAAACAATCTGAGCTAGGCTGATAATAGTCTTAAATAGTTACAATGATTTACAGAAAATGATGACTTAAGCCTCAACAGCTAAAAAAAACAACAGAAAAAATAGTTATAGCAAAGGAAAAGAGGCTTCCAAAATACACATGTGAAGTAAATGGGGCTGTATTAAAACAGGTCAATGATTTCAAATATCAGGGAGTATGTTAATGACTTGAGATTAAAATGTACAGTAGAAGTGAGGTGCAGGATAACTTCAGCAAAGGTCACATTCGAAAGAATAAAAAAATATATTATATAATTCATTATGACAATGGAAGTGTGATAAATATTACGTCAGTGTTTTACTTCATTGTTAAATTAGAAAAATTAATCTGCGGTTTCTCCCTTGATCTCTTGGATGGTTAGTTCTGATGTCAGAATGGTGAGGGCTAGCTAGTCCTTTGTTGTACTTTTCTTTGATGCACAAATGGGTATAATAGGAAGAAGTTAATTATTCGGTTAGTTAAAGGTATTTATATGAACAGAACTCCTCCTCCAATTCATATATTGTTTGACTATGCATATATTGTTACTTCAAAACAGGAGCTGGTGCACATGCTCACTCAAACACACATGGTTAAACTGTTACCATTAGGCTTGCAGCACTCTGCTATCGGTGGTCTTGAACCAAGCATAATACGTAATAGACAATTTTTTTGTTAATACAATGCACGGAACAACATTCTCTGAAGATGGTAAAATCGATAAAGAAACAGACATCTGATATAACAAGGCAAACCAAATATTGGGACAACTATCTTCAATACTTCAACACAAAGCAATACTTATTACCATTAAGAAATATAATAAATATATTCAATCCCATGTGCTATCAATACCAAAATAATCACTTATGACAATGTGACAATCACTTAATTAGCAATGTGTCTGCTGCTTATCATTGTTTAGTCAAGTAGCATAAATCAACATGTTAAGGAAAAACGACTCTATTCATTTACAATATTAAGATATGTTTGTATAAGAAAAATCACAGAAAAAAGTGCTATAATGAGTAAGTAAAAAAAAAAAAACCCCACAAAATGCAAACTAAATTTCCACTAAAATATTTCTAATCAAAAGTAACATCAAAATTTACTTTTTTATTTTAGTATATCCAAATATACTCATTTTTATATTAATGTAATATCAGTGCTCCTAATGTTACAATTGAGTGGTTGTATTTTGTACTACAGTATGTAACGAAGTGTGCCACAGGTAGGTATCATAATTAAGGGTTAAGAACATAAATCAAGATAGGAAAAAAAAAACTTTGAAAATGGCTAGGCCATGTTCTATGAATGGAATGAACCAGGCATCCACATCTAACATTAACATAGGCACCACCTGGCAAATGTATAAGAGGCAAGCCATTGAGGACAAGGTGACGAACAATACATGATGAAATGAAAGAGGCTGGCTGGTATTGGTGAGAGTTCTCCATGCTTGCTCAAGACCAGATTGTGTGGAGATCTCTTGTGAGTTCACTTTATGTTCTGACCATAATTCAAAGGATTAAGATGAAGTTAAGGAAAATATTGAAAACACGAAGATAACAAAAGTCCACAAGAATTGTTTTCCTTCCTTGTACAGCTGTCACCATACCTTGGAGTGTTTATCACACCCCACTACTAGCTGCACAAGAATCCAATGAATCAAGAAAACATACACACTTTAACATGTTATTAAAAATACAAGAGAACAAATTAAAAAAATAATAAAGTAAACACATTTCAAAGCTGTTATTTTTGACCGACAATTTAAAATAATTTTATTTCTAGAGCTATAATTTAATTTTTTAATCAGAGACACACAAAATTCAATTCTTACCGTTATCATTTGCGTTTTCATCTGAAAATCAATATCCTTGCATTTCATCAAATGTATATATTTGTATATAAGATCTTTAGTAAAAAGAGCCATAGAGGTGAAAACAGATCTATACTTATTTTTCATAGATTATACCAAAGCATTTGACAAAGTAAAGCACAAAGAAATAATCACAATTTTAGTAGGCATAAACGTTTACAGCAAAGATCTAAGAATAATAAAGAACATGTATTGGCAAAACAGACAGCGACAATAAGAACTGGAAATCAAATGGGAATGTTTCAATAAATAAAACAGGGCGCTAGGCATGGTTGTGTGCTGTCACCAGATTTATTTAACATGTATAGTGAGATTATTGTAAGATCCATTAGGGACTTGCCTGGAATAACAATTAGAGGTCATAACATAAATAACCTCAGGTATGCTGATGATACAGTCTTAATAGCTAAGAGTAAAAATGAGTTACAAGAAATGTTAAACATTATAATCTATCTATCTATTGACCTTTCAAGCCATAGCCGGCCCATAGGGCATAGACCCAGATACTCTTTCTCTTATCTAAATTTTTATTCTAGCAGTTTTCAATCCTTCGAAAGATATCTTATCAAATCTCGCCATTTGTCTCTGTTCTGTGCAAGCAACACTATCTCACTGAGGGAGGGGATTCCTGCTTCTCTTGTTTCTTTGATCAATTTTCTTCTCAGTATCTCTCTGGGTTGGCCTCTTTTCCTCTTACCTGTTGTTTCCCACATGAGGGCTTGCTTTATTATTCGGTTATTATCGCTCCTCATCACATGATCAACATATGACCATCGTCTTTTCTTGATTACTGAAGATATTAGTGGTTAATTGGCAATTTCTCTAATTTCTTCATTTGTTTTGAATTCGTTTCATGCTATACTAAGTATTGGTAATGCATTAAACTATTTAGACATAATATAACATATTTTAGATAATGAAGGAAAACAAAAATTAAGGACTCAGCCTTAATAGCAAAAAGACAGAAGTAATGGTAAGAACAAAGAAAAGGACCTCACCACAAGGCACAATAAAGACAAGTGAGACAATATTAAAACAGGTAAATGAATTTAAATATCTGGAAATATTGTTAACCTCAGATGGTAAATGTACAACAGAGGTGAGATGCAGAATAGCTCAGGCAAAAGCAGCTTTCCAAAAAAAATGAGGAAGATACTGTGCAATCAATTTTTGACAATAGAAACAAGAAAAAGAGTTCTTAAATGTTATGTAGAGCCAATCTTAACATATGGATGTATGGCCCTTTGGCGTCTTGACAGACGGTAGGTAGTAAGCAATCATGATAAGTCAGTAGTTTGGTAAAGCATTAGTGTGTCATACTGGGTGCTGCTTTACTGAACATCTTCTCTTGTGGCTGAATTTGCCAATCTTGGAAGACAGATCCATCCACAGAACGAGCAAGGTGTATTTGTGGTACCTGGCCTTGTCTCTTTTCTCTAACACCTTTTGTCTTCTGAATTTGATATCAGCACTGTCTCGAAAATTGCTGCGCCACTTTTTATTTTTGCTCTCCATGTGCTATGATCCGTAGCCACATTTTTCCAGTTTCTTTCACTTATAGAAAATTCCCTCAAGGAAGCCCTGCAAACATCCTTATATCTCAGCACTGGTCTGCCCTTTAGTCTCTTTCTGTCCTTAAGTTCTCCATACACTATTTGTTTGGGAATACAATTATTTGCCACTCTTCTTACATTGCTGAGCCAGCTTAGTCTACGAATCCTAAGTGTTGCTATGATCGATGGGAGTTTGGCTAGTTGTAAGACGTTAGAGTTAGTTACTTTGTCCTGATATTTGATGTTTATAATCTTGCGAAGGCAACGTACATGAAAGCTGTTTAACCTTTTCTCCTGCCCTGCATAGGTAGTATAAATTTCTGATCCATATAGAAGTGTACTAAGCACACAACTTTGGTCAATTTGAATCTTAGTCCTGAGTGTTAAATTGGTTATTGAGTTATTTGCGGGTCATCATCATTGCACTCCGAACATGTCCATAGGTGCTCAGATTCCCTCCTCAGCAATTCCCTCAGTGTCCAGCGTCTGACGACTCCAGTTCTATGTTGGTTGATAAGTCTTCTTACACGGCCACTAAGTGTCATTTCTGGCTGTGCCCAACTTAACTCCCATTTCCATCATCCGAAGAAGTGACGTGGATCTGTGTTTGTCAAAGTTCTGTGCTCTTCCCACATCTCGGAGGGCATTGATGATGTTGCCCATCCTCAACGACAGCGCAGCTAGCCAACCTGTCCGCCCTTTCATTTCCCCATACTCCCGCATGTCCAGGGACATAGACAAAGGTGACCTTACGTATTTTGGATTTCTGCAACGACTCTACCCATTGCATGCGTACAGAGCCTGCCTCCACTTTTTTTATCATGCTCATCGAATCACTAAGTATACATGCGTGGGTGTAGTCTTGTGACTCTAACCATTTGAATGCCTTGGTCACTGCCATCACCTCCATTGTCATGCTACTCGTGGTCACGACGTATGCACCACTGTCTTCGTAGACTATTCTGCCTGCCGAGCATGCTGTAAATGCCCATGCACTTCTTTGGTGTCGTCTTACTGATCCGTCTGTATAGATGACTGCATCTTTCTCATCGGTGTTATCGCAGATGAGACCGTTGACCTCAGCATTAACCACGACCGGGTTCTGTTCCATACTTTTCCTGTCGAGTGTGACAATACACGAGAAAGTTCCCTTGAATGACATAAGCACCGGTATCCACTCCTCACCAACGCTGATATTGGTAAGCCCACAAACCTGTTTGATGACATCTTCTGCTCGGCCCACCCATGATTTGCCTCTTTTTAGCCTGTCACCTTTCTCTGTGTTGAGCACGTGATGCAATGGATGCTCTGTATCTGTCTTCAGGTATGCTCGTGCTCTCCAGATCTTGATTCTGTCATTCATGGTTGGAAAGTCAAGAAGATACCTCATTGCTACACAGGGAGTGTCCCTCGTACATCCCAGGATAATGCGCATGGCTTCATTTCGTATTTTCTCCAGCCTATCAATTTGAGTCGTACTGACAGTAAGAATTGCCAGGGCATACTCGATTGGTGCGAGGACTAATTCGTGGAACAGAAGAGTAAGTAGCCTCTGCTCGATGTTGGCAGCTGCCATGACCTTCAAGGTGGCTAATCCTTTGCAGGATTTTGTTATCACATGGTCGACGTGGTCCCGAAAACACAGGCTGCGATCAAACTTAACTCCAAGGTATGTCATCAACTTGTCCCTGGTCACCTCATCAGCTCCCATTCGTACTACTGTTAAAATGGTGTTGGCCCATGCTCTATCTTTAAGTTTACCAAATGTGGAAGCTGCCTTTCCGATTTGGGAATGTATTTCTTCTTCAGGGGAGACATCGGTTGTGACCATAGAACCGAGATAGGTGAACTTTCTCACAGGTTCAAGGGGTATATTATTTAATGATATAGCTGTGGGGCTGGCTACACCTTTTTGAAGCACCACAGTCTTCTGGATACTTATTGATAGGGAGAATAATTCACATGATCTAGCTAGATTGTCGATCATTGATTGCAGGATGGATTCATTGTGAGCAACCAGTGCACATATGGATATCCATAAATGTGCTGATTTGCAATTATAGCTAAACTTTCTGCAGAATTCAGTAATATTGTCTATCAATGTGAGTGAATTCTGATCTTTCTTAAGTCCTGAAACTACATCAGCTATTATACACACATAATGCTCACTGGCATTGGCGTATATTCAGAGCAGGCAAAAGAGGTCAGGACTCCTCTAATATTCTATCAGAATACATAACATAATCACATTCCAGCTCAATGAGTTAAATGCCAATGTACAACCAATCACTGTATTCCCTAGTATAGCTGTGATATAGTTCAAATAATTCAAGCCATTATCAAACTTACTACAACTACATCTATCAACCTTGCAGTGTGTATGAGAACTAGATAGGCGATTTCAACAATTACTTCCCTGTTTCCGTAGCAACAAAAGAAAGATGAATCCGATGACGTTTTATCTCGTTACAGAAACATATAGAGGTAGTGCCGATGGGGAGGAGAATTTATGAGGTGCTTCATGTAAGAATCACTGCACTGTGTCTTTATAGACAAAAAAACATGAACAAAACTGTAAGAGATTTTAATTAACAGCACAACCATAATTTTCTTCATAATTTTTAATGCGAATAACTCAGTTATTATGAGATAGCACTCCTTTTTTTCCACAGAAAATTGAAACCTTTGAGATGTGGATTTATAGAAGAATAGGTTGAATTGGATGGAAAAAAAAGAAAACAAATGATGAAGTTTTAAAAGAACTAAAATGAAAAAAGAACTACTAATCACAATCAGAACTAAACAAATGAAATTTTTGGGGCGTGTTAAAAGACACAACAACCTACTAAAAGTAATATTGGAAGGAAAAATACAAGGTAAAGGAGGCAGAGGCAGACCAAGACTAACTTGGACGAGTAACTTCAAAAGATGGATAGGTCAGCCTATGACAAATTGCACCATCAAAGCAAGAAACAGAGTGGAATGGCGCTCCATGGTAGCCAACCTTCGATGTGGAGACAGCACTCAATGATGGTGATGATTATGAGATAATTATAATTATGTTAATTTAGGGTAATAATTGAAGGAACTATATTACATAGCACAAATTGTATCAATGTTTATGTCACAAATTATCAGGTCAATCTAAAAGTTCAAACTCATGCCTGGCCCCTCAAGTTTCAATCACAATCAAGTTTCAATCCGCCACTGCTTACAGGTTAGGTTTAATTCACATGAGATGTTAGGATCACTTTATTTTCTGTTCTCTATGTTTTTGATTGAGAAAGTTGCTCCAACAATTTCTGTTTAATTTCATCAGTTCACATGATATTGCTGATGTTTCTCAATGTTATAATCACATATCATTGATATTTTTTTCTAGTCTTAGTAAAAAAAAATATATGACATTGATAAAGATATGGTAGAATTATGCTATTTATCAATTAAATCATTTGTCATTTTGATTTGTGGATGTTTGAGTAATAGGAAAGCCTGAAATGCCAAAGGTTTTCTATTTCTCTATCAAGTCTTCCATCTCTCCTAAATATCAGCTCCCAACTTAGCACTGCAGATGTTACTAATGAAAAAATAATGATATTGATCTTTATTTTTCTGTTTATGAAAACCAAATTATACTTTTTTAGCTGATCAAGTTTTAATGTTGCCAGTCAGTCCTGCAGCAAATGCTCTGTTCTCTTTTCTCTCCTGCTCAAAACAGTGTCAATGAAAATGAATCATTCATGATAGAACTTTAGTTTGCTTCAAACAAACTCATTTGTGTAGTACCTAATAGTTTGCTAATTCATCTTTAGAGAGGCTTGTCATGCCATGACACCAACTATCCAGTATTTTCTCTCTTTGTCTTCCAAGATCTCTCTTTCCTTGTATTTTGCCAGTTGTAACCAAGTATTCCAACTTCCCTCTTCTCATGATGTGCCTGAAAAATGTTGATTGTTTCTTTCTGATGTTTCTTAGGAGCTTCCTTTTTGTGATGGTCTCTTTGAGAATTTCCTCGTTGGTCTTTTTAGTTGTCTAAGGAACTTACACAATTCTTCTGAGAAATCCCATCTCTGTGGCATCTAATCATCTTTTCATTTCTTTGTTTACTGTCCATGATTTGCTTCCATAGGTCGAAATTGGCACTTTATAGCACTGATGAACTCTCTTTTTCACTTCTATTGACATAGATTTGTTGCATATGACGTTTTTCTTTTTCTGAAATACAATTTTGGCCTGAGCTATTCTGCTTTTTATTTCTGTGGTACATCTTCCATCTGATGTTATTACTGTCCCTAAGTATTTGATGCATTGCACTTGTTTTAGATTTGTCCTGTTTATTTTTATGCTACATGATGGTGATGATTGTTTCTTCCATATGACCATTACTTCTGTCTTCTTGCTATTTAGACTGAAACCTTTCTTGTTGCTTTCTTTTACAATTATTATGTCTATCATTACATATATCTGGGCAGTGGTATAGATAGAGAGGGAGGAACGGAAAATGATACCAAAATGGGGATATCAAGGGCGGGAGGAGCTTTCATTGCACTGGGGAGATCCAAAGAAATGGGGTTAAATACAAAAATAAAAATTTTCAACTCAAATGTTAAGTCGGTCCTTTTATATGGCTGTGAAACATGGAGAATAACAAAATTGACAATCACGAAGGTACAGACTTTCATTAATGGATGCTTACGCAGAATAAAGGGATGGAAATGGCAGGACAAAGTCACTAACATAGAATTATGGAAATGTACCAGTCAAATACCAGTGGATAAAGAGATACAGCGAAGACGATGGCGATGGATAAGACACACACTACGGAAGCCAACTGAGAGTATTACACAACAGGCCCTTTTTTGGAATCCCCAGGGGAAAAGACAAAGAGGAAGACCAAGGAATTCTTGGAGAAGACAGATCGAAGCAGAGATGAAGATGATGGGAAAGACATGGAATGATCTTAATAGGTCTGATTAATTTCGGATCTTCATTGCACTTTTCTGCGTAAAAGTCAAAATGATGATATGCTTGATACATCTGTGTCGCTAAGACGAGGTCGTAGGCCGACAACAGTCCGTTTTTGACGAATCAAGTGTTGTGAGTGAGACATTCCACCGTCCAGACTTCATCTGTGCTTTACGTCACATTAGTGCTGTTCAAGACCGTTATTGGGATTCTTTGACGCAAGTTATTTCCACGTTACACATTAATGTAAACTACTTCGTCAGTCGCAGTTTTGTCTCTTTGGGGAAGTTGCTTCGTGTATTGTTCGTCGTAGACTGTTTACACTTGAGTAATCAGACATAAGTCTAAAGGTATCGAGATTATGAGTTTGGCGACATTGTGTCCTACGTCATCGTATTGGTTCCCTAAACCGGCCGTGCGCAAATCTTACGGTCTGCTGTTTGATGTGCAACAAGAATAAATTGACGACTGACTGTGTGTCTATATGTTCGGAATTGGAGTCATCAACGATGGCCTAACATCATCAAGTGCTACGATGATCATCATTTTCAAGAGGACGTGACTTACCGGTATATGGGGATAGGCGGCGGGAACAAATGGAGGCTACGCATGAAATGTGTTCCTTGTTGCAGTTTCCTCATATTACAAGTCGCATGTCTGTGTTAGTCACCTCTAGTGACTCGGGCAGATGGTGCTCGTAAACCTGGGAAGGCCGACCATCTAAGGGCAGAATCCCCCGACAGAAAAGATCAACTGCTGCCTTGCAGGAAGATTGGGGACAATCAAAGGCTAAGGAAAGCAAACCTGAAAAAATGCTGGCTGAAATCGGATGCACTGGGCCACTGGCGCAGAACACAGTGCAACGTATTAACGGGTGTTCAGTCAGAGTGGATCTGACAGACTCTAATTGTGATGTTCTGTCTGTGGGGGCGATCAACACACTTAGCCTGACAGCTGACTTCATATGAGAGTCTGGAATCCTTACTCTGATTGAGTCCTGAACGCAGAGAGAGAGAGAGAGAGAGAGAGAGAGAATGATCTTAAAAGAATGGCAAAAAACAGAACGACTTGGAAAGTGTTTGTTGAAGACCTGTGCTCCACTGGGAGCTAAAAGGTA
Source organism: Megaustenia siamemsis (assembly GCA_032433765.1). Lineage (NCBI taxonomy): Eukaryota > Metazoa > Mollusca > Gastropoda > Stylommatophora > Ariophantidae > Megaustenia > Megaustenia siamemsis. The sequence goes on along the minus strand of JAVIAB010000073.1, from coordinate 87,279,947 downwards.
GATGTCTATCATTTCTTGTAGTTTGTTCTCTCTCTCTTAAGACTGTGTCATCTGCATATTGCAAATTGTTTATGTTGTGACCATTGAATTCAATTCCTTTTATATCTACTATTGCATCTTGTTAGTAATGCATTTTTTCTTGTTTCTATTTGCAGATTACCAATATTGTGTAAATATATCCGAACAGTGAAATATATTTTTTCATCAGAGTTCATGTTAGGTTTATTTCTCTTCTCCTTCATCCCTGTTTTTTTTTAAATTTGTTATATTCAGTGACATTTATTTTCCAGGTGTAAATATATTTGAGACCCTGCAGTACAAAGCCTACATTGTGTAGATTAATTTGCCAGTACTCTGTATCACCTTACCACATAGTTTGATATCCTTTCCCTATTTTACTAATGGCTATAACTGAGCTGCTTTGGTCTAGAATCGGAGCCTTTTTTATAACTGAAAAACCCGGGCATTAATTTCCTTGTCTGTACTCATCCAAAACAGCAACAAATCACAATGCTGGATCTTTATTATCTTAAAAAAACAATAAAGCAAACCCTTACTGAACACTGTATTTCCCCATCCAGAAATCATACATTTGGTTGTCACTCTGAAAGGATCAGCAGAATCAACAATGCAAGCTGGCTGGACATAATTGTTGAATATAATACCATGTTTTTTGACAGGTTTAATCTTTATCAGTGCAATATCATTATTCTTTGTTTCATCTATAAAAAAGAAACAAACAAATAAAACATATAGTTAATGCTAACATAAAGCAAAGGGGGAAAAACAAATCTGAAAAACATTTTTTTATCAAATTAACCAGTTAATGTTACAGCTTTATAACACACACAGACACCACAAAAAACATAATTCTCCAAATTGCAGCAACATTTTCACCTGTGAAGTCAAACATCATCAACTAAAAATATATAAATTACAACAGAGGTGCAGGTCTTGATTCTGAAAACTCACCTGAAGATGAGATAGTCATTTACAGTGATGGATCAATTGTTCGGCACAGTTGGATCTCCTGGGCTTTCACAGTCCAGGTCAGAGGAAGAACAGTGAGCGGAAGAGCAGGGCTTTTATGGTTGCCACCAGTAGTTTGACCAAGGAGATCATAGCAGTAACTAAAGCAATTGCTTAACTTGAAACATAACCTTTTACTCAAGTATGCTTTCTGAGTTACTCAAAGAGCACGCTCAGGAAAATAGAAAGAGACTGGGCATGAAGTTCAGTGGTTGGAGCCACTAAAGAACTCAGGACTGATTGGGATCTTATTTTTGTTCTAGGACACTTCAGAGTGAGAGGAAAAGAATGAGCTAACAGCCTGGCTGGACCATGGATGGCGGATGTGCAATGGACCCTACTGACATCCTGACAGAGAGCCAGGGCATGCTGGCCCATTCAATGATCATGAATTTACAACAACGTTCAGACTGCACGAACATCAGGTCAAACTTGGAGATGCAAAAAAGAAGTGCTGTGCTGGAAAACACAGAGAAATAACTCAACACAAAACTGTAGTCATCAGTCTTCACACACTGAGGGACATACTGGAGAGAAGTTCTTAACACTTATTGAACTTCTGATATGCAATGAGAATGATCCATTGAAGAAACTAAATTAACTATACAACTATTAATTACAAACAACATTAAAATAAGACTTCACGGAAGTTAATAGTAAGAATTAATCAACTAGAAAACTTTAAGAAAACATATTGCACAGCTGTTTGTTTTAATCTAAAAATGGCATTTTAGTTCTAATCTTGGAAATTTTGCAGCATTTATAGATGATGATATCCTGAGACTAGTACATTTCCTTCAAACTTAAAATTGAGATATTTTATGGAAGTGGTTTTTATTCACCAGATCTCAGTGTGTCTGATACCGACTTTGTGACACCAGAAACAAAATGTGAAAATGTCTAGCAAAAGTAAATATTAATGTATGAACAATATTCTAGTAGTTAATGCTTGTAACAAAAGATTATAAAGATTGGTCAAACTAAGAGTTTCAGAAGATGTAATATTGAATCTTTAACCACAAAAGTTTATAAATTTAAAGATACAGTATCTTTTAATTGCTTTAAATGAGAATAGGAGAAGCATAGGTATTCATCTTCCTGGGAAGACACAAATGAGCAAATCAACTAAAGTATCACTGACAGATCTTCTTCTTTTCTCTTTTCACTGATACCTAAAAGGTGTCGTGGTTTATATCATTTGTCGTTCTTGTGCTGCTCGAATTTTCTGAATTAGTGATTTTCCTTTGTTGTTACATGTCTCTGTCACTGCATCTATCCATCTTATTCTGGGTCTTCCTCTTGGTCTTTTTCCATGCATTCTCGAGAAGAACGCCCTTGATGGTGATTGGTGAGGATTCATTCTGACCAGGTGGCCAAACCATTTAAGTTGTTGTTGTTCTATATATTATTGGCAGGGTTTTGTTCCTACCATTTTTCTTATGGTTTCATTTGGTATTCTATCTCTTCTTGTGTTGTTTGTTACTTTTCTCAAGCATCGCATCTCACATGTATTGATCTTTCTTAAATGTTATTTAGAAAGGGTCCATGTTTGACTTTCATAGCACAAAGTTGGTATGAAGATGCTATTTATCATTTGTTGTTTCGCTGGCATAGAAATGTTTGGATGTCTTAGCAATGGTGAAAGCTGGTATGTGACAGCATTTGCTTTTTGTATTCTCATGTCAATTTCTCTGTCTAGTTTTCCATCTTCTGTGAACATTGTGCCTAAATACTTGAATTCCTCTTCTTGTTTTATTTCTTTATCTTTGATCTTGATGTTTAATGGGTGTCTTAGTTTGCTTATTCTTATAGCCTCTGTTTTTGCTGTGTTAATTTTCATACTGTAGTTTGTGCAGCTTTTATCTAGAGATGTTAAATGCTGTTGTAGCAGGTTTTCATCCTCATATATTAGGCATTGGTCATCTGCGAAGAGTAGCTCATTGATGTTGGAGTTTTCTACCTCTATGTTATTATTTGATTTGTCCTTATTGTTGGTTGTTTCCTGATTTATTTTGTCCATATATATGATGAAGAGAAGTGGTGAGAGGACACATCCTTGTCTTACTCCTGTTGTAACCACTGACAGATAACTGAGAATAAAGTATATCTCAAAGTGAATTGTAAAAGTTGCAAGAACTGACAATACATTCTGAATTATTTTGGAAGATTTTGAATTGCAGAGACAGCTATAAAGGAAAACATCTTTAGCTCTTTATAAGAAGTGTTGACCACAAATGAAGTACGATGAAATTGGTTTCTATGTCTGAAACAAGAAAACCCCAAGCACGAGAAAACATGAATGAGGAATTAAACATAATACAAATAAATGTGTATATATATATATGATATGTGTATATAAATATATGTATATTATTAATATATATATATATATATAAAATTTTATTTAAAGATACAGTCTCTTTCTAATCACTTTAAATGTATAATAGGGGAAGCATGTGTATTTATCTTCCTGGGAAGAAATTATGTGTATATATATATATACATATATATATATATATATATATAAATATTATTTTTTTTAAAATAAAACTTTGAATTTCTGCTTTCCTTCCTAAAATGAACTTTTCTCAATATCATATATAAAGGTTATAGTCGCTGAAGGTTCTGTTTTGTCTTGCTATTTATCTTCTTTTGTCTTTCCACATAAAGGGAAAAATGAATGTTTCTGATTGTTTTTTTTCTGCTGGACTCAAATATTTTGCTTGTTCATTGCTTGGAAGATTTTCCTCCATCACTTCTGTTTTGCATCTGGTTGTTAATGCTGGTTGTGGAATGTTATTTGCTAGTAACCATGTGAAATGTCGAAGCCATTTAATTGTCATTTATATAGTTATTTATTATAATAGTTATTTCTTAATGTAACTCGGCACTGATGTTACTCCTACTCTATTCTTAATTTATAATTTCTCATTTATTATCATTGTCGCCGCGTCACCACATGCAAAGGTCAGACTTCAAATTAATGAATGACCAACAAGATTTCTTTACAACATTACAAAGTTTATTCATACCTTCTTGTACTTGTTCAGACTGCTGAACTGACCCAGGAGAGCCTAAAGGCTACTTCTGACTACACCTACTGATTGACTCTACTAAACGTTGTGTGTTCTTCTGCTCAGATTATGATATTCTCCGTTGACCGTTGAGTCTCTCCCAGTCTTATATATCCCCTTATTTTCTATCCCATGGTTCCTCCTTCAACCAATCCAATTCTGCCACTCTAACTTTCCGTTGTCTCCTAGTTAATACATATTACATCATCTCTTTCACCCTTCTAGAAATGCAGACCGCACCATCTTGAACTTACGCACCTATGTTATATTTCCCCATTTGCACACCTTCTACTATATTCTGGTTCACTACTACTTTACTATTACATCATCATATTAAGTATTCTCTGAAGACATTTCATTTCAGCTGGTCTATTGTTTTTTTTTAAATCTTTGCTGTTAACATTCATGTCTGGCATTGGTAGCACAATATTGTGAGAAATGCTTAGTTGTATATAACTATTTTTTTATTATCTATTATCAAATGGTTTCAGTTTATTATTGCTACTGTTTGTCTGATTATTTAGTTTGCTTTAATGCATCCATTCTCATAAAATGTTTTTGGTACCCATTGCATGACTACTATATGACAATACTTCCCAAATATTTGAACTCTTTAACTTGTTTTGACTATTTTGATGACAATCTTCTATTTTTTTTCTCTTTTCTGCTCAAGGCCATAATCTCTGTATTTTGAGTGTTTATTGTCATATTATGTTTCTTGCTAAAAGGATTATGATGACGGTTTTAATGTTACATATATATAACTATAAAAACACTTTTCGCTATAAGTAGAAAGAGGAGATAAATCTGCTCACCAACATATTCTTCATGCAAAATTATTTTATCCACAGTAAACACTTGCTCCCCAACGTCTTTTTCTCTTAGATCAAAATCTCCAACAATAATGCGGAAATCGGATGGTCGCAGGTTACTAAAAAGTACAAAACAATTTAATTAACGTTGATTTAATATTAGAATATATTAAAGAATTAGAGTAATTACATGAGGATGAGTCAAATGAAAATCTTAAAATGATAAGACTCTGATGACATTTTTTTGTGTCAGGCACACTGAGCTGTGATGTCAGAGAACTTTGTAGAGGTAATGCAAGTTTAGTGATGGAAAATGTCAAGTGATGGTGAATGAAACAGATGCAATTCTAAAAACTAATTACTACTCAGCATGGATTTTTAATAATCTGCTTCAATTTCATGAATTGTCTGGAAGGTTCCTGCCACAGTAGCTGACTCCAGAACAGAAATAGTGATGTGTTAATGTCTGTGAAGAAACTGTGCAGTGCTTTGAAGCAGAAGGTAATAATTTCTTAATGAGATTTGTTATTAGAAAAAAAATGTGGGGTCACTATCACCATTTAGAAACCATAAAATGTGAACATGAAATGGCATCACCCATACACAAAAACCAAAGAAGCTATACAGATGGCACAGCAATCTGTGGGAAAGGTTATTCTTACTCTCTTTTGTGACAGAAGCAACAATGGCTGAGTGGGCAGTGCACAATTTCAAACCATTTCACCAACATTAAAACTTAAAGAATCTTACAAGCATATAATACACTTATCTGATTTAATGTTGCTAATTTCACCAGCATTTCTCAGGTTTGTGTTGACATCAAGTGCCTTTAATAAATTTACAAGTATTTGGAGATAAAAAAAAAATATACACAAAGCACACAAAACTCAGATTGTTCAACTCTTGTGTAATACTTATGCTAATATAAGGATGCAAAAGCTGAAATATATAGAAAAAAGAAAAATTGCTTTAAAAAAATAAATGCCTTTTAAAAACTCTTAAGCATAAATTGGAGAGATTATACACTAAATGAAAGTATCATCATCACCATGTGCTGTACCGGTTGGCATTGGCGATCATGTCCTTCCACAATCTTCTATCCACAGTGCATCATATGAGTTCTGTTGTTGACTGTTTTCCATGCCATGACACCAAGCTATCCAGTATTTTCTCTCTTTGTCGTCCGTGATCTCTCTTTCCTTTTATTTTGCCAGTTGTAACCAAGTATTCCAACTTTCCACTTCTCATGATGTGCCCAAAAAATGTTGATTGCTTCTTTCTGATGTTCTTTAAGAGCTCCCTTTTTGTGTTGGCCTCTTTGAGAACTTTCTCATTGGTCTTTTTAGATGTCCAGGGAACTTTCAACATTCTTCTGAGAAATCCCATCTCTGTGGTCTCTAATCGTATTTTCATTTGTTTGTCTATTGTCCATGATTCGCTTCCATAGGTCAGAGCTCCCTTTTTGTGTTGGCCTCTTTGAGAACTTTCTCATTGGTCTTTTTAGATGTCCAGGGAACTTTCAACATTCTTCTGAGAAATCCCATCTCTGTGGTCTCTAATCGTATTTTCATTTGTTTGTCTATTGTCCATGATTCGCTTCCATAGGTCAGAATTGGTTCAGAAATGAAAGTATAAGAGAAGAAAAAAAAAGAATGTATATTAAGCTATAAATGGATATGATGAAGAAGTGCATCGGTCATGTGTTCAGAATGAATAAAAGAAGAATCAGTACCAGGACTTCATGTGAACACCAGGTTCTAAAAGAAAACAAAGAAGAGCAAAATAAACTCTATGAAGAACAAGTAATAGAGAAAGCTCAACTATGGCTTAAGAACAAACAAAACCTAACAGTGAATCATCACACATAGAGAGTTATGATTTCTGTCCTATATGACATATTCAGCCTGAGAGGAACTAAGTTTAACCACCACTTTTTTCAATAACATATTGCACTCATATACAACATGTATTTCATAATAAACAAACATTTTTCAGTTTATTCTATAAAGAAACATGCACACACGCATGCGCACCTAAGCACACAAAAAAAGCAATCTTGCAAGCAACTGTTTAAATGAAGAGCAGAAAGCAAAGTCTAACTTTCCAGTTGGAAACAGTTCATGTTCCTGTGAGCAATAATCTAAACAAACTGGAATCTCTGAGAAAACCAAGATGCAGATTGCCAACACCATATGTAAATGGTTGAGTACCTATTAATGTACTACCCAACTTGATAAGATCTGTGATGTAAGCTATGTTCAAAACATCCTACCACATATAACAGAAACATAATTAAGGAACTGTTGCATAAGGGACAAAGGGTGAAAAGCCATCAGCTCACATCTATATCCATTATAATTATCATTATAATCATCATCATCACTGTTTCAATCCACTATTAAATTTGATTTGATTTCCTATTCACCCCATGCCACAAAACATTATAAAGAGTTGTAGCTTTTCACTCTGATGATAGTGTTTTGTACTAAGAAGTGTTAGGACTTCTGTGATGTTGTTCATTCATCTGACTTTAAATTTTTCTTGAGAACTGAAGCCAAATTATTAGCAGTTCTTGTAGTCATGTATTGGTAGTTGACTAAGCCTCTTTATTTTTTGTCTTTCTATGTCTTTGGTACCAATTGTAGTTCTAATAATTGTATTGTTATTGTTTTCATCCTGTATTTTCTATTTACATATACCAATATTCACTCAACACCACAGTACTCCACTCACAAGAAACAATGACCTGCACTAAGTGACTAATATTCATCCAACACCACAGTACTTCACTCACAAGAAATAATGACCTGCACTAACTAACTAATATCCACTCAACACTACAGTACTTCATTCACAAGAAACAATAACTTGCACTAAGTAACTAATATTCACTCAAAATCACAGTACTTCACTCACAAGAAATAATGACCTGCACTAAGTAACTAATATTCACTCAACACTACAGTACTTCGCTCACAAGAAACAATAACCTGCACTAAGTAACTAATATTCACTCAACATTACAGTACTTCACTCACAAGAAACAATAACCTGCACTAAGTAACTAATATTCACTCAACATTACAGTACTTCACTTGCAAGAAACAATAACCTGCGCTAAGTAACCAATATTCACTCAAAATCACTGTACTTTACTCACAAGAGACAAAGACCTGGGTTCTATTTATCTATCTGTTGTCTTCTTTAACTAAAGCCATAGGGCAGAAATTCTAGCCTCTTTGTGCCCAACAATCTTTGTTACAAAGCATCAGACCTTGCATATAACAATGACTTGTGTTGAACAAACAATATTCACTCAACAACACACCACTATACTTACAAGAAACAATGGCCTGCGCTAAGTAACCAATATTCACTGATTATCACAGCACCACAATGGTGCAGCCCATAGACAGATCCATCAGGTGTTATACTTAATATTTGGTGCACTCTAGCTTGCCATGGATAGGCACCATGAACTGCAAAGTTACCACCAATAATCTTTTGAGTTTGATCTGTTGATGATCGTTTCAGATTTTCTATAAAGTCATCCTCTGTACTGCGTTTTTGTCTGGAATTCATGATGTCTGCATAATCATAAGGTCGCTTGCCACATGTTGCTGTAAGGAAAAATATTAAGAACTAAACTGTAACAATCATTACTTATGTACAAATCAAATTTACCTTTAAAACATTCCATCAATTGGGCATTTTGAATATTTAAAAATTAAATTTTATTGAATATATTAGGTTTAAAATTTCAAGTAGTTTCTAGTAATTTCTAGCATTGAAATTTCACTGCAATTATAGCAGTAAACGTCCTACTACTTCACTGACTACTACAGAGACAAGAGCAAAACTAAGATACTCAAGCTCCAAAAGATAAGCAGAGATCTTAGATGGAAACTAACCACCAAAATACAACCCCAAGCATGATAACACCATTTATTATCATCATTATATGCCACACCTGTTGGTGCGGTGATCATGTTCTTGTACAATTCTCTGTTCTCAGTGCACTGTGTCATTTCTATTGTTGACTGTTTTCATTATCACGACACCAAGCTATTTAGTATCTTCTCTCCTTGTCATCTGTGATCTCTCTTTTCTAGCAATTTGCCAGTTGTAATCAAGCATTTTCATTTTCCTCTTCTCATGATGTGCCTAAAAAATTGTGATTTTTTCTTTCTGACATTTTTTAAGAGTGCTCTTTTTGTGTTGGCTTCATTGAGAACTTCCTCATTGATCTTTTTAGCTGTCCAGGAAACTCTCAACATTATTCTGAGAAATCCCATTTCTCTAACACCAATCATATTCATCACTGAAGTACCTAACAGAGCTGCTCAAAAGCTTCAACCCAGATAGTCACCAGGGAAAAAATGTATTAGAATAAAATTATTACAAATCTGGGACAATTGTAAAAGGAAAAATCATTCACCTCTACAATAAGCCATGAAATTTTGGCAAACTTTAAAACTGTTGGGGTGAAGCTACCATAATTATAAAGGAAAAATAAAAATGGACAAATCAAGCTACAGACCCGCTCTAACTGAAGGGATTCATTTTGCAACAGAGCACTGACACCCCCCCCCCCCCAAGTGAATGAAGCTAGAGATCAATCAGCCTGTTAAGTTGTCAGGGTAAGGTGATGGAACTGATGGATTAATAATATAAATGGCCAGAGAAATGCCTAATAGGTTATCATAATGGCTTAAGAAGGCAGAGGAGAGCAGACTAAGAGTAGAGCAAGAAGACTAAATCATATGTTAATTGAATCTTTGTGGTCAGAGCAATCATAGAAAAATTACAACAAGTGCAGTCTGTACTTATAATTAATTTTGCCTACTTCCAAAAATCATTCTAAGACAATGTTCACTGAACCATTCTCTGAGTGATCCTTAAAGTTTATGGTTTACCATAGTAATTTATAAATGTAATGCTTTCTTTACGAACTCACAGTTTTTCTTATGTACATATATAGTGAAATTTGTGTTGTTCACTGTAGATTAAGGGATAAGCAAAGGATCCTCATGTCATTTTTTTTACCTGGAGGAATGATAGACTAGGTTATGATGTATAACACAGAGAATAAGCAATTATAGAAAAAATAACCTAAATAACAAAATATTAAAGAACAAAATTCCCCAAATCACCTAACACTACATAGAGAAATACTACCAAAAGTTAAAAAGGTTAAATGGACAAACACCAGCCATGTACTCAAAATGAAAAGATATAGAAACCCCCTCCAGACACTAGATTGATAAAAAAAAAAAATGCCAAAGAAGATATTACACTAATTCATCAAGAAAGAAAGTTATGGGTTTAAAAAATACCACTAAACATGCCAAAAATATTAGTACAAAATAGAGAATGATGTGCAAGAATAGCAGTTTAAAATAATAAAAATTTTCTTCCAGCAGTGAGCAGTAGTGGGTTGTGGTATACACTCCAAGGTATGGTGACAGCTTTACAAAGAAGGAACACAACACAATACTGACAGTATTCTGTGTATTCACAACACTTCAGTATTGTCTTGTGTTCCTTCTTTGTAAAGCTGTCACCATACCTTGGAGTGTATACCACAACCCACTACTGGCTCCTTGCTACCAACTTTAACGCAGCATTGCAATTATTTGCCTGTTCCATTCTTTCAGCAGTGTTTGATCAAAGGGAGCATGAATGGGTGAAAAATTTAATAACCTTAAATAGACAAGGCCTATAAGAGCAGAACAGAATGAAATTACTTATAATGAGGTCTACCACATCTTGACATTATGTTGAATATGTGGTGTAGACAGTCAAGCTTAGTCTGGTTGCTCTAAAACAATAGCTTCTGCATGCTGGAAACAGAGACTGCTGATGATCTTATGTCACCAAATGGAAAAGTTTTGTCATTAATTATGCATCCTCACAATGTCAAGGATGGCAATTCAAATATATATATGGCCTGTGGTGTCATGACAGATGGTTGATAGCAATCATGATTTGTCATAAAAAAGTAAAGTACCCCCGTCACGCCAAGTGGCGTATAGGGAAATATGGTGTTAGTGACCCTATATTTTACAGACCTTCAGCACATGATTTTTGGGTAATGTGGTCAGTATTACGCCCGTGCTGCTTTACTTTCCCAGAAAAAAATCCGGTACCCATTTAAGGCTGGGTGAACCCGGAAGCCGTCGGTTGGGATCGGACCCTACCCCTTGTCCGTGGTAGTCCAGTTCACTAACCACTGAGCTATCGCGGCTCCCTTGATTTGTCATAGTTTGGTAATATATTAGTGTCTTATACAGGATGCTGTTTTACTGAGCAGCAAATTAAATAGTTACAGCATAATAAAAATAAAGGATGCTTACATAAATTAAAAAAATTAATATATGTATTAATAGACAAGTAGGCCCTATTTGAAAGATTATACATTTTTGAATATCTTGGCTCATTGTTAACAAATGAAGGGAAGACTATCAAAGAGAACAAAAGAAGGCTGAAGAAAAAACTATGAATAATTAAAACAACTGTGCAACATATAGTAAGGAACTGACACAGAATGTAGAGAGTGCCAGAAGGACAAGAACTAAAACACTCCATCTTCCTTGACACCTAAAGAAGTATAAGGGAAAGTGAAAAGAAAATGAAAGAAATTAATGTGGGCTCAACAGATCTGTTGAAAAACTCATCAATGTCTTTTAATGCAAGTGCTATGTTAGAATACTCAGAATACCATGGATAGAGAAAGAACAGATATGTCAATTACAAGAACTTAAAATTACAGATGACTGTTTGGTGAAGAATATAAAAACAGGGGAAAAAATATCTTGGCCTTGTAAAGTGACATAATGATCTAGAGGAGATAATTATGAAGGGCATAGTTCCAGGTAAATGAGAGAAAGGAAGACTTAGAAGAAGGTGTGTGGACAGCAGTGGCGTATTCTCTATGATACCGCAGCTAGTGTTGGTAGCCTGAGCATATTAACGAAATACAAAAGGAAATGATAATTTATTATATTTTTTTCTAATTATATTAGAAATTTTCAAATATTCTATTATACATTTCACAGGCTAATCTGATTTATTTGCTTTGATTTGCATTTATTAAAGCAAGGTTTTCCTCTGGCCACCATAACGTTTGTGAATGAAACTGAAACTACATTGAAACCTCTATTAGTCAGCGGTACATTTTTCCTCTATCTGAACCTTGTATTAATGACCTTGACATTCAAATATTCCCGTCAAAATTATACGGCAAAGAAACCTCAACACTAATGCGGTTTCATGGGTTATTTTTAGCTCTAGCCAATCAGAATCGTCACAAAGGGAAACTGAAACTATGTCTCATTACCGGAACTTCTTTAGCTATTTATAACTATGTTATGAGCATCAGCATCTGTAGAAAGAAATTTTTCTGCTCTCAGGAGAATCAAATCTTATTGTCACTCAACTCAGACACAAGAATGCTTATCTTGGCATTAATGCCCATTGAGAAATCATTCCCTCAGAAACTTAGAAACCAACCCAACAGTACTTTCAATGACAAAGTCATCAAGACATTTTCGTCCTAAACAAGACGGATATAATTAACATAAATAAGTAAGTAATTTAAAATGTAGTGATGTCATTAGAAAATATTACTTTATGTTAGCCTACTGAATATAATGTATGTTTTTATTTAATATGTCAGTGGTAGCCCAGACCCCAAAACCAGTATACGCCACTGGTGGACAGCCAAGCTGGGGTCGCTTCAAAAGGTGGATATCTTGCACAGAATATAAAATCTTCAGAGTAGTAACTGTCATGGGAGCCAATGTCCAACAAGCAAGGTATACATATATATGGCATTTTTTAAAACAAAATTTTACCAGAACTTTAGCATCCCAATCCACAAAACAAGAAAATCATAAGATTCCAAGCCTCTGAAGATCTGGTGTAGTAACATTTGTATTATATTGACTGGCGACTGGGTTGTCCAGAGGCAAGATTTTGAAACATTATTTATGTATTAATAGAATGATCACTTTATCTATCTTTGAAGTCACATCGATGGAGAAGGGGATACAAGCAAAGAAATTAGAATCAGAATAGCTAAAGCAGCAATGTCTTTCAGAAGCCTTGAAAAGTTGTGGAAATAAAAACTCATCAGCATAAACACAAAACTTAGACTATTCAAATCAAATGTACTATCAACCCTTACTTATGCGTGTGAAAGCTGGAAAACAACAAGAGATATAGAAACAAAGTTGAATGCATTTGAAAATAAATGTCTAAGGAAATTACTTGGTATAGCGTGGAACGAATTAAAAAAAAACGAGGAAATTAGAGAAATTGCCAATCAACCACTAATATCTTTAGTAATAAAGAAAAGACGATGGTCATGTGATAAGAAGAGATAATAACCAAATAGCAAAGAAAGCCGAGAGACACTATAAGAATATTGATGACAGAGGCAAGAGCAGCAGGAATCGGCTCCCTCATTGAGATTGAGCTGCTTGCACAGAACAGAGACAACTGGCGAGATTTGATAAAATATCTTTAAAACAAGTGAAAACTGCTAGAACAAAAATTCAGATAAGAGATGCAGTATCTTGGTCTACGCCCTTTGGGCCGGCTATGACCTGAAAGGTCAATAGATAGATAGACAGATTAATGGATAAGTAAGCCCTATTTGAAAGATTATACATTTGACTCCTGACAGGACAGACTTGGATTAGAATCTCATTGACATAGGTGATAGGAATTTGTCAAAACTGAATCTATGGTTTTATTGTGGCTTTATCCTTCTCTGGTCTCTGGATAGTGAGATCTGATGTCTACCCTCTCAGATAACAATGGAAAATAGGAGGTCCCATTTGCACTTAAGCACTTTAAAGAACGGGAGCCGAGATAGCTCAGTGGTTAGTGAACTGGACTACAAAGGACAAGAGGTAGGGTTCGATCCCAACCAACGGCTTCTGGTTCACCCAGTCTTTAATGGGTACAGGATTTTTTTTCTGGGAAAGTAAAGCAGCACGGGCGTAATACCGATCACATTACCCCAAAAATCATGTGCCGAAGGTCTGTAAAATGTATGGTCACTAACACCATATTCCCTATACGCCACTTGGCGTGATGGGGGTACTTTACTTTTTTTTTTTTTACTTTAAAGAACACTTGGCAGTTACAAATTTAAAAGAATTGGCCAAGATGGATATGTTGGGCCTAAAGGTGCAAATATCACAGCTTTGCAGTAAAATAGAGACATGGTGAACACTGATAAGAAGAAAAGGAATTATCATTGACAACAACCATTACACCAGAATGTAAACTGTTGGCAATTGTCGATTTCAATTATTTATAAGATTTGTATGTCGGAACTGTTAAAAAGTATTAAAAGCCTACCAAAATACATGTTGCCCGATGAAAAAGAACATTGTATATATCTATTCTACCATCACATTTCAATCAGAACTAGTTACCTAGAGGTCCTGAACAGAACTCCAGCTACTAACAACAAAAGAAATAAAATAAAAAAAGATATTGTATCATAAAAGAGGAGGTAATAACAATTAACATACCAGGTGAACTTAAACAAGGAATGAACAGATGAGCAATGTCCTAACAAATATCTGCAATAAAATTTGGCAGAGAAGAGTGTGGCCTACATTGTACACAGTCACTAATAATTACCAATCCTAAAAAAAGGCAATCTATAATTCTACAAAAATTATTGTATAATCAGTCTTATCAATAAACAGCAGAACTTAGCTCAAAATGCAACAAAGCTGTCAAATCATCAATTGACTATCACCACTATTGTCCAACAAGGAAATAACTCTAGAGGCAAAATAGGCACGCTGATGCACAATCTTCATCTGAATGTCATGCTTCCAATGCCAGACCTGGACTCTCAAGAACAATAAGAAACATAACCATTACTGACATTGAATATGTTAGATGAATGACAAGAAACAGCCTGAGAGATAAGATCGGAAATGAACTGAGAAAAAAGGTAGGAATAATTCCTGCCATATAATACATAAAGAAACAACAGATAAAAAAGTTTGACCAGGTAATAATACAGAAAGACCAAAACTCAACAAGCTTTTAATAAATATTGTGAGAACAACAGACCAACTCTAAAAAAGATAGACAGATGAAATATTAGAATTACTAGGAAACAGCAGCAGAGGTCAAGAGCAGAGTAAAAAACTGGAAATTATATCACCCCTCAACATTGAAAGGCAAATGAGGAAGGAAAGATGTCTCATCAATCATCCAAGCACAGTTATTTCAAACATAATCTTTAACAAGCTGAATCTGCAAGTATGTGATATCAAAGCTTTAAAACAAACTGGATTTTGAATAGGAAGAAGAACAGTAGAAATCTTGAACCCTTGAGTACTCTCTGAAAAGTATGATCAACACAAGACCTGTAACATAGGTTTATTGACTTAAACAAATTATTTGACTGAGTTTGACTTTGACTTGAAGCACTCTGGGCAACCATAAACAATATAACATCTTCTTCTTTCCTTCATTTGCCTTGATGACGAACTAATGGAGAATAAGACCTAGGACATTGATCATCATCATCATCATCAAGTACCGGGCTTGCTGGCCTAGGTGATCATGTCTCTCCACAACTTTCGATCTCGAAAGCTATTTATCATTTCTGTTGTTGACCTTCTGCCAAGCCATTCTCTTAGGCTGTCTGTTAATTTTTCTCTTTGCTTCCCTCTATCTCTTCATCCCTCAATTTTTCCAGTTGTTACAATATATTCCAGTTGTTCTCTTCACATTACATGGCCAAAAAACGATGATTGTTTCTTCCTAATATTGGAAATTAGCTCTCTTTTTGCTTTGGCCTTTTCAGAACATTTTCATTACTCTTCTTAGCTGTCTATGGTATTCTCAATATTCTTCTGTAAAACCACATTTCTACAGACTCCAGTGATTTTCTAGTCTGTTGTCCTATTTTCCATGATTCACATCCATATGATAAGACTGGACCTCCGGGGAATACGGCGCCCTGTTCGCTGTCTTCTTCAGAGGACTCACAGATAAGTGCTGATTTTCAGTGAACTTTTCTGTTTATTTGTTTGTTTTTATTGATATTTGAAGGGATCATTTGATTGTACACGCTTTCTATTTGGTGTAAATCACTTTGCTTCTTTTGATTCATTGCATTTTGTTACAATTTCTTTATTTGATCACTGATACTCATCTTTGTTGTTGATTGCACCATTGAACGCGTAAAAAAATTGCGGTTTGTTTTCGCCGGCCTGTCGTCAAGGACGCATAATTCATTTAATTTGTAAAAGGCTCACAGTGTATCCGCGTGCTGCAGAGCTATTTCCTGGAGTTGACAAGTTTATAACGTAGAAACGGGTTCTGGACCGTGCAACTGAGTAAGTGCACGTGAGTCTAGACCATCCACAGCATCGGCGTTCAGCAACAATATATTTGATACTGTGATGACAGTAAGTATTCAGACACAGCCCAAACGACAACATCGAAGAAGGAAAACACGACAAGGTAAGAGAGGTGGCGTTAAACTGTCAAAGTGTGAGAGGCTAGGCCTAAAGTATGTGCGAGTTACATATTGGAATTGTGGGTCCATACATCAACGACGGCCCATTCTTGATAAGCTACTGTGCGGCGCCGATATAATGGTTTTGCAAGAAACTCTTCTTGGTGACAAGACAGTAAGTACTCCTGGATTTCATTGTTTCTACAATAGGCGACACCTTGGGCAGGCCATCCTTGTGCACAACAATATGGTGGCAGCTGAGGTTGATATGTCTGCATGGGGCAATGCAGAATTGCAAGTACATGCGGTTAGGGTGCAGATCCCAGTTCATTTCGTGATTGTAAATGTGTATGCCTGTAATGGGAAGGTGAACACACAACAATGGCAGAATCTCTTCGAGTTCGATGAAGAGAACGTCATTTTCTGCGGAGACTTTAATGCTAGAGGAAACCAGTGGGGTAACGTTATAACCAACAAGCAGGGAGAAGACCTAGAGAACGCACTGGTGTCAGTTGATTTAGTGTGCTTGAATGATGGAAGGGCAACAAGAATGGCCACTCGAACAGGGGACTCTGATAGTGTCATAGACCTTGCACTGGTGTCTTCCACCTTCGCACTGGTTTGCAGGTGGAGTGCACTGTAGTTCCATGTAAGTGATCACTATCCATGTGTCCTCCTAATTGAGAAAAGCAGAAATGGAAGCCAGAAAAGGAAGCTCCACACATTCCACTATGAGAAAACAGACCAGGACGTCATTAGCAAAATCAGACATAGGAAACAGAGCGCCCCTCGTAGGAGGCAGGAGAGATGGACGCAGCCACCCTGGTGGAACGTAGAAGTAGAGGAAGCTTGACGGAGCAAGAGACAAATGGCCAAGACATGGCAGAAAGCTAGAAGGAATGGAAGAACACAACCTGAGCTCTTGAAGCGTCTAAAAGTAGAGGTCGACCAAAAATGATGCACTTTAAACTATGTGCTAAGCAGGCTAAGGATGCCAAATGGGCTGACTTCTGTAAAAAAGTGTGCTCAGAAAAATCGCTAGCCACATTCTGGCGTCTTCATCAGAGCATGAATGGCACAACATGGCACAGAGGCATACCAGACATTCAGAGCACAGGCCGGATATGGCACAAATCTGATGAGAGCAAAAGGAAGGCCCTGCTTGCCCGCTACATTGAGCAGATGGACCAAAGAAATGAGGCTGTAAGAATGAGGATATGGGGATCGCTGTCAAAATTGTGTAAAGATGTAGTGCTGGAAGAAGATCTCACAATCACAACCGATACCATTTGCACGACTCTTAAAAGGTCACACAACACTGCTCCTGGTCCAGATGGTGTTCGGTACGATGACATAGGCAATTTAGCTGATGACGGCTTGACAAAACTGGCCAATGAGTTTAATATGCCAGCATTCGGAGTGGCCAGATTAAGGAGGCGTGGCTACACAGCTACTTACTACCACTACCGAAGCCAAACAAGGACCATTCTCAGATCAGTGCCTACAGAATCATCACAATGCAGAACACTGCGGGCAAGCTGCTGGAGAAAATAGTTGCCCGTGTCCTCACCTGTCACCTTGAACAGAAATGCGCATTCCCAACCACACTCTGAGGTTATAGATATAACAAAGAGACATGGCTCAACGCGGCAGTCTTTGCTTATGACGTCTTCGAAGGCTTCTACAGACAAGAGGAGACATGTGCTGCTGCTATAGATCTGGAGAATGCATACAATAGGGTACCATTTGAATATCTCATGCATATGCTCCTCAAACTGGCGGTGCACCCCTTCCTGATTAGATGGATTGCCGTGGCACTGTTTCAGAGGAAGGTGATACTCAGATGTGGAAGTTGGTCTTCCGAGCCAACATCCATTTGTCCAGGGCTGCCACGAGGCTCACCATTGTCACCAGTTCTATTTAACGTGTACACAATAATGATCATGGAACAACAGCTGGATGGGAGGGGAAGAACTATGACTTTTGCTGATGATATTCTGGTATATCGACAGGGTAGAGACAGACGGGGAATCAACTCCACAATGCAAGACGAACTCGATCACATTTCTTCCTGGTGTGCGGTTTCAGGTGCCTTGGTTAATCCTAATAAAGCATCTGTTTCATGATTCTCCCTGAACAATCATATCATTAATACGACCACACAGGTAGTATGAATGGGAGCTGATGAGGTAACCAGGGACAAGTTGATGACATACCTCGGAGTTAAGTTTGATCGCAGCCTGTGTTTTCAGGCCCACGTCGACCATGTGATAACAAAATCCCGCAAAGGATTAGCCGCCTTGAAGGTCATGGCAGCTGGCAACATCGAGCAGAGGCTACTTACTCTTCTGTTCCAGGGATTAGTCCTCGCACCAATCGAGTATGCCCTGGCAATTCTTACTGTCAGTACAACTCAAATTGATAGGCTGGAGAAAATACAAAATGTAGCCATGCGCATTATCTTGGGATGTACAAGGGACACTCCCTGTGTAGCAATGAGGTATCTTCTTGACTTTCCAACCATGGATAACAGATTCAAGATCTGGAGAGTATGAGCATACCTGAAGATTAGTACAGATACAGAGCATCCATTGCACCACGAGCTCAACACAGGGAAAGGTGCCAGGCTAAAAAGGAGGCAAATCATGGGTGGGCTGAGCAGAAGATGTCATCAAGCAGGTCTTACCAATATCAGCGTTGGTGAGGAGTGGATACTGGTGCCTACATCTTTCACGGGGACTTTCTCATGTATTGTCACACTTGACAGGAAAAGTAGGGAACAGAACCCGGTCATGGTTAATGCTGAGGTCAACGGTCTCATCTGCGATGAGAAAGATGCAGTCATCTATACAGACGGATCTGTAAGACGACACCAAAGAAGTGCATGGGCATTTACAGCACGATCGGCAAGCAGAATAGCCTACGAAGACAGTGGTCCATACGTCATGACCACGAGTAGCATGGCAATAGAGGTGAGGGCAGTGACCAAGGCATTCAAATGGTTAGAGTCACAAGACTACACCCACGCATGTATACTGAGTGATTCGATGAGCATGATAAAAAAAGCGGAGGTGGGCTCTGTACGCATGCAAAGGGTAGAGTCGTTGCAGAAATCCAAAATACGTAAGGTCACCTTTGTCTTTGTCCCTGTTCATGCAGGAGTAAGGGGAAATGAAAGAGCGGACAGGTTGGCTAGCTGCGCTGTCATTGAGGACGGGCAACCAATGGATCGGGCAGACATCATCAATGCCCTCCAAGATGTGGGAAGAGCACAGGACTTCGACAAACACAGATCCACGTCACTTCTTCGGATGATGGAAATGGGAGTTAAGGTGGGCACAGCCAGAAATGAGAAACTTAGTGGGCATGTAAGAAGACTTATCAACCATCATAGAACTGGAGTCGTCAGTCCCTGGACACTGCAGGAATTGTTGAGGAGGGGATTTGAGTACCTATGGACATGTTCGGAGCGCAATGATGATGACCCGCAAATAACTCAATGTTAAGACTGGCTCTACATAACATTTAAGAGCTCTTTTTCTTGTTTCTATTGTCTAAAATGGATTTATTTCTTAGATCTTAGATTAGATAAATAATATGAAAGACTCCATTCAGTTAGTGATAATTACTCCAGGTACTGACAAAACCTGTAATACTAAGGAAGACATTTTAATGTCACAACCATACTACCATAGCAGGCACGGATATTTTCAAAGTGCTTGAGCTTACTTTAAAAATTTTAGATTAACTTCAGATAAGGTTTGTGGAGTGACAAACGATGAAACATGACCTATCTATGAACTATTGAAAGTCAGGCCTGGTTGGTAAAATAAAAACCTACCCTAATAAGTATTTTTGATATGTCATCCCTACACTGCATTGCTCATTAAAAAATGTATATGTGTCAAAATATTTAAAGAATATTGTGTATGAACTTTAAAAAATAAAAAAAACATTGGCTCAATTATCAGGTGTTACAAGAATTCCTTCAAGGTATTGAACCTTTTAGATACAATGACAAATTGATGAAAATCAATAATTTGTTTTCACATTCAGCTGGCATTATTTGCAACATTTTCGTTTTAGTCGGCTTAGCATACATAGATGGTCTCTCTTCAAAAAATCTTGAACATCATGATGTTGATCAAGTAAAATCAACAATACCTCTAATTAGTCGCTGTCGCTTTCACTTGAATTTGGAAAATTTAAGCCAAAACAGCTGGTATCATTAATGACAGTGCATGCGCATTCACTGAACTATACATAACTGGAATGCTTTCACACATAACTAGGAAGCAAAAAAGAAATTACATAATTCAGAACAGAGATACTTTCCAGAAAAGAAAGTCAGCAAAAGCTGAGCATCATTTCAGTAACAGTGTATTAGATACAACCTGTTTTTCAGACCTATTTTCACAAGATAAAAATGTATGTTATATGCTGACAAATACTGTAGTTCCTTAATGATTCTATAATTATTGCTTAAATATATGACACAGATTAGAATTATAGACTTTACCAACTGAGCCTAACTTCTCTGTTGAGTTCCTATTGCTAGGGGTGGGTGTACTAGACATTGTGGATAGTATAACTGATTCATTCCTATAACATCTGACTCCAACGTCTTCTTTATGGGTGCAATCATTGACATTCCAACCCGAATGAGAGCAGAGGTCTAATGATGTCTCAGTTCCATCACACTGGAGATTGTCTAGCCAGATTGGTCCATCTTCTGAGCCAAAGGATCCTCCACGCAGAGCTTTCCCTCCATGTCTGCAGAAGTGAATCAGCAATAACCAGTCAAAAGTTAATTTTTACTTTACAGATATACAAGAGTTTGACAAAAATTAGGAGTGAAGCAAAAAATAATGAAAGAAATATAAATTTGACTAAATTAACGGCTTTTTGAAAATAAATATAAGAAGAAAGAAAAAAACCCCATCACACCCAATGGCAATAGGGAATATGGTGCTAGTACCTATATTTTTTCTGCAAACAGCATACATTTAGGTAGCGTGATCAGCAATACATCAGTGCTGAATTTTTTTTTCTCAGATACTGATACCCATTTAAAGCTTGGAAAACAGATGAGCCACTGAATGATAATTTTTCCAAATTACTACTGTACAGCAGCTCCCAGCATATTAAAGGTTTGCCTGTAAGCCTTATATGCTGCAAACTAATATAGACAATATTATTATTTTAAAAATTTACAGAATACACTATCATTAAGTGTTATACCCTTGAAAATTGTATTTGTAAAAAATCTTGGTGATGTCTGCACTTCAAATATGAAACAGATTATGAAATTGTATATGAGAACATTTTACTTTCTTTATTTACATTATATTCCTTGAGAACCTTCCTCAATTTACTACAAATTTGTTTAAAGTCTTTTTCCTGGTGAATAAATATCATATTTAGTTCGTTGATATATTAAATGGCTTTTTCACTTAGTTGTCTTAATGCAAAAATTCTGTCTGCGTATTCTCTGCCTTTTATAAATCCAAATTGACTTACTAATCAATATTTTTACCTAGTATCTAGTTCTTTGTTCAAGAAATTTAGCAAACATTTTTGTATGTGACTGAGAAGAGATGTATATCTGCATTTGTTACTCTTCTTTTGCTGCGTTTTATTCTTATGGACTGGTACAACTGTAAATAGTATTCATTCATTGAGTGCCAGCTCTGCATCGAAGGTTTCACTCTGTCTCTTGCTTTGATAGTGCAGGTTGTCATAGGCTGACTTGCCCATCTTATGATGTTACTTGTGACGTTATTTAGTAGTTCTCTTTTCATTTTTAGTTGTTTTAAGACTTCATGGTTTGATTTCTTTTCTCTCCGACCAATTCTACCTATTTTTCCATAAATCCACATTTCAAAGGCGTAAATTTTCTGTTCTGTTTTCTTGTCTAATGTCCATGTTTCTGCACCATACAGGAATGTTGACAATTTGCTATTCTTAGTTTTAGCCCTGGTGTTATTTGTTTTGATGTTAGTATATTTTTCATGGCATTAAAATTACTTTTTACCATTCCTGTTGTTTTGTTTATTTCAGTTTTACATTTTCCATCATTGGTTATAGTATGACCAATGTAGATGTAGCTCTGAATTGTCTCCACAATCTGCCTTATAAAGCTCATCAACAAGGAACAACAAAACAAGATTCCAGATATCACCTGTTTCAATAGAACTGATAACTCCAGAACTGTTCTGATGAAGGCACAAACTTCACCAGACTACCATGCCAGACTACCAACTGCCAAAATTTGGTGAGCTGCAGAGAAGATAAATGCCACAAGATGGACAAAAGAACTGCATTGCAGAAACATCCAGGACTTCATGAAAAACACTTAACATAACCACTACACATGGAAGATGTAGGGTGGGTAGAAACTACTTAGCACAAATCTTTTTTTTACAAGGAGGCTATAGTTTGTGAGGAGTAGCAGTCAAAACAGCAGAGCTAGGCAAAGGTCTGATCTACCATCAGACATAATCTCCATGGCATTGAAGACATATTGCTTAAACAGGACTGACTCAAATACCATTCTTCAGAGGAAATTAAAATATTATGGCTCCATCAGAAGACACAGTGGGTTAGAAGAACAATAATGGAAGGCATGATTCCACAAGAGGCAGACAATTACAGTGAATCAAGACATCACAAGACCATGATTATAACAACAGAAGAAGTAGGAGATCTGACTAGAGACAGAAATTCTTTCGGATGAAAAAACATTCTTATGCGACTAATGATGACTGTTCTAGATTATTCTCACATACACATGGATCGGTAGATGGGAAAATAGGGTGCCGAAGGTCTGTTAAATTTATGGAACACCATACTATACGCACTTGGCAAACTTTACTTTTTTTTATATCAAGCTCATGATGATGAGGTCATATTCATAAAGTGTATGTGAGTTGTCCTCATCATGTGATCCAACATGAAAGTCATCATCGAGTGCTGTCTCCACATCGAAGGTTGGCTACCATGGATCACCATTCCACTCTGTTTCTTGCTTTGATGGTGCAGGTTGTCATAGATTGACTTGTCCATCTTTTGATGTTACTCGTCCATGTTAATCTTGGTCTGCCTCTGCCTCTTACCTTGTATTTTCCCTTCCAATATTACTTTTAGTAGGCTATTGTGTCTTTTAACATGTCCCAAAAATTTCATTTGTCTTGTTTGAATTGTATTTAGTAGTTCTCTTTTTATTTTTAGTTGTTTTAAAACTTCATCGTGTGTTTTCTTTTCTTTCCATCCAATTCTACTTATTCTTTTGTAAATTCACATTTCAAAGTCTTAAATTTTCTGTTCTGTTTTCTTGTCTAATGTCCATGTTTCTGCACCATACAGGGATATTGAGAAGATGTAAAATTTTGGTATTCTTAGTTTCAGCCCTGCTGATATTTGTTTTGTTGTTAGTATATTTTTCATGGCATTAAAATTACTTTTTGCCATACCTATTCTTTTGTTTATTTCAATTTTACATTTTCCATCATTGGTTATAGTATGTCCCAGGTAGTTGTAACTCTGAACTGTCTCCAAATGTATTCCTTCAACTGTGATATTTATTTGTAGGTCTTGAGGATTTTCTTTGTTTATGATCATAGTTTTAGTCTTTTTGATATTCATATCTAGTCAATATTTTTTGCTTGTTATGTTTATCACATTAAGCAATTGTTGTAGGTCTTTAGGATTTTCTGCTAGTAGAACAGTATCATCAGCATATCTCAGGTTATTTATCTTTCCATTAATGTTTAGGCCTGGCATCTCTGAGATGTTTTTAAAGATTTTCAAAGTGTATAGATTGAACAAGCTTAGTGATAGGATGCGTCCTTGTCTTACTCCTCTTTTTATATCCATGGGTGTAGAGTTCTCCTTGTTATATTTTGTTATTGCTGTTTGCTCCCAGTACAAATTACATATTAGTCGTATGTCTGTGTCGTCTAGATTTATATCTTTTAGGCAGTCTATAAGTTGATTATGGTGTATTCTATTGAAAGCTTTGGTGTAGTCTATGAAGCAGGCATATATTGGTTTGTTTACTTCTATGTATTATGTATTTTTCAATCAATGTTCTCATGCTAAATATGGCTTCATGACAAAGTTAACATTTAAAAGAAAAAACATTTTTTTTTAAATGACAAAGTTAACATTAAAAAAAAAACAGTAAAGGTAAAACTATGAGAAAATCTTACAGAATCATTCAGTGTCATTATCATCAATTATAATCACTCAGAATTCAACATTAGATCCCATTATAGAGCAATTCAGAAGTACAAACATAAACTTCAAAAGTAGAGGAGCATAAATAATATGATAAAAAAAAGAACATTACTACATATTGAGAACACATTTACAGCAACCAACTAAAAAAAATAAAACAATTAGGAATCTTAGGATGAAAAAGAACTTCTAAATGAAATGAAAAATACAAATAAGAAAAAATCTGTTAAAAAAACTGTTTTTAAACCCAATTAAATATAAAATAACATGCATGTAATAATGATTAAAATTAAGTGAACCAAACTTTGATGACTGAAATGGGCCACTGGTGAGTACAACTTTAATAACGATGATATATAATTTATTTGTGCCATCAGCAAGGTATAATACAATTGTAACAAAATTTCATTCCCTTAAATCTGTCCATATGCAGTGACTGAGAAGGGAATGAAATTTTGTTACAATTGTATTATAATACAAAGTGTATACCTGAAAAGTTTTAAAAATAACTAGTAAAGGACAAATAAATCATTTAAGTTACTTACATGTATCCCAACATTCTACATACAACAGATGCATCCTTGTCATCCCATTTGTCATCACAGATGGAGCCAGCATGTCCATTCCTTGATAACTGTACTCTTCCTTCCCAAGGCACACTCCCATTTAGCAGTTTAATCTTAATAGCTGCAAAAATTTCCAAAGGAGTTTTTCACATTTTATTACTATGAAGAAAAAAAACACCATTCTTTTAATGATACTGCATGCTAAAAAACATATTTGACATAAATATAGAAGAAGAAAGAAAAAAAAACATCATGCTCTGTGGTATATAGGGAATATGGTGTTAGTGTCCTTATATTTTTTTTTTTTTTAAACTATTGACATATTTTTGGGTAATATGTTCAGTAATACACCAGTGCTGCCTTTCTTTTTCCCCTCAAAATAAAGTACCCATTGTAAGGCTGGGTGAACCTAGAAGTCATCAATCGAGATAAAACTTGACCTCATTTCCTCACAAGACTGGGTTCACTAATTACTTCTACACAGTAGCTCCATTTATTGAATTATATTTTCATTTTCTTCTTCCTAGCTGCAGACGATCAAAGCAGGAAGTTGTCACTATGACTCGTGACAATTTTTCAAGGCAACTACAAAATATTTCCACTTTCCTTTGTTATTCTTTGCAGTGAGATTTAAGTATGGCCTAAACTGTGCTTCATTGCCACTACTATTTTAGACTGCCTTTTGTCTGCCTTTCTACATCTTTCCTCCAAATTTTTCCACCGTATGGCTGTTCTAGCAATGGTTTCTGAATAACACTTGACTAAACGTTCTACACAGCTTCAGCTTCTGACTAACATCAATAACGATAATTAAATGATCACTGCATGCATTATGAAAACAAACAAGCAGTGGAAACAGACTCCAGGTGCGGCAAAGCTTGTCAGAATATTTGCAGAATCGCACTGTTATTAGCCAACAAATAAATCACAACAGAAGCAAAAAAAGTGTTCTTCAACACAATCTTCATACCAGTGCTGTGCTATCAAAGTCAAACTGAAAATTAGATCCTCTTCTTTGGCTTCTTAGTGTTTGCCCATTAAATGGGCATGGATGCATTGTGATGCTAGTTTATAGCAAAGTAGCTATATAGTTATAGCAGTGATATCTGCACTTTTGACTCGACACATCATCTTAGCATGGGTAGATTTTTTTTTGTCTGGACAGCGGTCTTTTAGACTTTTAACTGCTAAGGGTTCTTAACATGTGTGAGTGCACATGGGACCTCCTGTTTTTCACATTTTCTGAGAGGGCTAAGTAGTTAGATCTCATTACACAGTGACCAGGTGAGGGTAAGTCATGGGGAAACCAAGGATTTGATTTTTGAAAAAAATTTGACTGCCTGTGTTGAGGATTGAACCCAGGACTTTTCTGTCTAGAGGCAGAAGTCTTACCCCTAGACCACCTAATCTTCCATGACACTAGATACTATAAAAATCAATAAGATAAATGCTACCAAAATGATAAATATCTGCTGTATGGTGAGAACTAGCTAGAGAGACAAAATTAGATGTGAACAATTAAGAAGAAAGCTCACAGTGTTTCCGCGTGCTGCTGAGCAAGTTACTGGAGTTGGCCAGTTTATAACGTGGAACAGGATTCTGGGCCGTGCGACTGAGCAAGTGCATGTAAGTCTGGACCATCCAAAGCATCGACATTCAATCAACGTCACTTCTTCGGATGATGGAAATGGGAGTTAAGATGGGCACAGCCAGAAATGAGAAACTTGGTGGCCGTGTAAGAAGACTTATCAACCAACATAGAACTGGAGTCGTCAGTCGCTGGACACTGAGGGAATTGCTGAGGAGGGGATCTGAGCACCTATGGACATGTTCGGAGTGCAATGATGATGACCCGCAAATAACTCAATAACTCAATAATTAAGAAGACAAGAAACACTCCTGAAGTCGAATGAACTATTCTGGATTACTTATCCTATGCTCCACATATCATTGTCAGCAATCCCATTTGGTGATTTTATGTTTTTCAAGTTATGAGATTTTGACCAGGGTAGTGCCATTTATTTCCATTCTGTCAATGGTCAAATCAACTAAATTTTACATGCATTTTTTCATTATTGTTTTAGTAGGAATGGACTAGTAATGCACTAGTAATGCAATGTTATCAAAATTTTCCAATATGGAGAATATTATTCAATATATTTCTCTAGGAATATACTTTGTTGTCTCTTTAATCACTCAATCTATAATAGTCAAGAGGAATATACTGATAGTGTGTACTGAAGTTTTTACTTAAAGACACAGATGAAGAGAGGAGAATTATAAAACAAATGAAGAAAATGCAGTCCAGATCTTGTCAGTGGAGAAAAGGTAGGTTAGAATACTAAGTAACAAAAGAAAAAAATAGGCCAGACAGATGCTGGATTTTATGAAGGCAAAACATGGCAAAAGATCAAGGGTGGAGCTGCTATATAGTACACTAGATTGAAGGTTACAAAGGAACACGATATCCAATGAATGAATGACTCTAGAATACTGTTAGTGGATTGAGCATAATTCCTAGCCTTCGTAGACCAGTTCACTAACCACTTCTCTACCACAATTTAAATTTTACAGAGATATCCGTTGATCTATTTTATGCTTCTGCTGTTGATTGATAGGAGCTGTAGCTTTTACTGAACTTGCATTTAACTGGCTAGGAGTTGTGCTTTTGTCAGCGCTACTCACTTGCCCTGATCTACTGAAACCAGTGGCATGACAGTAAAGATAGCTGGTGATTAAGCAAGATACAATGTATGACAAAAGCTTTCTGAGAATCTGACCATATTCTAACTGTTAATGGACCTTCCTATTAAAGTCTCCTTTCTATAAATTGAGTCAATTAGTGACTTCATCTGCTTAATCCAGCACAATCAACTTTCACATGCTTGAGTGGACATCTCTATCTTGAGTTAATATCACTACAATGGCTGTTTCCACATCAGATTATTGATCAATGCATTTTACCAAATTATGGTACTGTACAGCATGCTTCAGCTGTGTGCAGTTAATAAAGATATAAGGATAAAGATATTAACAGTTATACTTGTTTTTTAAAAATGGAAACCCTTGAAATAACTTATTGAATGTCATCTTGGAAAGGGAAGATACAAGATAAACAAGGTAGAGGTCGTCAAAGACATCAAGAGAGGGGCATGAGAATCTTTATCATCATATACCATAAAGACAAAAGACAGTGAAATGGTGTTTCATGGTACCTGTCCATATCATATATGTTTTATTGTATATTGTGTCTAAGGCAAATATTAACTTAGCAGTCAAATTCAAAATCCTGTTTTTGAAATAAGAACTTTAATTACACTTGAGCAGAAATGGAGACATAACAACAGAAATCATGACACCCAAGGTACAAGCATCAAATGCTTTCAATAATGTGATCAACATCTGAAGATCCAAGCATTCAATAAATGGACAAAACTTAGATTTTTCAACACTTTTGTGATACCAGTGATATATGGATGTGAAAGCTGGAAATCCACCCAGACTTTAGATAGGAAATGAAATGTCTTTGAAAACAAATGTCTAGGTACAATCTTAAACATAAGCTGGAAAGAATACATTTAAAACGAACTGATAAGAGATTAATCTAAATAACAATACATGTCAAGCTCTATAAGAAGCAGGTGCTGGAAATACATTGGTCATATGTTGAGAATGAGTGAAGAAAGACTTCCATCAGGTATACATGTGGAAACCATCTGGTAAAAGAAAACAATGCAGACTAAAAGAATTGCAATGCTAAAGAATTACTAGTGAAGGCTCAACCATGGGATTAAGAAACAACAAAGATCTACAGAACAACCAGCAAATCATCACTCATGGAGAACTATGATTTCTGCTTTATGTGCCATCTTGACTGGAGAGGAAAACGAATGAAAGAACGAATATTGCTATTTGACTTTTAGTTTCAAGATGGCTGGTGGGCTGGTGTGTTTTCTTGAAAGCCAACAATTTTATATGGAGGATGGTTAATTTGCAAGTTAATTAACTTTCTTATGTAGACTTTGTGCATGACTGTTAACTAGAGATTCACTTTCCCAAGGTCTCACTTGAGCTTAAGAGTTGTGAGCATCCATGCTGAAACCATCTCAGTATTTTAGCTTGTGTGTGAGGCAGTTAATTTTGGTATCTGAGCACTTATGTAGTTTTCTAATGTGCAGTGCATTTGATTTGTCAACAACTAAGTATAGAATTAAAAAAAATAAAATATAAATAAAATTATCTGAGTTATAGGTCTATAATAACACCAGGGCTAAAACTAAGAGTAGCAAAATGTTATATCTTCTCAACATTCTTATATGGTGCAGAAACATGGACACAAGGCAAGAAAACAGAACAGAGAATTGAAGCCTTTGAAATGTGGATATATAGAAGAATAGGTAGAATTGGATGGAAAGAAAAGAAAACAAACAATACTGTCTTAAAACAACTAAAAATGAAAAGGGAACTACTAAATACAATTCAAATAAAAGACAAATGCGATTTTTGGGCCATGTTAAAAGACACAACAGCCTATTAAAAGTAATCTTGGAGGGGAAAACACAAGGTAAAAGAAGCAGAGGCAGACCAAGACTAACATGGATGAGTAACATCAAAAGATGGACAAATCAGCCTATGACAAGCTGCACCATCAAACAAAGAGACAGAGCAGAATGGTGCTTCATGGTAGCCAACCTTCATTGCGGAGATGGCACTCAATGATGATATGCCTATTCTCATTATTTTACTCACACTTTACTCAGTAAATACTTAATGTATTAATATTATGTCATACTTATATTGTTTTCATGCTGTGCAATATTTATTATTCAATTTAACATAAAAACTGACAGACTTTAATTGAAAAACAATTTATTATAAAAATTTGAACTTGGTGCTACAATTTCAGTAATTCTAAAATTTCAAGACAGATAATTCTATTCAAACCAGTTGAATTATTCTTGAGATAATTACTGTAACAAATAATTTGTTCTAAAACTTTACATTAAACAAAATGTCTTACAGTCACAATCTTGCTCATCTGAATTGTCCTGGCAGTCATCCTTTTTGTTACAAAGAGCACTGGCAGTCACACAGTGGTTGTTATTGCACTTAAAATTATCTGCTTCACATTCTGAAATAGAAGACCCATAATTGAAAGCCTGCTAATCAATAGCACAACAAGAATATTGAATGACCATTAATAAATAGTATGAGAAGCACTATGAAATCTATTGACCTTTCGAGCCATAACCGGCCCATAGGGCGTAGACCAAGATACACCTTCTCCTATATGAATTTTTGTTCTAGCAGTTTTCTTTTAAAGATATTTTATCAAATCTCGCCATCTGTCTCTGTTCTGTGCAAGCAGTTCTATCTCATTGAGGGAGCCGATTCCTGCTGCTCTTGCCTCTCTCATCAATGTTCTTCTCAGTGTCTCCCTGGGTCTTCCTCTTTTTCTTTTACCTGTTGTTTCCCATATGAGGGCTTGCTTTGCTATTCGATTATTATCTCTTCTCATCA
The DNA here is from genome assembly GCA_032433765.1 of Megaustenia siamemsis. Lineage (NCBI taxonomy): Eukaryota > Metazoa > Mollusca > Gastropoda > Stylommatophora > Ariophantidae > Megaustenia > Megaustenia siamemsis. The sequence goes on along the minus strand of JAVIAB010000073.1, from coordinate 87,249,205 downwards.
CATGTCCAACGTATGACCATCGTCTTTTCTTTATTACTGAAGATATTAGTGGTTGATTGGCGATTTCTCTAATTTCCTCGTTTGTTTTGAATTCGTTCCATGAACTATGAAATACCTGTTAACAAATAACATATGAAGCAATATTGAATGCCTGCTACTAAATTGCAAGAGAGCAGCAGTTATCAACCATTTTGGAGGTTGACAAGCATTGTTTGTTGGAGGTCACCATGGTTATTCTCAGTTACAACTATTTTTATTGGAGTTATCATCATGTAAGGTTTTCAACATTTATTCATTTAAATAAAAATACAATGCAATACTACTAGTTGTTACAACATGGCTATTTTGTGAAATAAAAGAAAATATCTTAAAAATTAAAATTCTTTAAGAAGTTAAATAATCAGAAATATTAAAAGAATTTGGGGCTTTTTCACCACAATAAACTGTCTTCAACATCAGAGGCTTGGTTTTACAGAAATTTATCAGCACCACACAATACTGTTTACAAAAAAAGGAAGAAAGAAATAAAATGTAACAGAATATTTTGAGGAAGTTCACCTTCTGCTGTAAATGGTAAAATTAATTCTTGGGGAAAATAGTGAAACAAAATTGCCACAAATATCTCTGTCCAATAATATTATTTAGAGACATGTCCATAATTATGAAATCAGATCTTAAGTGAAATAAAAGTTCCTTAATTGTTTTCTTTTCAAGCTTTTCAATCAGTGGAAGTAAGTTCATTGACTCAGTTGTTTGTATTTGTGAATCAAGTTCATTCACTTGTCATTAAAAATAATTTGAAGAGTTCCCTTAATACTGCTACAAAAGATGAAATCATTCAAGATAAAATAGTTACCATTACTGAAACTGGAAGACTGCAGAGTAAATATGTCAATTTGGTTTGCACAGGAGAGCAATTTATACTTGGATCATGGTTGAGCATTAAGACAAAAGCAAAAGAAATTGCATAAAAAGGAAAGAACATTCACAAATTGATTCACTAATCTGTTCTTGCTAATAAGTCTCTATTACAACTGCCACAACAGATACTTGATTCTCTTATCAAAATTATGAACTACATTGAATCTGGAGCCCTCAACATCAGTTAGTACAAATAACTTAATAATCTGAGGAGGGGATCTGAGCACCTTTGGACATGTTCGGAGTGCAATGATGATGACCCGCAAATAACTCAATAACTTAATAATGACAAGAATTCTCATCAGGAGGTTATTTTCTGTATTGTAATAAAATAGTCACCAAAATGACATTTCAGTAATGGGTGGCTTTGAATGGAAATTTGTATGTTCCTGGCAGTAATCACAACCTTATGAACATCTTTAGTGATGAAATCTAAATGAAGAAGTTCCTTACTCAGCAAATATTCTAGAACAACCAAACACGCTAAACCTGAGCTTCTTGGAAAAGAAAAACACATTATCCAATTCCAAGCAATAGAATTTGGGTATTTTTACATAATTTGAAGAACCATCATCTGACCTTGGAGGTTAAGTGGTAGAGAAGCTGTTTCATGATAAATAGAATTTTAGCTGGGATTGCGGATAAACTGTGCTAGTACTATGCACATTGTCTGCTTTATCAAAAATTAGAAGACACTATCACCGTCATGCCATTAGCAAAGTAAACCTACTTTTAGTTATTTAAAATTCCCTTTGGCAAAATAAGACTATACTCAGATTCAGTAATTTAAAAACTCCCAGTAGCAGCAAGCTAAATAGATCACTTTGAAGTTAGAACAGGAGTTAGACAGGGGAGCATATTATCTACTCTACTGTTTATTACCTACGTGGACTGTATATGTAAGTTAGCCAATCCGTAGAAGAAAAAGAAGAATTTAAACGAGCTTCTATTCAGACACTAATACATGGGAAAATAGAAGACCTACAAACACTTAAATAAACGTAACGGCACAGGCACTCAGTAGAACACGAAAATCAACATCAATAAGATAGAAGCCTTGAGCATCGTAAAAGAGAAACTGAATAATATAATGATAGACGGGATAGACAATTAAATCAAGTAGAGAAATTTTAATGTCTAGGAAGTCTAGTGACAAACGACAATTCACAAGCAGTAGAAATAGACTCATGATGCAACAAAGCTTGTCAAATCATCAGACAGCAGTGATGACTGCTGCCCAACAAGGACATAACACTAGAGGCAAAACTTTATAAAACCACCTTCATCCCAACATTGTGCTACCAATGCAAGACTTGGACTCTAGATTTAAAAAAAAAAATAAGAAAAAAAACAAAAGCTACTGAGATGAAATGTGTTAGATGCATGACAAGAAATCATCTGAGAGAAGATCAGAAAGAGAAATTGAGAAAAAAAGCCATGAGTAATTTCCGCTTTTGAATCCATAAAGAAACAACAGATAAAATTGTTTGTCCATGGGATAGAGTAGAAAGATCAAAACACAAAACAACAAACCTTCAATAAATGTGAGAACACCAGACCCAAGAGCTGACAACAAAAAAATCATGATGGATTGATGGAATTTAGAAATACACTAGGAAACTTAACAGCAGGAGAAGCTGAAACAAGAGCAAAAGGCAGCAAACTATATTTCCCCACAACACTGAAAGGCAAATGAGGAGGGAAAGAAGGAAAAGATTCAGCAAAGTAAGGCTAATATCAGTAATTTAAAATTTCCTTCAGCAAAGTAAGACTATCTTCAGTAACTGAAAACCAATCTTCATCAAAGCTGGACTACCTTTATCAACCTGACAAATCACTCCTGCAATTTCATATGGCTCACAGTCATGAGTGTTCCAAGGTGACTTTATACAGTCATTGATCGATGTCTCATAACCATAGCACATCACTTCATCAAGAACAAATTGTACATCATTGATTTTGTAGTTGAAATAGTTCATCTCTGTTTCTTGTTTTGCATTACTGGTAAACAAGAAGACAAAAAGGTGTTATTATTGATAAATAGATGATGGGAAAGATCACTATAATCACTTAGTCAGTTATAGTCTGTCAGTCAGTCAGTTAGTTAGTTAGCTAGATAGCTAACTAGTTAGTTAATTATTCTGATGGAGCAGACAGCTTATAAGACATGAATACAAAATATTTAATGTCTGATGACAATGACAATTTAAAAAAAAAGGAGAATTAAAGTGGTATGGTAACAGCTTTGCGTAGGTGAGTAACAAAACAAAAGTTGACATTTTGGCCAAGTAGACCTTCATCTGGAACAACAAACAACAACACAAAAATATATATAAGGATATGTACACAAATCTAACTACATGGTATAATATGTTAGATATTCAAGAAAAAAAAGGAAAAAATGTCACTTCCCTGCGGTAAAGAGCTTGGTTAGCCACTCTCTCTTTTTCTTTCTCACTGGTACCGAAAAGGTGTCATGGTTGTATCATTTGTCGTTCTTGGACTGCTCGAACTGTCTGAATTAGTGATTTTCCTTTGTTGTTGCATGTCTCTGTCACTGCATCTATCCATCTTATTTATTTTTAAAATTATTCTATTTCTCACTTGACTGCCTGGACAGTGAGATAAATAGATGGTCAGCCCGCCCACCAATTTTAGTTCAGTCAGTGGCTGACCAAGCTCTGGATTGCAGGGAAGTGTCTTTTTTGGGGGGAATGACCTTTATTTATTCATTACCCTGTGACTAGGAAAGGTAAGTCATACAGAAACCAAGGATTTGATTTTTGAAAAATTTTCACTGTCTGTGGTGAGGTTTTTTTTCACCTTTTTTTTAAAAATTGTCACTGTCATTAGACATGAAACATTTTTTATTCATGTCTTATAAGCTTTCTTCTTCACCAGAGTAATTAACTAACTATCTAGGTACCTAGCTAATTATCTAAGTGATCTTTTTTTCCCCTTTTTTTCTTTCTTGAACATCTAACATATTATCGCCATGTAGTTAGATTTGTGTATATATCCTTATATATATCTTTGTGTTGTTGTTTGTTGTTTCAGATGAAGGCCCACTTGGCCAAAACATCAACTTTTTTTTTTTACTCACCTACATAAAGCTGTTATCATACCATTTTTTTCTCCTTTTTTTTAAAATTGGCATTATTATAATCAGCTTTGCAACGGCTTCGCATCTCTATGCATCATGGTGCATCTTGATGCCTTTACTCCTTTTCATGTCTGATGGTTTGGACCCACTGTCCTTCACGTGTCATCAGACTGTGCACAGCACATGCAATGTATCTTTCCATTATTCCCTGTTCTAGGCTAGTCTTACAAGTTCATGCATCGATGTCTGTTATCGTTGCATCTTATATCAGTGTTCTAAGTGTTTATCTTGGTCAGCCTCTTTTCCTTTTGCCAGATGTTTCCCATTTGAGGACATACTTTGAGATTCTCTTTTGTCACTTCTCATTATATGGACAACTTATGTCCACCTTCTTTTCTTGATTATCTATCTATCTATTGATCTTTCGAGCCGTAGCCGGCCCATAAGGCGTAGACCAAGATACTTCTTCTCTTATCTAAATTTTTATTCTAACAGTTTTCAATTTTTTTAAAGATCTTTTATCAAATCTCGCCATTTGTCTCTGTTCTATGCAAGCAGCTTTATCTCATTGAGGGAGCTGATTCCTGCTGCTCTTGCCTCTCTCATCAATGTTCTTCTCAGTGTCTCTCTGGGAAAGTAGCATTCAATTGTACGTTTTATTAACCAAATAGTTTTTCTTGATTATAGAGGATAGTATTGAATACATGGCTATTTCTCTTACTTCTACACTAGTCTTGAATTAATTTCCATTCTATATAAAATATTTTCATGAAACATCTATTTTCAGATGAACTATTGTCTATTTATTTTGCTGCTTGTTTAGTCCCCACAAGCATAAGTAAGAGTTGATGATACATTTGATTTGTATATATCCTAAGCTTTGATTTTGTGCTTAGGATTTTCATTTCCATATTTTTTCAAGGTTTATCATTTTCAAGGAAACTCAGTGTTGCATTTGCTATTCTGATTCTAATTTCTTTCTTTATGTCTCCATTTTGATCTATGTAATTCCAGAGACAAGTGAAGTGATTTACTTATCCCACAGATTTTCTTTCCAGATTATTTTTTCATCTTGAGAATTGGATTTACTGATAGAACAAAGATAATCACAATTTGTTTTTAAATAGCATTTCATTTTGAGTAATCATCCATCATATTTTTTTGCTTTTTGTATGTATGTATTTATTTTTGTATTTTTAAAATGCAAATATATAATATAATTTCTGCTTTGGTAACAACCAATGTTTTTACGATGCTGGCTTATTAGGTCACCAATTTACCTTCCATTGCAAGAGAGGAGATAAATAACATCTCCATCTTGAACCAGACATCTTCAAATCAACATCAATGGAGCAAAAAAATGTGGATGTTATCTTAAATTTCTTCAATGCTTGATAATCCAATCCACATGTCTATTATTGAAATTTTTGTTATTGGAGATCTACAAATTAGATTTAATCCCTGAAGTCTTTTCAGTTGAAAATAGCTGATTATGACACTTACACAAGATGAAGAAAGCAAATTTTGTTTTGGAGAAAACTGATTTTTTAAAACTTGATCGATTATTAGATAATGAGGTTAAAATTAAAAAAAAAAAAAAAAAATATATATATATATATATATATATATATATATATATATATATATATATATATATATATATATATATATATATATATATATAAACACAATCAAAAACCACAAATATCCGAAAATTACTTTCAAAACACTGGAATTGGATGGATGAAATATGGAAGAACTTTATTTAAACTGAAAAATTAGATACTCAATTTTGAAAAGCCCAGTATTAGACAAGTTGAATTTTTGGATATGCTATTATTGTATATATAGTGTGAGCTATATGAGTTAAGTATTTGCATAACATGCAGTAATTCTTCTAAAGTTTACAGCAACAACTAGGTAGATTATAAATTATCATGTCATCTTTAAACTGTTCCAAGATGGAAGACGTTAATTCCTTCATACTTGCAATGGACAGTTGATTGGAGGATTAACAAGCCACCATCATAAAGTGTCTACTGCTACTGAAATGAAAATCCTGGTGCCATCATGTGCTCAGGACAAACGAAAAGTTCTATGCCAGGCCTTCATGTTGACACCGGATAGTATTAGAAAACAATGTAGACGAAATAAAACTCTAAGGAGAAGAATTAACAGAGAGTAAAGCAAAGTAAAGAGCCCTGTCATGCCAAGTGGCGTATAGGCAATATGGTGTTAGTGACCATAATTTTTACAGACCTTCGTCACGTGATTTTTGGGGTAATGTGGTCGGTATTACGCCCGTACCGCTTTACTTTCCCAGAAAAAAATCCAGTACCCATTTAAGGCTGGGTGAACCTGGAAGCTGTTGATCAGGATCGAACCCAACCTCTAGTCCTGTTCACTAACGACTGAGCTATCACAGCTCCCAATTAACAGAGAGGCCTTAACTTATAGACATAACAGCAAAAACAAGACATATCAATGAATCATCAGACAAGGAGATTCATGATTTCTTCCCCATGTGCCCAAGAGGAACTTACCAATCTTTAAACTCCTGTTGCAGCCATTGTGAAAAGCTATGATTTCAAAGCTGAATTGTTTAAAAAACACAAAAGCAATCTGAAATTTTAAACCATGGTTTGTTTATATAACAAACCTGTATCCTAGCATCTTGCAAATAACCGTTGCATCCTCCACTGACCATTTATCGTCACAAATAACTCCTTTCTTTCCCTTGTAGGTGATCACGACGGTTCCTGAGTAATTAGATCCACCAATCAGCTCTACCTTTAGTTCTGATAATAAAGAAATAAGAAAGAACCACATCACATCTTAAGCACAGCATCAAGAAAATATTGTGTTAGTGCCTATATTTTTGTGATCATCTGCACAATTTATAGGCAAAGTAGTTACCAATGCAAAAGTGGCATTTACTTTTCCTCACAAAATAATCTCTGGTAGTCATTTCAATCAAGGTGGACCTTGAAATTGTTAAACAGGGTCAAGCCTGACCTCTTGTCCTCAGCAGACAAGTTCATTAGCCCCAGCTTTACATGAATTGATCCTGCTAATAAAGTCAATAATATTTAGTAAAAATGCATGTTTATCTTGTTTACTGTAGCATGATGACGATCTGGTACCACCTGTAGTACTACTTGATGTCCCCTACCGAACGAGGGTATTCCATTGGAATCTCCCCCCCCCCCCCACCTTTAACATTGTTAACGTGAATTCTATTTTTGTGGCGAAACATGTACAAAGAAATTATGACTGGTTTTCTGTTGCCTTCAATCGGTTTGTTTATGGTGGTCTCTACTAGCCATTGACTAAAAAGTCTCACCCACAAGTTCACAAGATAGTGGGTTTGTTTTACTTCAGAGTACCCTCCCTTAGCCTTTTACTCTCCCGAGCATACTACAAGGCAGCGCAGGTTGTACTGTCTACTGCATACAGTAGCAGGTAAAATTACCAGTCCTGCCCTATATTAACAGTGTTCGGCAAGGTTGTGTAAACAGATCACCAGATTTAATATTTATATTGAGAAAATTTAATATCCATAAGGGGCATGCCTGGAATAACAATCGGAGGTCATAATATAAATAATCTAAGGTATGCTGATTATACAGTCTCTCTCTCTCTCTCTCTCTCTGCGATCAGGACTCAATCAGAGTAGGATTCTAGACTCCCACATGAAGTCAGCTGTCAGGTTGTGTTGATCGCCCCCACAGACAGAACGTCACATTTAGAGTCCGCCAGATCCACTCTCCCCCGTGTGTTACCGGGGCCTCATTATGAGGGAAGTAAAGAATAGTGACACTGTGACCTTCCAGGCATGTCGTATGAGGCGACTAAGGAGGTTGATCGATGGCTTGACAAGCTGTCATTGTAAAAAGTATTGTTATGGAAACAGCGCCATATATTTTAGAGCAGTGATCTCTGCAATATGTGCCGCTTTGGCACGCAAGGTTTCTGATTTTGAGATTGTGGCTCTGCCCTATGTGCCGTCTTCGGCTCGAAAGGACAATAGATAGATAGATAGATAGATCCACTCTGACTGAACACCCGTTAATACGTTACACTGTGTTCTGCGTCAGTGGCCCAGTGCATCCGATTTCAGCCAGCATTTTTCAGGTTTGCTTTCCTTAGCCTTTGATTGTCCCCAATCTTCCTGGAAGGCAGCAGATTGTCTTTTCTGTAGAGGGATTCTGCCCTTAGATGGTCTGCCCTCCCAGGTTTACGAGCACCATCTGCCCGAGTCACTAGAGGTGACTAACACAGACATGCACACACAAAGATAAGAGATGTGAATAACACAGACATGTACACAGCGATACGAGACATGACTAACACCGACACACATCAAGATATATGACACATGACTAACATAGACATGCACATAAAGATATGAGATATGACTGACTTAGACATGCACACACAAAGATATGACACATACCTAACATAGACATACGCACAGAGATATAAGATATGACTAACATAGGCATGCACACACAAAGACATGAGATGTGACTTACATAGCCATGCACACACAAGAATATGAGATGTGACAAACACAGACATGCACGCACAAAGATATGAGATATGACTAACATAAACATGCACACAAAGATATGAGATATCCCTAACCCAGACATGCACACACAAAGATATGACACATGACTAACACAGATACACACTAAGTTATGAGATATTACTAAACTCAGACGCACATAAAGATAAGAGACATGATTAACACGGACACACCAAGATATGAGATATGACTAACATGACACACACCTAGATATGAGCCATGGCTAGCACAAAAACACACCAAGATATGAGCCATGACTAGCACAGAAAAACATTAAGATATGAGTCATGTATTGACGGAAAAACACCAAGAAATGAGCCAAGTCAAGCACATAAACATATTGAGGTATCCATATGCTTGGGTTAGTCTGCAGACTCTTCTTAACGTGTGAATCATCGACATACGAGACGCAGGCTTCGATCAACTGTCCACAGGTTTCGTTCAAACAGTTGTCCGGAGATTTGAGAGTGCAGTCTGACCCGTAGAATGTTCCCTTGCATGTACAGTTCCTGGTTGACTGTTCACAGGTGTCATTGAAACAGTTGTCTGGACATTTGAGAGTGCAGTCTGACCCGTAGTACGATTCCTTGCACGTGCAGTCTGCCCTTTCCGGGTCATATATGATGTCACAGCCACCAGAACACGTCTGTTCGCACTGTAGCCAAAAATTACCATCGGGACAAGTGTCATTACAGGTATAGCCAGGATGTTTACATTGTAGGCATTTTCCGGATTTTTCCCACATAAAGGACAGACACTGAGACAAGACCTGGAGCAATCGTGTCCATAGATCCCATGTGAGCATTTGCCGTGACACGTACCGATGATGAAGTCGCAGCTTTTGCTACACACTGCACAAAACGACCAAGAATACCCGTTCAGACAATAGGTGTCTGCAAACGTTTGCGCCTCACACACCGTCAGTTCACTGCCGGCCTGCGAAATGGTCGGTGAGAACTCAGTCTTAATGTGTGCCATTGGCGTTTGTGTGGTGACTACAATAGTGTTCATAGAAACATTAGGGTATGATTTATCATTTTACTGGAACACTTCGCCGCCGCTGTCAGAGAAAGCCTTTAGAGTGGCATTCTTTACCCGAATCATAGTGCTAGCTCGATGATAGAATCGAATGGTGTGAATCTTCTGGGGCGTGGCAAAGTTCAGATACCAGTACACAGGACTGTTTCCACTTCTCAGTTTTTTGTGTGTGCAGTCATTGTCATAGAGATTGGTCCTTGTTTTGCCATTTACTGCGGCCTCTGGTCCACATCCGTCTCATGTATAACAAGAATTAAAAGTGTCGGCCTGGTTTGTGTTCCGTTTGAGAGCCACATTCCGACCCCCGCCTATGTGGATGGAGCAGATATTTGCAACTATCGCCCCTGCAATCCATAACTTGTTGATCAGACCAGTCCCAGAGCAAAAGACATCAATCTCGTGCTGACTAACTACAAACCTTGAATCATTACTACATGAGGCAGAACCATTTAGTTTTGCCGTGAAACTGTCCGGAACTGTTAAGTCATTTACATAAATCTTAAACCAGGAGAACGGCAAAGATTGGTTGAGAGTTACCTCAACTGATGTAGAATTTGTGTCCGAATTACATGTGGTGTCGTTGTAATCAAACAGGAAAGTAGGTTCAGAATTTTGGGCGTATTTGTACACGAGAACCAAGTACTGACACCGGGGTCCAAAATATTCGCGCTGATAACTGTCATTGTTTGGGCATATCCCTGTAGTTTTGTCATAAACTCTCTCTCTCTCTCTCTTTCTCTCTCTGCGATCAAGACTCGATCAGAGTAGGATTCCAGTCTCTCTCATGAAGTCAGCTGTCTGTTTAAGCGAATCGACCGCCCCATACAATTTCTCCTCCAGGGAGGTGGGCGTGGACCACATTGCTCTTCTCAGGTTTGTGTACTGGGGGCAATCCTGTAGAACATGTTTTGTAGTCATATTGTCCAGTGTACAGTGGCATAGGCTGGTAGTTCCTATTTTGAATTTGGTGAACATGTGATTTCTCATTCTAGTTTGGCCTGTGCGTAGGCGAAGTATGATGACTTGATCCCTCCTTGATAGTTGGTGGCATCCGTCACTCTCGTTATGCTTTGGGTGTTCACTTTTCCATTTTTCATGGAACTGATCCTTGAGGATGGATTTGGCTTCATCATAACTGAGCGGATGGTTCTCTTGTGGTAATCTCCCTCCCACTTTAGCTAATTTGTCTGCGCCTTCGTTCCCGTGTATATTACAGTGTGATTCTGCCCCGTGTATATTACAGTGTGATGGTATCCACTGGATGATCACTCTCTGGAAGTTATTGCATAGTTGGTCCAGGGTAGTTCTCAAGTCATCTAGTTCATTGTTCTTGGGGTTTATTAGAGCTGATAGCACTGATAGTGCATCAGTCAGAATCACCAATTTATTGTGCATGTTATTTTTGTGTTGAGTAGCCAGTGTTGCAGCTTCTCTGATGGCTCAGCCTCTGCCTTAAAGTTGTTTGAGAATTTTCCAGTAGCTATTGACTTGGTGATCTCGTCCTGATTGGTCAGCGTCAAGAACACACCTCCCCCTCCATTTCTGGTGGCATTTGTAGCAGAGCCATCTGTATATATGTGGGACAAAGAGTCCTGTGGTTAAGTATCGTGTATATGTTTTTCTGCTACGTGTTTTCTTTCTGTGTCTGATTGGGTGCCTTTTTTCATGATTCCTGTTATGTTTTCCTGAAGTTCTGGTATTTTATGTTTTCCGTGAGGATACATATCAGATGGGCCCAAGGGTTTCGATATTGTTTGGGAAAGAACTGGGTCTCCAGTAGTTAGTTTATTGGCAATTGCAGCGAAGTTGTTCCTCTTTAGTCGTACAATTCTGGAACCAGATATTCTTTGGTGCATGGGGTGGCTAAGGAGCCTTCTATATTTCTCCGCTTGTTGCAAAACTTTAGTGACCCGTCTGTCATCTAAGGGTTGTAAGCCTATTACTGTTTCTAGAGTCTTGATAGGTGTAGATTTCATAGCACCAGTAATGATATGGGCAGCTTGGTTCTGTATTCTGTTAATTTTGCAAAGGTGTGATTTGGAAGCCATAGCCCAGGCTGTGACTCCATATTCTAGAACTGGTCTAACTCTTCCTACATATAGTCTTTTCAAAATATTGATGTCTGCCCCCCAGTCCGTTCCTGCCAATTTCTTCATAATATTTGTTCGCTTTCTGGCTTTCATCCTTGCTCTGTCTATCTGATTGTTCCAAGTCATTCTGCGATTCATAGTGACACCAAGATATGTTGGGTTGTGGTCAATAGGTAGTGTATGATCCTTTAACTTCAAATTTGCAGAGAGTGTTTTCCTTGATAGGCTGAAAATTGTGTATGAAGTTTTCCTTTTGTTGATTGGTAAGAACCAGGTGTTCGTCCACTTTTCAAGTCCACCTAGGGCATCTTGCATCCTGGGTCCAGCCACCGACATACTTTCTTCGCGAGCCCATAACGCCAGATCATCTGCGTATATTGCTGAGTGTATTCAGGGTGGAATGTCCATTACGATGTCATTTATGAAAATTAAAAAGAGTGTTGGGGACAAGACTCCGCCTCGTGGGACACCTTCTTACTTAGTTGACCTTGAACTTGTACTCTGGCCGTTCTATCCTGAAGGTATTGAGAGACCCAATTGAATAAACGACCCTGGATGCCAAGTCTAAAAAGCTTGTTCTTTAAACCCTCACGCCAAACCCTATCAAAAGCCTTCTCCATGTCGACCCACACTGCCAGTGTGTGTTTCTTTTCTTGTAGAGCATCCTCTATTTCCTGTGCAATGTAGGTGACCAGGTCTTCAGTTGATCGGTGCTTACGGAAGCCATTTTTTTGTGGTACGATTTGTTGTTTTGTCTCCAGATGCCACATAAGTCTTCTGTTAACCAGCCTTTCCATGAGTTTACTCAGGCAGCTCAGTAGGCTAATTGGTCTATAGTTACTTGGGTCTAGTGGGTCTTTTCCACACTTGAGAATGGGCACCATAATAGCTTCTTTCCAGATTGCCGGCATATGACCGTTCTTCCAGCTAGCATTTATTATCCTTAGAAGCTGGCTCTTAGCTTTCTGCCCCAGTTTTAGGAGCATTTCGTTGGAGACTCAATCTTTACTAGGTGAACTTTTGAGCTTCAATCCTTTGAGGGCAACATCTAATTCAGTTGGGGTAAAGATGGTCGTCTGATGCTCTTCTGGTGCAAAAGGCATGTGTTTTGCATCTTGGTTTTCCCGTCTTGCAGCTTTCTGTTTGTCTATTGGAATATTTATTCTATTAATGTTTTTGTAAGTCTCTATCAGTAGATTTGCTGCCCTTTTGCCTGTGAGGATTTTCTGATTGAGTGTTAATGATATTGGAGGTCGGCAGTTGTTTTCGTCACTCAGAGCTTTCGCAAGTTTCCATAGTTTGTGACCATTTTTGTCTAGAATCAGGTTCTCTGTTTTGTCTATCCAGCTCTGTCTGGCTGATGTCATGACCTCACGTCTGTATTTGGCCGAGGCTGCTTTGTAGGCAATATTGCTCTCTGTGGTGTGTTATGTTTCAGCTAGTTCTCTGGCAGAGTCCAGTTCCCCTTCTAGTCTTTGTATTTCCTTGCTCCAGTATGGCTTGTAGTTTCTTCTTGCTCCTCTAGGAATGGATTCTTTAGCAGCTCTCAGGATTCCATTTGTTAACCGCTCTATCATATTATTAACCTTCTTTTCGTGGTAGTTGATAGGCGCAGTATATGCATCAGTGAGCCTTGCAAACTTTGCCCAATCTGCTCTCTTATAGTTCCAGCGTGGAAGAGGTATTTGCAACTCCTGTTTGTGAGCAAAATCCACTGAAAGTTTGACTGGTCTATGGTCACTATCTCCAAGTTGGTTCAGCACTTTTCTGATACAGTCTTAATCGCTAAGAGTGAAAATGAGTCACAAGAAATGTTAGACATTATAGTGAAAGAAAGCAAAAATAAAGGACTCAGCCTTAATAGCAAAAAGACAGAAGTAATGGTAACAACAAAGAAAAAGACATCAGCTCAGTGCACAATAAAGACAAGTGGAACAGTATTAAAACAGGTGAATGAATTTATATATCGGGGAACATTGTTAACCTCAGATGGTAGATGTACACCAGAGGTGAGATGCAGAATGGCTCAGGCAAAAGTAGTTTTCCAAAAAAAATGAGGAAGATATTGTGCAATCCATTTTCGCCAATAGAAGCAAACAAAAAGAGTTCTTAAATGTTATATACAGCCAGTCTTAACATATGGATGTGAATCATGGACAATAGAACAACAGACAAGAAAAGCACTTGAGATTGTAGAAATATGGTTTTACTGAAGAATGTTGAGAATACCATGGATAGCTAAGAATAGCATTAAAACGTTCTGAAAGAGGCCAAAGCAAAAAGAGAGCTAATTTCCAATATTAGGAAGAAACAATCATCATTATTTGACCATGTAATGAGAAGGGAACAGCTGAAAAATTAAGGGACGAAGACATGGAGAGAAACAAAGAGAAACGATATCAGACAGTTTAAGAGATATAAAAAAAACATGTAATGGTCATGTCAACAAAAGGCAACAACAGAAATGATAAATAACTGACGAGGTCAAAAGTTGTGGAGAGACAATAAGACATGATCACCTACGCCAGCAGGTACGGTACTTGATGATGATGATAAATGCACGTTAAATACATCACAGAATGGACAATAAATAGTAAGTTTGTATTTTTCTTCATCGACCAAGATGATTCTACAGATAAAAATGTAATTAGATTTCCTTTAACATTAACATAGATCACTATATATTATATGGAGCCGCGATAGCTCAGTGGTTAGTGAACTGGACTACAAAGGACAAGATGTAGGGTTCGATCCCAACCGACGGCTTCCAGTTCACCCAGCCTTAAATGGTTACCAGATTTTTTCTGGGAAAGTAAAGCAGCACGGGCATAATACCGACCACATTATCCCAAAAATCATGTGCCGAAGGTCTGTAAAATTTATGGTCACTAACACCATATTCCCTATACACCACTTGGCGTGACGGGGGTACTTTACTTTTTTTTACTTACTATATATATTATTATATATATATATATATAGTAGTCTCCGTCAGTCATAGTTGACTATCGCTTTTTCAGCACCCCTAGAAATACTAACTCTTCTCTACTTTCGCAATGTATTCTCGTTTTCTTTGAATCTGTTTGCTTCTTGTTTGAATTGGAGCTTTAGGGTGTGATTCCAAAGATTGCTGTCTGCAGCTATTTCTTCCAAGGCTGCAGGGTATATGTTCAGAGTTTTCATGTCACGTTTACACATGTCTACAAATCAAAGTTTTGGGAGCCCTCTAGTTCTTTTGCCATCTGCCAATTGTACATAGAGTATATCTTTTGGTATGTGCCCATCTTTAATACGATGTACATGGCCAATCGTTTCCGGTTGTTTCCAAAATGGAGGAATTATTTTTCTCCGGCTTGGTATAGAACCGTTGATCAGAGGTTTAACAAGCCGCTATCGTAAAAACGATGTTGTTAATGAAACGTAGACCTGATACAGAATGTGTAAATTAGCAGTAGATAGTAGTGATAGTAAGTTTTTTCGGCCCTAAAACAACAACAAAAATAGGATTCTGGAATGTGCGAACAATGGCCGCTCCGACGAAACATGCACAGGTCGCGAGCGAGATGGACAGATACGATCTAGATATTTTAGGATTAAGCGAAATGCGCTGGCCTGGAACAGGTAGGAGATCTATTGATAATAAAATAGTAGTTTTTTCTGGAAGGGAAGATGGAAAACACCGTGAAGGAGTAGGCATAATGATGACAGACAAAGCTGCAAGAAGTTTATTAGAATGGGAACCGGTAAATAGCCGTCTGATACGAACACGATACAAAACAAAACATGGAAGACTTTCAATTATTCAATGTTATGCGCCTACTAACGAAGCTGATGATGAAGTTAAGGATGATTTTTATAACCAACTGCAACAACTTATAAACAAAATACCAAAACACGATCTTTTAATTGTAATGGGAGACTTCAACGCCAAAGTAGGACAAGATAACGCAGGAGTGGAACATGTGATGGGGAGAGAAGGCTGTAATACAACAAGTCAGAATGGAGAAAGATTAATAGAATTATGTTTAATAGAAAATTTAGTTATAGGTGGGACATTATTTCCACACAAAAATATCCACAAAACAACATGGATATCTCCTGATGACAGAACATCAAATCAAATTGACCACCTATGTATTAAACAACAATTCAGATCATCATTATTAGATGTAAGAGCATACAGAGGTGCTGATGTTAATAGTGACCACAACCTGTGCATTGGGAAAATAAGATTAAAATTTAGAAACCAACAGAAGAGGTCAATTACACATAAAATTGATAGTCATAAACTGAAAGATGAAGCCATAAAGGAAAAGTTTAACATAGAGCTAAGTAATTGTTATCCAGCACTTGGTGAAATAGACTTAGATATCAATGAAATGTGGGACTCACAGAGCAAAATACTAATGACAGCAGCAGAAGCAAGTGCTGGACTGAAGAAAATGGAAAAACGAGCTTGGATCTCAGACACCACATGGAAATACATCAAAGAAAGAAGAGAAGCGAAGAGAGCCATGACTAATGTAAAGACAGATCTTGGAAAGGTTCTGGCAAAAGCAACATACAAAGAATTAGACAACAAAGTGAAAAGTTCGGCAAGAAGAGATACAAGAGCTTATATAGACAACTTGGCAGAGAAAGCAGAGACAGCTGCAATTACAGGAGACAGCAGAACTCTTTATACTGTACAAAAGATGCTGACAAACACCTATACATCCATTGGAACACCAATTCTAGACAAATCTGGATTAATGCTAACAACAAGCGCAGACATAAAAGCCCGTTGGGCAGAACACTTCAAAGAAATTCTTAACCGTCCACTACCTCACAGTTTAATAGATTTTGAAGCTGAAACACCAGCAGCAGAATTATATGTAAATTTAGATGACTTCACCTTGAGTGAAATAGAAACCACCTTAAAGCTAATGACCAATAACAAGGCTGCTGGAGAGGATAAGTTAACAGCTGAGATCCTCAAGGCAATTGATAGCCATAATTTAATACATCTCCAAAAAATGTTCAACATCATTTGGAAAACAGAGAAGACGCCTCATAAATGGAAAAAGGAATCATTGTTAAGATCCCAAAAAAGGGCAATCTTAGAGATTGTAACAACTGGAGAGGCGTGACACTTTTGTCAGTTGCCTCAAAGTTATTCTGTAAAATCATCCTAAATAGAATAAAGGATTCAATAGATACAGTAATGCGTGAAGAACAGGCTGGGTTTAGAAAAGGGAGAAGCTGTCTTGACCACATTTTCACTCTACGACTTATATTGGAGGAACACATTGAAAAGCAAAAACCTTTTGTACTTAACTTCATCGACTTCAAAAAAGCATTTGATAGTATTCATAGAGATTCTTTGTGGAAAATTCTGAAGCAATATGGCTTACCATCAAAAATCATAAATATTATCAAAGACATGTATGATGGTTACACATGTGCAGTTCGAACAGAGGAAGGACTGAGCGAATGTTTCCCAATAGAAACTGGGGTTAAACAAGGATGTATTTTATCGCCCTTGTTATTTGGAATTGTTATGGACTTCATAATGAAGAAATGCTGCACTGGTAATAAAGGCATCGAATGGATACAAGGAGACCATTTGGAGGACCTCGACTTTGCTGATGACATAGTTCTCATCAGCAGTCAGATAAAAACGATGCAGGAAAACACAAATGAACTATCATCAATAGCCAGCAAAATTGGGCTTGAGGTCAATCATGAAAAGACTAAAGTCATGAAAAGTTTAATTCCAACAAGTGACAAAATATACATGGAAAACAAACCAGTAGAAGAGATCGATCACTTTATCTATCTTGGAAGTCACATTGATCGAGAAGGGGATACGAGCAAAGAAATTAGAATCAGACTGGCTAAAGCAGCAATGTCTTTCAGAAGCCTTGAAAAGTTGTGGAAATCAAAACTCATTAGCACAAACACAAAACTTAGGCTATTCAAATCAAATGTACTATCAACCCTTACGTATGCGTGTGAAAGCTGGAAAACAACAAGAGATATAGAAACAAAGTTGAACGCATTCGAAAATAAATGTCTAAGGAAAATACTTGGTATAGAATGGAACGAATTCAAAACAAACGAGGAAATTAGAGAAATCGCCAATCAACCACTATCTTCAGTAATAAAGAAAAGACGATGGTCATACGTTGGACATGTGATGAGAAGAGATAATAATCGAATAGCAAAGCAAGCCCTCATATGGGAAACAACAGGTAAAAGAAAAAGAGGAAGACCCAGGGAGACACTGAGAAGAACATTGATGAGAGAGGCAAGAGCAGCAGGAATCGGCTCCATCAATGAGATAGAACTGCTTGCACAGAACAGAGACAGATGGCGAGATTTGATAAAATATCTTTAAAAGAAAACTGCTAGAACAAAAATTCATATAGGAGAAGGTGTATCTTGGTCTACGCCCTATGGGCCGGTTACGGCTCGAAAGGTCAATAGATAGATAGATAGACATGGCCAAGCCAGCGTAACCTCTGTTGTTTGAGCAGCATGTAGATGAACGGGAGGCCTGTGCAAGTCATGATCTCCCCGCTTGTCACTTGATCTTTCCAGGTGATAACATGAATACGGCGCAGACATCGCATATGGAATGCATTTAGCCTTCTCTCCTGCTTTGCATAAGTTGTCCAAGATTTGCTGCCATACCACAGAATACTAATGATGCTGGCATTGTAAACTTCAGCCTTTGTTTTAAATGTCAGTTTGCTGTTTTGCCAAACACGCTTAGAATGACGGGCGAAAATGGTAGCAGTGTTACCAATGCGGGTGTCAATTTCTGTATCTAAAGATAATTTGTCATTGATGATGGACCTCAGGTAGCCATCCTGCTGCACGACATCGAGTTTGTAGATGTCAATAAAGATTACAGGTGTTCCTTCGATGTACTGACCGAGTACAGTCAGTAAGTCTCTGCAGGCATGCGAAAAGTGATGTATCATGCTCTGGAGTTCTTCCTAACTTTGACAAGTGCAGCATCGTCAGCAAATAAAATGTAATAGTAAAATTTCCCTCCCTGCCTTACTAGGCATATGGGGAATATAGTGTTAGTGACCATATTTTTCTATGACCACGGCACATTTTTGGATGATGTGGTCGGTATCACGCCAGGCCGCCTTTACTTCCCAGAAAAATCTCTGGTACCCATCTTTAGAGGCTGGGTGAACCCCAGACCTTGTCAGTCCAAAAAAAATCCACCACTGCTGGGGATCGAATCTGAACCCTTCTGGTCATGAAGCGAGCATATTAACCACTCAGCCACCAACAGCAAATAACAGGTCTCTAATAGTGATATATTTGTTTTGGGACCTTGCCTTTAGTCTTGCGAGATTGAACAACCGACCATCAGATCTAGCATGAAGATGAAGACTTCTTCACATTTGAAAATGCATATTTTAATAGAACCATGAAGAAGGTTCCAAATATGGTCAGAGCAAGAACGCATCCCTGCTTGACACCACTTCTTATGTTGATGGGGTGTGATGTGCTGAAATCGTATTGAATGGTTCCCTTCATATCCTCATGAAATGATGTGACTGACGTCAGCAGAGTATGCGTACAGCCTATTTTAGATAGTATTTTGACAAGACCGTCCCTGCTGACAAGGTCAAAGGCTTTTGTAAGTTCGATAAAGGCAACAAAGAGAGGCTTTTTCTGCTCTCTAGATTTTTCTTGAAGCAGATGTAAAGAGAAAATTATGTTTGCAGTTGATCTTCCGGATGTACGTCAGGAACATACAAGAAAAATACCACCTACCTGAGAAATGACAACAAAACACCAAGAGTCATCAAATTAATATCACCAAATATAAATTATATAAACCCATAAATCTGCATAGAAATATATGACAGAATAGATAAAAATTATTTAGCCCTACTATTTAGCCATTTTCCTCTTGGGCCAAAGACAGCACATAAGACAGAAGTCAGAGCTCTCATCGACTGACGATTTGTTACTAGTTCTTGTAGGATTGGTTGTTTCCTTGTGTATGAGCCTTCCCTAAAAATTGTTATGTGTAGCAATTCTCTTGGTCTGCTTTGTTTACTTTTATAAGATTTTTACAACATGAATGTTTGATGTAGTCTTTCTTCATTCATTCTCAGGACATGATCAGTTATTTCTAATGCCTTCTTCTTATAAAGTTTGATACATACTCTTGTTTAAATTCATTTCTTATCAGTTCATTTTAAATGGATACTTTCCAGCTTATGTTTGATATCCCCCTTAAATGTCTCCGGTACATTGATGACGGTTTTGGACTGACTGACTAGCCATAAGATGACATCTCCAGGTTCATCGACTACATTGGCAACTTTCATAAATCCATCCAAATTACATCACATATCTCTACCTCGTCCATCACTTTTCTTGATCTGATCGTCTCCCTTGGTACCTCCAGCCTCCACACTTCCGTCTTCTATAAACCCACATACACCCGCTGTAATCTTCTCTACACCTCGTCTCATCCATCTCACTGCAGAGATTTCATTCCATATCTCAATTATTAATACTTCATCATATCTGCCAGGAGGATCAAGATTTTCTCCAACAGGCCCACCTGATGTCAAGTTTCTTTAGGCGTCGTTTCTATCCTGATTCGGTTCTCCAATCTGCCTTCCGGCAAGCTCTCAATATTTCCCACCCTGTGGCACTCACCCCATCCACCCACTGTTCCTCTGATAGGACGGTATTTACCCTCACCTACCACCCTCACAACTTGGCTGTGGTGAGGATCCTTAAACAGTATTGCTCCATTCTCCACTCAGATCCCATCCCACTACCAGCCCATTTTTCAGTGATCCTCCTTTGGTAGCTTTCAAACATGACAGGAGTCTGAGAGACATTCTTGTCATGAACCGCCTCCCCCGCTCAAACCACAAACACCCTGGTACTGTTCGTTGTGGACGTCGAGTTTGCAGAACTTGTGACTACGTGTTTTGCACCAATTCGGTCTTGTTCCCTAATAAGTGATTCGACATCAAGGAGGGGTTTACTTGAGTGTCACAGAATATCATATAATGTAAGCATTGCCAGATGACGTATGCGGGCGTGTTGGACGACGCTTGAGTAACAGATTTTGTAAGCATCTTCATGATGTTGAGCAAACGTTTGGCAGCCCGGTGTCTGCCCATTTCAACTCCCCTGGCCATAGTGGTAAACCTGACATGCAAGTCACTGGCATTGTCTCGTGTCACTCCAGTTATTGCAGCCGGTTCGCCCTTAAGAATCGCCTCATTGTTCAGTTGGGTTTGCTGGACTCTTAAGGTATGAAAATATTGCTCTCATACACATAAGACACCTACTACACATTTCTTACCCCCCTGCGCTACCGAACCTATACATGTATATATATGTGTCTGTATATGTATTGGCACATTTGGGCACCTTTGGGTTTTCTTTTGTGTGCTTTGTGGCAATTTATATACTGATTTATGCTTGTACGCATGTATTGTTATATACACATGTTTTTTTTTACACATCGGTTCGGGGTGCACACACAGAGTTAGATATGCACAGTTTATACATATCTTGTACCCACCTCCCCATATTTTTAGAACCTTTCTGTTCCGTCGTCTCGCCTGACTGCGTGGTCAGTGAGATATATAGTTGGTCTTCCCGCCTTCTCATTTTAGTCCATTCAGTAGCTGACCCTGCTCTGGAACACAGGGAAGTGACCTTTTTTTATTTCCTTTCTTGAGTATTTACATAATATCACCATGTAGTAGGTTTACATAACCTTATATATATTTTTTGTGTTGTTGTTTGTTGTTCCAGCTGAAGGCCTACTTGGCCAAAACGTCGACTTTTGTTTTGTCCATTACCACGTAAAGCTGTCACCATACCACCTTTTTTCTTCCCTTTTTTTAGAATTGCTATTATCATCAGCTTTATAGCAGCTTTGCATATCTACGCATTTTGGTGCATCTTGATGCCTTTACTTCTTCCTCATTTTTTAACTATGTAAAGAGAAGGGAACAATCCTCATTATTTGACTATGTAATAAGAAGGAAACAATCCTCGTTTTGTGACTATGTAATGAGAAGGAAACATCATTTTTGACTATGTAATGATAAGGAAACAACCCTCATTTTTCATTATTTAATGAAAAGAAAACAGCTGGAATATATTATGGCAAAATGGAAAAATTGTGGGAAGAAAAAAGAAAAACAGAAAGAACAGATACCAGATAGTTGAAGAGATTGGTTTGGTAGGAAGTCAACAACAGAAATGATAAATAGCTGTAAAAATGGGAGTTTATGGTCACATGAGTGGTAGAGAAAATTGTTTTCAACCTGTTTTTGTTTCCATGCAATGCATCATTCCTGCATATTTCTGGCACCATGCAATCTATGATACGATGCAATCTATGATCGCGGGTTGACCTCGATTATCGCGGGTGGTCGGATGACCAGTGGCCGGGTGACCGCTTATCTCGTGGGGGATTATCTCGAGTGGGCGGGTCGAGTGGTCCAGTGGGTAGCACGCCGGGGCTTATCTCAAGTGGGTGCGTATCTCGCGCATGTCGTCCCTGTCGCTCGCCGGCTATCTCGGGGGACAACAGTGGTTCTAAAACTTGTGTGTCAGCGGTTCTAAAACTTGCACGCTCACGCCGGTTATCTCGCGGGCGGGTGGAACCGGAGGGGGGAGGTCTAAAACTTGGGGAAAGGGTGCCTTTATTGGTCAAATTGTGTTATTAGTATCATCGTGTGCCAGGATAGCAGTTCTTGGGAAAGGGTGCCTTTATTGGTCAAATTGTGTTATTAGTATCTTCATGTGCCAGGATAGCGGTTCTTGGGGAAAGGGTGCCTTTATTGGTCAAATTGTGTTATTAGTATCATTGTGTGCCAGGATAGCGGTTCTTGGGGAAAGGGTGCCTTTATTGGTCGAGTGTGTTATTAGTATCGTTAGCATCATGTGTGAGGTGGGTATTAGGCGACAGAAGGCCACATGTAAAATAAATGCTGACAAGCAATGACGTTGAAGGGGTATTGTTAGGAAAAGGATTAGGTAAATACGACTATCTCGCGGGCGACGCGGGTGGGAACGGGTTGGTCGGCACAGGGTGTGTTATTGTAGTATCGCTAACATCATGTACCAGGTGTTATTATAGCTAATCATCATGTACCAGGTGTTATTATAGCGATTTTTAGTGACACATCATCATCATGTGCCACCCTCAACAGCATCATCAACATGTACCCTTCATGTCCTATCATCATCATGCCACACAAAGTATCAAGCCGAATATATAATTAAGAATATTAAAATTAATATTATCCCTCCCCAGAAAAGATACCAGACTGCTTAATAGAATGGCTTGGTAGAAGGTCAACAACCATACCCTCCCCTCCACAGCATCATCACCTGTAATACAGAGACATTATACCCCCACCCTCATCGTCGTCATGTACCATCGATATGTGTGAATCACGCGTTGTAAGTGTTTACCTTTTCCAAAGCTTTTAACGTGTCGCCATAGCTTCACTGTAACACTTTAGTAATTGAATATCAATTGGAATAAATAATTATATAAAATATCTCCTTTAACCTGTATCACAGACAAATTATACCCCCTTCGTCCCGTCAACATTCCGTGTTGATAATATAAAGCATCGTCGTCGTCGTCATGTATCATCATCAATATGGGTCACCATACCGTCCCCCTCCCCTCAACACAAGCCCGTTGGTGTAGAGTGAACATGTCTCGCCACAACTTTCGATCTCGTACTCTAAATAGTGAGAAGGGGAAGGGGTGTAAGTGGACATGGTTGAGTATTATCTCTTAAGGTATCTGCTGCTAGTGTGCTGATATCGGGTGACCATAAGACCAGGTGTGCAAATCTAAATAACGAAGTGGTTGTGATGATTCTAAAAAATGGAGAAAACGGGTGTTTTTCCTTTTGATTGTTCGTCACGGGGTGTAAATATGTTGTCGGTGTTATTAGTGTCGAAGTTTTTAGTATCGCTGACATGGTGACTTAACGTCGTCGGCATCATCATCATCATGGGGCATAGCGGTTGGCGTGTTTTGTAGTGAGGTGGGTAATGTGACCGGTTTGTAAATCAGCTAACTTTGGAAATCTAAGAGTAACTTTAAATAATGACGGTCTTAGAAAGTATGCCCAGTTAAGAAAGTTGGTAGATCAAGTTATATCTTTGTTGGTTCAGTGTCGGCGTACCGCATTTGAACACCAACTTTTTTCTGGAAAACGATAGTAAAGAAAGTATGCCCAGTTAAGAAAGTAAGGGCTTCTGGTGAGTGCAAGAAGCCGAGTCACCAAGAAATCAAAGGGCACCCTATTGTACTCGTCATCGAGATCGATTTCTCTCTCGATCGTTCTCTAACATTGCCTCGATCGTTCTCTAACATTCCCTCGATCGTTCTCGGGGTGCCCTCCCTTTCAATCTCTGCTCACTTGGCCAAACTAGACAGGTTGGTCTGTTACTAGATACAGTCTGTCTTGCTAACATGCTCAGAAAACTCAGCAGGAAACCAGTCTTTATATTCTCTATTAAACTCAGCCTGCATACCGGCCTTAAATATGTCCTCCAACTTAGGTGCACTTAAAGCCAAGTATAAACTATCACTATCTGTTTCACATAACTGAAATTCGGACCTGGCTACAAACTTATCTAAGAACTCGAAATAAAAATCTAACATACGAAGTTCCGTATATTGATAGACGAAGAAACCGATTTGTAGGGGAAAGTCCCAAACAGTCTTCTTTTTCTCCATCTCAATTTCAGTCATATATTTAAATTGGGAATTATTTATCATTTTCGTTATCTCATCCCCCTGAATATACGAGACAGCGCTATGATTAGCCTTATTGGTTAGAGTCCTCCCGTAGGCTGAGTTTCCTAAGAGCTTCATCGTATCGCTTACTATAGATTGATTTTCATCTAGATCACCAGCCCTCCTAGCGTCAGAAACTATTTCTCCAAACTTTTTTTAAAACAACTAGACGGTTGATATTCTATCACTTGATAATTTTTTTTTTTTTGGTTGATACCTCTAGCCATGATCTAAATACCATATTAACAGTGGTGTTACCAAGAAAATTTTTTTCCCCGACATAACTACCGATTAGTGTACGACGAGGGGTTGACAGTTGAGGGCATATTCACCCATAAACGGTCCAATATCGTCACGCGTGACGTCAATATTTTTGAAAATTGGAGTCATCTCACTGAAATGTCCCTTCAAGCGGTCGGGGACGTGTTTCAAGGTCCAAAAAGTTAGGCGAAATAACAAAATTTTAGCACCAAAACACAAAAAATTTAGACTCATAAGCAAAAAATCGACCTCAAAACCCTAAAAATCTACTCACATAGTCATAATAGTTAGACACAACGACCAGGAAGTTATATTCAAGCTCCAAAAAAGTTAGACCAAATCGCAAAAATGTTACCACCAGATCACAAAAATTTAGGCACATATTCAAAAAGGCGACCTCAAAACCCTAAAAATATACTCCCACACTCATACTAGTTAGACACATCGAACAGATAGTTACATCCAAAGTCCCAAAAGTTACACCAAAACCGCACGAGATTTGCACCGTGCAAAAACATGCACCAGTTGGCACGATGCACAAGTTTGATACGCGCACCAGTTTGGCACAAGGCACCTTCAGAATGGGCGTAACAATCATCCTTCGGAATGGACGTAACAATCATCCTTCTTAAGGGGCGTAACAATCATCCTTCGTAAGGGGCGTAACAATCATAAAAGTGATTTTTAAGTAAATTTTTGGTATGGGGATGTCTATTGGTGCCTTGTGCCAAACTGGTGCGCGTGTCAAACTTGTGCATCGTGCCAACTGGTGCATATTTTTGCATGGTACAAATCTCGTGTGGTTTTGGTGTAACTTTTAGGACTTTGGATTCTGTTCGATGTGTCTAACTAGTATGAGTGTGGGAGTATATTTTTAGGGTTTTGAGGTCGCCTTTTTGAATATGTGCCTAAATTTTTGTGATCTGGTGGTAACATTTTTGCGATTTGGTCTAACTTTTTTGGAGCTTGAATATAACTTCCTGGTCGTTGTGTCTAACTATTATGACTATGTGAGTAGATTTTTAGGTTGACTTTTTTAATATGAGCCTATATTTTTGTGTTCTGGGGGTAAAAAGTTTGCGCTTTGGCGAAATTTTTGGTACTCTGGATGTAACTATCTATTCAATGTTTCTAACTATTATGACTATGTGAGTAGATTTTGAGGTCGCCTTTTTGAATATGTGCCTAAATTTTTGTGATCTGGTGGTAACATTTTTGCGATTTGGTCTAAGCACACTAGCAGCAGATACCCTAAGAGATAAAACTCAACCACGTCCACTTACACCCCTTCCCCTTCTCACTATTTAGAGTACGAGATCGAAAGTTGTGGCGAGACATGTTCACTCTACACCAACGGGCTTGTGTTGAGAGGAGGGGTGCGTCTGGTGACCCATATTGATGATGATACATGACGACGACGATGCTTTATATTATCAACACGGAATGTTGACGGGGCAAAGGGGGTATAATTTCTCTGTGATACAGGTTAAAGGAGGTATTTTATATAATTATTTATTCCAATTGATATTCAATTACTAAAGTGTTACAGTGAAGCTATGGCGACACGTTAAAAGCTTTGGAAAAGGTAAACACTTACAACGCGTGATTCACACATATCGATGGTACATGACGACGATGAGGGTGGGGGTATAATGTCTCTGTATTACAGGTGATGATGCTGTGGAGGGGAGGGTATGGTTGTTGACCTTCTACCAAGCCATTCTATTAAGCAGTCTGGTATCTTTTCTGGGGAGGGATAATATTCATTTTAATATTCTTAAATATTTTTATTTTTAAGACCACGCGAGAACGTTTCCACGAGATAATCCGATAAGCCCCACCGCGCCGGCAGCTATTTTCCCTAACATTACCCGTCATCAAGTACCACGAGGCGACCCTTCAACCATATCTACAATACCACCCCTCTTTAGTTACATTGTTTTCAGGACCGTCATACAATAACACCGCTACCTTGTGCGAGAGAGAGAGAGAGAGAGAGAGAGAGAGAGAGAGAATTTCGCGGTTTGATACTTTGTGTGGCATGATGATGATAGGACATGAAGGGTACATGTTGATGATGCAGTTGAGGGTGGCATATGATGATGATGTGTCGCTAAAAATGTAGACACTAATAATCGGCTTGATACCTTGTGTGGCATGAAGATGATAGGACATGAAGGGTACATGTTGATGATGCTGTTGAGGGTAGCACATGATGATGATGTGTTACTAAAAATCGCTATAATAACACCTGGTACATGATGTTAGCGATACTACAATAACACACCCTGTGCCGACCAACGCGTTCCCACCCGCGTCGCCAGCGAGATAGTCGTATTTACCTAATCCTTTTCCTAACAATACCCCTTTAACGCCATTGCTTGTCAGCATTTTTTTTACATGTCGCCTCCTGTCGCCTAATACCCACCTCACACATGATGCTAACGATACTAATAACACACTCGACCAATAAAGGCACCATTTTCCCCAAGAACCGCTATCCTAGCACACGATGATACTAATAACACAATTTGACCAATAAAGGCACCCTTTCCTCAAGAACCGCTATCCTGGCACATGAAGATACTAATAACACAATTTAACCAATAAAGGCACCCTTTCCACAAGAACTGCTATCCTGGCACACGATAATACTAATAACACAATTTGACTAATAAAGGCCTCCTTTCCCCAAGAACCGCTATCCTGGCACACGATGATACTAATAACACAATTTGACCAATGAAGGCACCCTTTCCCCAAGAACCGCTATCCTGGCACACGATGATACTAATAACACAATTTGGCCAATAAAGGCACCCTTTCCCCAAGAACCGCTATCCTGGCACACGATGATACTAATAACACAATTTGACCAATAAAGGCACCCTTTCCCCAAGTTTTAGACCCCACCCCTCCGGTTCTACCCGCCCGCAAGATAACCGGCGTGAGCGTGCAAGTTTTAGAACCGCTGACACACAAGTTTTAGAACTACTGTTGTCCCCCGAGATAGCCGGCGAGCGACAGAGACGACATGCGCGAGATACGCACCCACTTGAGATAAGCCCCGGCGTGCTGCCCACTCGACCTGCCCACTCGAGATAATCCCCCACGAGATAAGCGGTCACCCGGCCACTGGTCACCCGACCACCGGCGATAATCGATGTCAACTCGCGATCATAGATTGCATCGTATCATAGATTGCATGGTGCCAGAAATATGCAGGAATGATGTATTTTATGGACACAAAACAGGATGAAAACCCTTTTCTCTACTACTCACATGATCACAGGTAATGCCCTAGCTTAGTGTCTTTCTGCTAGGAGTAGTGTCCGCTTGCGCTTTATTCTGTCACTCTCTAGCCTGTCATTAGAATACCCCTGGGTAGGGTTAGGAATACCTTAAACCTAACCCTAAACATTGTAGAAAAATATTAAATTAAATGCAGAAAAACTAGAAGCATTTGATACATTTAAATGGTTGGTTGCGTTCGCCCGATGACTAAAGTATTCTAGAGTATCGTGGTAGACTAGAATATTCCTCTTCATCATCCGCCCTTACAAGGACGTGTCTGTGTTGTGTTGTGGTTTGCAGTATAACTGTTATATTTGCGCCTTTCGGCCCAACAAATCCAAGTTCAGCACGAAGTTTTTGAGTATCGGGTTGTCTTCCCTCTTCGATCCCTGCACGCTTGGCCAGACTAGACAGGTTAGTCTGTTACTGGAGGCACCACGGAGGGGTGGAGCAGGGTCTCGATGGTTTTGGTTCACACATCCAGGTGGAAGCTATCAGCTGTGGGTCGCTGACAACTTTCAGCTCTGGTGCTGGGAGGCGCGCCACATTTAAATGTGCAGTCAATCAAGGGAAATCACTCATTTAGCAAAAAGATGCTAAACTAGATCTTTACCCCTAACTGCCATCATCAAATCCTACTGCGCCTGCTGATGCTGGTGATCATATCTCTCCACAGCTTTTTAAAGTGCTTGTCAATTCTGTTGTTCATTTTTTACCACATCATTCTTTTTAAACTGCCTGAAATCTTTTCTCTCGGTTTCCATCTATCTCTTCATTCCTTAATTTTTCCAGTTTTAACAATATATTCCAGCTGTTTAAATCATCAATCAGCAAAATAAACCTAACAAATCTTCATTATGATGTAAGATTGTTCTCATACAACTGTTTGACGTTATGCTATAGAACCACTAGCACAGACTATGGTATACAATAATTAATTTATGTTTGTTGTGAAAATTCAGATTAATCATTTACCTTCAGCTAGTGCTGGTAATGTTGTTGGCATTATTGTAGTAGTAGTTGTTGTTGTTGTCATTATCATTGTTTTATTCTCCTTAGAAGAAATCAGAGCAGGACACTTTGGTAGTTTACAATACCCAAATATATTTAGTTTAGTGTTCACCCAACACCATGGTCTGACATCATTGTCTGGGTTACGGCAGTAATTGTGATCTCCTAAGCCCTTCAAAACAAAGTAAGAAATTTCAGGTCATGAATATGGTAGCATTGGAAAAAATATTAGATTATAACATTACAAAACATATGAAGACAAATAAGTAATAAAACTATTCCACTCAAACTTGTTGGGCATACAGTCCCCACTATGTTAGCCATCAATCCCCCCACATAATTTTAGAACCCTTCCAGTAGTATTTTATTCAAGTTTAATATTGTTTTCTGTTTTGGATATTTCATTATTAGTTAGCTATGTACATTAATTTTATTTACTTACATATTTGTGTATGCGTTGTTTATTGTCCCTGCTGAAGGCCTATCAAGCTGCAATGTCATTCGATTTTGTCTTATCCATCACTTATGTAAAGCTGTAACCATACCACTTTTCCCTTTTTTTTCCTTTCTCCATTATCATCAGCCTTACACAAACTTTACATTTGTATGCATTTCTATGCCATGACCCCCTTAATATTGAACAGGAATAGGTGCAGAGTAATACAGAGTTCAGTGAAGTTGGTGGTTTGAGAATAAATGAAAGGGATTGAGGAAAACACTTAATTCAGTAACTCAAGTGCCAAATAATATAAACTACAAATTAAATAATTAATACAGCTGCCCTGGATGGTGGACATGTAATAGACTGGACTAACATTCTAAATGCCCTAAGGAAAGGCAGGGCACACTGATTACTCCATTAATGATTATGAATCTACAATCATGTTCAGACTGCATGAACATCAGGTCAAACCTGGGAATGCCAGAAAAAAGAGCATTGTGCAGGAGAACATAGAAGAATAATAAATGAACACAGAACTGATGTCATAGTCTTTTCACAATGACGGACATGCTGGAGAGGAGATCTAAGCACTTATGGGCATGTCTGATGTGCAATGAGGATGATTTGTCGACAAATTAAATTAAACAAAAATAAGGAAAATAGTTTTTCAGCTTTGCTGGCTAAAACAAGATTAAAGAAACCAAAGTTTTGACTTTGGAAAGACTCCAACTTGGAACAAAAATAAAAAGCAGAATTCAAATGTAAAAGCTCCCTAGGTAAAAAAGATATGTCTAATTGATGGATCTGACATAGTGTTATTTTCCAAGGCAATTTTCAGATTTGTTGTGTTTTTCATTTTTCCCCCCACTGAAAACTTTTAGAATTTGAAAGATTAGTTTATTTAGTTTTGTCTTGTTCAGCAAAGCTTAATTATCCTTTTTGTCATTTTTGTTGTTACAGATGCACATGTTTGTCACATCTTTATATGGTTTTCTTATCTATTCCTCTCAAGAGAGTATCCCACATTTCTCATTAATTGTTAATCTATGGGCTTCAATTAGAAAATTTGACATGGTTACTGGAATTTAAAATGAAATGTTGAAGTGGCATGTAATTCTTTTGCTACTTAATAAATAAATCTATTTTTTCATCAATAAGTAAAGTACAGCTCTTTGTTTTCATCTCAAAGTGGCATTTTAGTTCTATTCTTACACATTTATTCAGCTTTTATGGATGAAGACATCTTGAACCTACAGCATCCCACCCATTCTTAAAATTAATATTTATGGAAGTGGTTTCAGTTTATGACCATACACAAAAAGTAAAATTTTTAGCTGTAGCCAATTTGTATATGTTAATGATATTATAGTAGTTAATGCTCATAACATAAAAAAAAAAAAAGTAAAATACCCTTGTCATGCCAAGTGGTGTATAGGGAATATGGTGTTGGTGACCATAAATTTTACAGACCTTCGGCGCATGATTTTTGGGGTAATGTGGTCGGTATTATGCCCGTGCCACTTTACTTTCCCAGAAAAAAATCCGGTACCCATTTAAGACTGGGTGAACCAGAAGCTGTTGGTTAGGATCGAACCCTACCTCTTGTCCTTTGTAGTCCAGTCCACTAACTACTGACTTATCGCAGCTCCCATGCTCATAACATGGCAAGCAAAAAATATAGTTTAGATATGAATATCAAAAATACTAAAATTATGATCATATAACAAAAATAAACACAAACAAAGATAACACCCAAAACCTACTAGGACTTAAAAACCTAGAAGGACTTGAAATAAACCAAAAAGAGACAAAAGTAATGACAAATTACATTCATCCAGAAAGAAAGAATATATGTGGAAGGAAACGCTGTGGAAGAAGTAGATCACTCAGTGTATCTTGGAAGTTGCATAGATCAAGAAGGAGACAAAAAGAAAGAAATTAGAATCAGAATAAAAATTACAACAATAACTTTTAGAAATCTTGAAAATATATGGAAATCAAAATTACTAAGAACTAAAACAAAGCTCAGATTTTCAAATTATCTACTATTACTTATGCATGCAAAGCTGGAAAAGAACTAAAGAAATAGAAAATAAATTAGATTAAATTGAAAACAGTTGCCTCAAGAAAATACTTTGCACACATGGAATGAACTCAATACTAGTGAGGCAAGAGAAATAGTCATGCCTCCAACAATATCATTTATAATCAAGAAATGAAATTGGCCTATGTCTGTCATGTGATGAGAAGAGACAACAAGAGAATCACAAAGCTAACACTCAAATGAGAAACATAACATAAGATTAAAAAAAAAAGAAGAAGCCAGCCTATAAAACTACTGAAAAGAACACTGAGGCGAGAAGTAACATATATATATATACATTTTTTTCCTTTCGTAAGTTTCGCAAGGAACCTAGATTTTTACCTTATGTGCCATCTTTGACTCAAAGGGATAAAGACGGACAGACAGATAGTTAGACACACATCAGTAAGAGTGAATAAGCATTCCATAGGGTACAGAGTTCAGCTAAATATAAAGGAAGGAAGCAACAAATAATCTAAAGATCTAAACCCAGTCTGTGCAACTGATGATCCCGACATCAAATAGCAAATTGGGCAAAACAAAGTAACAAAATTACAGTAATTGTTAACAATGACAAAAAGAAAAGACAAACAGGAGATCAACATTATTTTGCAATAAAGACTCACTGTGTTTGGATATTTCTGGTCATTTACTTTGTTAGATTGAGCCCAGCTCAAACATTGGGCTTCTTTTTCTGAGATGGCAGCATATCCTCTGTAACTTGTCCCGTTGTCAGTGTAACAATCTAAGGATTCAAATGAAATCATGAATTGTATTATAAGAAACCTACCAAATAATAAATGAATATATGCATTTGAATTAGCCTAGAACATGCAAAAAAAAAAGAGAGAGAGAGAGAGAATTTTTTTAAACGATGTTTCCTTTTCTTTCCTTCTTGACCTGATGGCCATTCTTCTTCTTTACCCATGCTCACAAAAGTAAAAAAAAAGTAAAGTGCCCCCATCACACCAAGTGGCATATAGGGAATATGGTGTTAGAGACCATATATTTTACAGACCTTCGGTACATGATTTTTGAGGTAATATGGTCGGTATTGCACCCGTACCACTTTACTTTCCCCCCAAAAAATCCGGTACCCATTAAAGGCTGGGTGAACCCAGAAGCCGTTGGTTGGGACCGAACCCTACTTCATGTCCTTTGTAGTCCAGTTCACTAACCACTGAGCTATCGCAGCTCCCCCATGTTCACAAGGGGGCTGTTAAATGAGCACAGCTTAGTTGTGTTTTACAGCAAGCTACAATATCTGCACTTTTCACATCTGAGTACAGCATTATCTGGTACTGAGTTTGTAGCAGATATAAACTCTTAATCCCCACTCGCTTGACCAGACTGGTTAAATTGTTGCTAGTTATTGGTGGAGAAGTGTAGTAAGATCTTAGTCAGCTGTTGGTTGCTGATAATGATGCAAGCCGTCAGTTATAAGTGACTGACCACTTTCAGCTCAGGAGCTGCTGGACTTTTAAAAAAGTAAGAATGAATATACCATTATTATTATTCTATGCTCAGCTGATTGAATTAGAGATTAATTGCACCTATAAATCTAGTCATTAGCAAGAGTAAAGAAAAAAAAGTAAAGAGCCCCCCTCACGCCAAGTGGCGTATAGGGAATATGGTGTTAGTGACCATAAATTTTACAGTCATTTCAGCACATGATTTTTGGGGTAATGTGGTTGGTATTACACCCGTGCCGCTTTGCTTTCCCAGGAAAAAATCCAGTACCCATTTAAGGCTGTGTGACCCAGAAGCCATTAGTCGGGATCAAACCCTACCTCTTGTCCTTTTAGTCCAGTTCACTAACCACTGAGCTACCGCAGCTCTCATTAGCAAGAACTTATCGTAAATTAGTACCTCTTCAATTATAATTATAACGATTAAGGGCAGTTATAGAAACAAATTTATTTGGTTGACAATAAGGTTAGAAAATACATTAAGAAAACCATTTCAAAGCATTGCTAGACAAGGCATGTTCTTTATTCTTCAATCAATAAAAGACTAGGAAGCACATGAATGAAGTGGACAAAAAAATATGAGGAACAAGAAAAACTGTGCGTGAAGATATTGTCCTGATTGACAAGCAATCCGCAGCAATACCATGTACTGGGGTGATGCAAGCTGGACACAAGTTTACCAGTTGCTGGATCAGTGGTAACAACAACAACAACTGGTTCACGGGAGAAACAGACTAATAATTTACTGAATAATTGTGATTTACAATAAACCTGAAGGTTAAAGACAATGATGAGGAAAAGAAAGCTGCAAAAATAAATTATTATAATCCATCATTTCTGTTGTTTTGAGTTATTTCATAATCCAATCTATGGCCAGTAGAAAGAGAAATGGAGACAGAAGGCATCCCTGCCTTACTCCTGTTCTTATTTCAAATGCTTCTGTAAGCTGTCCTTCATGCACCACACTACATTTTGTTCCTTCATACATTGTTTTTATCAGGTTAATAAACTTTATGTGGGATTCCGTAATGACTCAGCAACTTCCAAAGCATTCTTCTGTCTAAACTATCAAATACCTTTTCGTAATCTATGAATCCAATATAAAGTGGGGATTTTAGTTCTAAACTTTGTTCAACTATTATACGTTGAGTAGTAATTTGATCAGCACATGATCTGAACAACAGAAATGGGATCCAGTGGTCACTGACCAAACAACTTGATAATTTAGACTTTGCTGATGACATAGCTCCCCTATCACACAGCCATCAACAGATGCAGGATAAAATGAGCATACTTGATGAGAGATCACAACAGATAGGACTGAAGATTAATAGAGATAAGACCAACATTATGAGAATTAATACAGTTGGCAATAACCAAATAAAACTAGGAGAAATACCTCTACTAGACGTACATTCTTACATATATCTGGGCAGTAATATAGATTAAATATATAGGAAAAGTTAAAGTAAGCAGATGAATGAACTAACTTTGGAATCATCTTTCAATAAATGTTTTACATATTCATTAGAATGATTGTTTATTAATTATGAAAAAAAATAATTTGATAATGTAGTTGTAAACAAAATAGTTTCGATAATGTAGCTGTAAACAACACAATTTTGATCATGTAGTTGTAAACATTCCTGTGTGTTACTGGGGCCTCATTATGAGGGAAGTAAAGAATAGTGACACTGTAACTTTCCAGGCATGTCGTAAGAGGCGACTAAGGAGGTTGATTGATGGCTTGACAAGCTGTCATTGTAAAAAGTATTGTTATGGAAACATCGCCATATATTTCAGAGCAATGATCTCTGCAATATGTGCCACTTTGGCATGCAAGGTTTTTGTTTTTGGGATTGTGGTTTTGCCCTATGTGCTGTCTTTGACTCGAAAGGACAATAGATAGATAGATAGAATATAGATAAAGAAGGAGGAACAGAAAATGATACCAAAATAAGGATACAGACTTTCATTAATGGATGCTTATGCAGAATCAAAGGATGGAAATGGCAGGACAAAATCACTAACATAGAATTATGGAAATGTACCAGTCAAATACCAGTGGATAAAGAGATACAGCGAAGATGATGGCGCTGGATAGGACACACACTACAGAAGCCAACTGAGAGTATTACACAACAGGCCCTTTTTTTGGAATCCCCAGGGGAAAAGACAAAGAGGAAGACCAAGAAATTCTTGGAGAAGACAGATAGAAGCAGAGATGAAGATGAGGGGGAAGACATGGAATGATCTTAAAAGAAGGGCAAAAAAGAGAATGACTTGGAAAGTGTTTGTTGAAGACCTATGCTCTGAAGACATCAAGTGACCCATCCAATTTATTACTCTTCCCAGTTTCAATTTAAATGTATAGAAGAAGTTAATAACTGATGAAGAAGAAACCATTCTATGAGTAGAAGTTACACAAATGTCATTTTATAAATCACAGTTTTCTGTTAAAAAAAACCCTCAAAAGTAACATGCAATTAAACTTTGACAATATAGAAAAAAAATTGAAAATGAATGAATGATATCATGGAATTGTCTGCAGAAGAGAAATACAGCTGTAAACATATAGTAGATAACAATTACCAAAATAACTAGTAAGCAGTGAAGTATGCACTTCAATTGTATTTTATTATTAATTCTCTTCTTTATCACCTTGCCATTTACAAACAATCAGTGCTGCAATTTTAGCTGTATTAATGTTTTGTTTTAGCCTTTTGACATTACCAAATGTGCTCCCATAAGAATTCTGTCCACTTTGCCTCCTTTTTTAAATTTATTTGTTATATAATGCTCATGGCTGATTTTCTAGGCCAATCACAGTTGTACAGTAGCCCCATTAGCCATTAACCGTGATTATTGGAGTTGGAAGTGATAGCAGTCACTCTCTTTTTGGTAATGTCATTTTATATTATCGCCCACGCAGCTGACCTGATTGTTAATGCTATAGTCGATAATGCAAAAAAATGGCTGCATGTCACCATGTTTTTACAGAGATTAATGTAGTTGCATAACCATTTCAGTTGCTCAATTATTTCAGTTGCTGTTCGTTTAAATGTGTATTTTAGAGGAAATTGGAGAGAGGAAATGACTGTGTACTCTCTATTTTATGGAAGTCATTTGGAATTATTGTCTGTGCCATCCATTAGGGCAGCACTGTAGTCTACCTTGTCAATAGAATTTGCCAAAACCAATGTGCTTTGAAGTGAGCTGTGAAGTGAGTGGAGTGGATATGAGGAATTCTCTGTCGCAATGAAACTGATTCCATGAACAGAACAATCATATCAAATAATTTTAAACAAGGCAGAGATGCACACACTTTGCCCAGTCTGGTCTCTAACTAGGGCATAAAAAGGAAATAATAAGTTGTAAGATGAGAAGCTTGAAAAACCTGTCTCTAGAAAAGAGACAATGATAAATAAAGACACCAGGAGAATTATTTGAACCACAGCAATAAAACAAAATAAAGTGGTTCAGCCATCTCATGAGAAAGAAACCTAACCAGCTACCATTATGCACCAAACTTGCAATGTGTGATGTATTTTAAGACTTCTGGAAAACTTTGA
Organism: Megaustenia siamemsis; assembly: GCA_032433765.1. Lineage (NCBI taxonomy): Eukaryota > Metazoa > Mollusca > Gastropoda > Stylommatophora > Ariophantidae > Megaustenia > Megaustenia siamemsis. Next base: position 87,212,507 of record JAVIAB010000073.1, on the reverse strand, counting down.
ATGATCTGGCTAAGCTTCATGACAAAATGAAGTTTATTTTCTTAGAGCTGTTAGTATCTGTGTAACATCACTTTTGTAAAAGATATACAAATATATATATAATAGCATCTATCTTCATAGCAAACAATCATAATAAATCAGTGGTTATATTAGTGTCTTATGTTGAATGCTGTTTTACTCTACAGCTTCTCTATTGGTTGAATCTGCCAATATTGGATAGAATGAACAAGATGTATTGGTGGTTCCTGGCCTCATCTAATTTTTTTGCTTCTTTTGTCTTCTGAATTTGATATCAACGCTTCCTTGAATGTTGCTGTGTGATTTTTAATTTTTGTTTTCCATGCTTTATGATCTGCAGTCAGATTTTCCATTTCTTTTGCTGATAGAGAATTCACTGAAGGAAGCCATGCAAATGTCCTTATATCTCAGCACTGGTATGCTCTATGGTGTCTTTCTGGCCCTATGTTCACCATACACTATTTACTTTGGAGTATGATTGTTTGCCATTCTTCTTACATGACCCAGCCATCTTGGTTTCCAACTCCCAAGTGTTGTCATGATGGATAGGAGTTTAGCTCATTGTAAGGCATTAGAGTTGGTTACATAGTCCTGCCATTTGATGTTCATTATCTTGCAAAGGCAATACACATGGAAGCTGTTTAAAAAGCATAACCAGCCACCAGCCCAACCATCTAAAAGACTATAGCGTACAGTAATGAATGTTTTAACTTATATTCAATATTAATCCAACATTAACCTTCAGATGTTGTTGTTGTTGGTATTGTTGTATTCTCTTCCATAGAAACTTGGTCTGAGCACTTTGGAATTTCACAAAATGAAAATTTTAATTTTGCGATATTAACCCAACACCATGGCCGGACATCATTGTCTGGATTTCGACAGTAATTGTGATCTCCTAAACCCTTTAGAACAAAAATAAAAATCATTAAGAAAATGAATTTCACATACTAACATTACAACACAAATATAAACAAATTTAAAAAAGAAAAGTAGCAATGAATTTAGCTACACTAAACTATGTAATATTGATTTATTATTTTTTTTGGGTAAACATTCTAATAAAGTTATTACTAACTGCCATTTAAAACACATAAATTCATTAACTTGTCATTGTGGAAAGATCTCATATTTTCTGACTAAAATGCCAACTAAGGAACATTACAAATGTTAGGGTTTGGTATTTTAAAGAAAAAAATTAATATAGGGCCTATATCTATGTATATAAAAATATATATATATCTCGACCTTGATCTTTCCCATGCTGTTAGACGTCTCATAGGTTTTGTGTTTTTCGCTACCTACCACTATTGTGGGTGAAATGTTTGATCTTATCCAATAAGTTTATGCCTGTCAACTTTGTTTCACTTATAACTGTTCTGTTCAGTGTCTCTCTGGGCCTTCCTCTTTTTCTTTATCACAATGTTTCCCACAGAAGAGCCCATTTTGAAAATGAGCCAGTGGTGGGGAGTGTTAAATACTCCAAGGTATGATGACATCTTTACAAGGAAGAAACACAACAGAATACTGATGTTTCGGCCTGTGGCTTTCTTCAGAATACAGGGACAATGACAACAAACGATGAAATACAATTATCTATAACTACATGTTAGATGATCAGGTGAATGGAGAGGTGGACAGAAAAGAAGAAAGTAGGATGTTGAAATAAGAAAGGAGGCTACATGAGGGGAGGTTGGATGAGTGTCAAGATGTGTAAAATAGAAAGATTAGAAAAATGAGGAAGAGCTAGAAATGTCAATAATAAAAAGTGAATAAAGTATCGTAAAAGTATATGAAAATCACTTAGCTCAAACAACTTGTCTGTCCGCCATGAAGGAATCGAATGTATGACTATATGTATGACACTGGACAGGAAACATCACGTGGCAGAAGAACGCGATAAATAAATCGTTGGAAAACAATTAAGAGGGGAGGAGGGGTTTTTGGAATTCTCTTATTGTCACTTATCATCACATAATCAACATTTGTCCATCTTTTCTTCCTAATTGTAGGTGAGATCAATGATTGCATGGCCATTTCTCTTTCTCTGTTTCACCTTCTTGATCTATATCCTATCTATTGACTTTTCGAGCCGTAGCCAGCCCATAGGGCATAGACCCAGATACTTTTTCTCTTTTCTAAATTTTTATTCTAGCGGTTTTCAATCCTTGTAAAGATTTTTTATCAAATCTTGTCATCTGTCTCTGTTTTGTATCAGGTCTATGCTTCATTAACAAAAGCGTTTTTACGATAGCGCTTGTTAAACCTCTGATCAACGGTTCTATATCAAACGGGAAAAAAACAAATGCTCCATTTTGGATCCAACCGGAAACCCTTGATCTATATTACTATAATTAAATTGTATATTATGATTCAATATTAATATAATATATAAATTATTATAGTTCGTTAAGAAATTCATGCCCATAGAGTTTATCAATTATCTCGTAAACTGTTTGATGAATTTTTGCTATTCTTTTTCATGATATCTTATGTTTTCACCGACCTTAAGATTTTATAATATTTAAGTACAAAGATAGTCTGAATTTTGCACAAATCGTTTTTTGTTATATAATTTTAGGAAAATATCAAACCGTGTGCTCTAAACATTCGATTTTACTGTAAATTACATTAATTTTCTAACAACGCAAGTCAAAGGCGTATCACATTGAAGAGGGTCACAATTTTTCATTTGATTTTATATCTTCATCATAGAAATAGGTAATTGCGAAAGTGCCTGTACAATAAAACAGTTACCTTTTGCATAGTGATGGATTAACACTTTAAATTCATTATGATTTTAAAAATCAAGTAGTCACTTCACAACAGCTTACAAATTATCACATGTAAAGGAATATACATTAATAGTAAATATTTTTTCAAATTATGCTGCTGAACCTATTTAACAATAAATCATAAATAACAATAGTGGTACGTCTTTCAAAATCACGTTCAATAAGTGCGAGCAAGTACTAAGATTGTGTGGATAAACAAGTGACATTTTGCCTCTTTAAATGACAATGTTGATTACAACAAATGTGGGTATTGTAAACTCCTAAAAATTAAGACAACCAAGAAAATTATATTTTTAAATACCTTAAAGAAACAAAAATCTTTCATCAATGCATGACAGTAGGGAAAAAAAATCAGACTTAAGGTCAGTGAAAAGAAAAAGATTTCATGAAAAATATTATTGGAATTCATCAAAAAGTTTCAGAGAAAATTAATAAACTCTGTGGGCATGAATTTCTGAACGAACTATAGTGAGTAGATAACCAGTGATAGATTTTTTTTTACCTTTAATAGTGTAGATTTCAGTTGAGGAAAGTCATTATGGAGTGATATGATTGATAAAACAATATATGTATTACAAAAAGTTGGGGGTCATTTAGCAAAGGACATAAAAACAAGGGAAAAAAAGTTATAGAATTTGGCTATTGCCAACACTTTCTTTAAACAACACCCAAGAAGATTATACACTTGGGCATCTCCAGATGACAACACTGGAAACCAAACAGACTGCATCCTAGTCCAGCAAGGATTGAGATCTGGAGTGACATCATCCAAAACACTACCTGGTGCAGACCGTGACTCAGATCATGAACTACTAATAGCAGAATTCAAAATAAGGCTAGTGAGAGGGGCAAGACCAATATGCTTTAATAAAGGTGCTATAACATTAGAATATAACATAGAAGTTAAAAACAAGATTGTTTTTTTTATGGGAGTAAAAGAATCACACAAGCAAGAGATATTCTCATCACATCAGCACAAGGCATCATTTCCATAAAAGCACACAAGAAATAAAACAACATCCCAGAAGAAACACTGATCTTCATAGAAGAAAGAAGAAAATTGAAGTAAATAGAAGCATAAGGAAACAGCGATAAATACAGAACATGCACAAAAACAGTTAGAAGAAAGATCAATAGAGACAAAATGGAATTATATTATATGCCTATGTTATATTATGAAATCATAGAAAATTTCAAGGACTTTGTGATAGATTCTATTAAAACTTGATTTTGCAAGTTGTTCTGATGTAAAAAAAAAATAGTTGAGATGAGTAAAGTAAAAAGTAAAGGTTCCCTCCACACTTTGTTGGGCATGTGGTGTTAGTTATCAAATTTTTCTACGATCATGATCACGTTTTTTGGATGATGTTGTTGGCATCAGGCCAGGCCACCTTCATTTCTTGGAGAAATCTCTGGTATCAAATTTTTGAAGATTGGTGAACACCAGAGCTATGTCAGCCAAGAAAAAAATATCAGCTACTGATCACACTAACCACTCCACCACAGTGGCTTTATTTTATATATCAAAAAGATGCTTCATTATGTCACATAATTACATACAAAGATCTATCAACCACTTTTGAAGCAAAAGTCAAGAAGATAAATGAGATTTGCACCCAGAATTGAGACAACTTACTGCTGTAAAATGTATGCCAAAATAATCAAGAGAAATTAAGACCAGTTACAGAAGCACAGTAGAAGAACAAATGGGTTTAAAAAAAAACCAAAGTTAAAATGATGAAATCTTTGCATTAGAACAACTGGTAAAAAATAACATAAAATACAATAAGAATATATTTATTCAAAGACCAAAGGAAAGCATTTTATTGATTAGATAGGAAATTGCTATGGCTCATAATGTGTGAGTGAAAAGCAAGCAATCTTTGATGAACTATATGAAGTTCTAAAATAGTGCATTAGATCAATGATTAAAATGAAAGAACATTCACTCAGTTCTCCATAGTTGAAAAAAAAATATTTTGGTGAAATATAGGTGTTGTACATGAAGGACAGCTTACAGAAGCATTTGAAAAAAGACCAGAAGTAAGGTAGGGATGTCTTCTACTTTCATTTCTTCTTCTGCTGACCATAGAATGGATTATTAGAATAATGCAAAACAACAGAAATGGTAAACAGTGGTCACTAACCAAGCAACTTTATGACCTAGACTTTGATGATGACATAGCTCTCCTATCACATAATCATCAATTGACTTTGCTGATGACATAGCTCTACTATCACATAATCATCAGCTGGACCAAGATAAAATGAGTATACTTAATGAGAGACCGCAACAGCTGGGATTGGAAATAAATAGAGATAAGACTAAAATCATGAGAATTAATACAATTGGCAATAACCAAATAACAAAAGGAGAAATACCTCTACTAGATGTAAAATCTTACATATATCTAGGCAGTAATATAGACAAAGAAGGAGGAACAGAGAATAATACAAAAATAAGGATACATAAACCAAAGAAGCCTTCACTGTACTAGAAAAAATATGGAAATCCAAAGAAATTAAGTTAAATATGAAAATAAAAATGTTCAACTCCAATATTAAATCACACCTAGAATATGGCTGTGAAATATGGAGAAAAATAACAAATTACAATCCCAAGGATACAGACCTTCATTAATGGATGCTTGCGTAAAATAAAAGGATCGAAATAGCAGGACAAAATCACTAACTTAGAACTATGGGAAAGTACCAGACAAACCAGTGAACAAAGAGATACAATAAAGATGATGGCATTGGATAGGGCACACGTGTGTGCCCTATTGGGGAGACATGGACCAATCATAAATGAAAGGAAAGAAACAGAATGGCTTGGAAAATGTTTGTTGAAGATCAATGCTCCATTTAAAGGAAGGAGTTTAAAGGAGGAAGAAGGAGAAGAAGTGTGCCAGTTAAAGGGTGTGTACTAAAGTGAGATAATTATCAAAAGATGCTACTTGAAAGGGCTTGTCATTATGTATATTTAGTATGGCTCAAATGTAATGTTTTCCATTGGTCTTTACTCTTTGTTATGTGATGATTTGAAAATATTTGAAATTGACACTTGTCTGCAAGAAAGACTCACTTTGTTTGGATATTTTATTTCATTTACTTTAGAGAGAGCCCAGCTGAGACATGCTGATCCTCTTTCTGGTACTGCAATATTTCCTCTGTAACTTGAACCATTACCAGTGTAACATTCTGGGAGAAAACCATTAAGAATTACATTTTTAATAACTTTTATTTTAAGTTGTGTCCATTTTCACAGAAACTATCAACAATTGCAATCAATTAAATTAACAATTTGATTGATTATTATACAGAGAAGTAATTAAAAAGCTAAGAATTTTACAGATATTACAATCATTCATAAACAAGACATGCTGTTAAATCACAAAGTAACAGAAGCAATGAAAAACTAAAAACCACTGAGAGAAATAAGAAATTACACCAAAATTCATTTGGAGAAATAAGGATTTTTTTTCTTGTCACAATACCACAGGTTGAAATAAGCACAAGCTCTTCAATTCGTCAAGATACATGGTATGTTGTAATAGATTTTTTTTAAATGCCTGGTTTTACTGGAGAACCTGAAACATGCCATACCTAGAGGTATTTCAATACTAGGAATTCTATATTAATAAACCCCACCATGAAGTAGAACATGGCAATCTTATCATCTGTTAGTCATTCTGTTTTGACACAGGCTGTTTACAGAGAGATTAACTAAGAGTTGAGGTGAGATCTTGGTCAACCTAGGGCCACCATCCCTCTTATTGTAGGCACTTGGGCTCCCTGATCTCAGGACAGGTAAGACAGTGTTTACTCTAATCAAAAGTTGGTGTTAAAAGGCATCTTGTGTTATGAAAAGCCTAATGCATGCCACTGTCGAGAAAAATTTTCCAAAGAAGAAATAATTATTCTGGCCAAACCTTTTCCAAACAAATAATTTAAATATGAAGTCATGTGGTAGGGAAAAAACTGGTTGACAGAAAATTTATTGCAATGCCATTTTGTTTACTCCTTCATGTCCCATGTTTTGTATGACATAAATCTCTTCTCATCTTGAGTACTTTTATGTGTCTCTGTCCCAGTAAAAAGGCACTTCTTTAACTCAAGTACAATCAATTGACATTAATGCTAACCTCTTCTCCTCATTAGACCAGTTGAATTACACCCATACATTGTATCAATACAAACTGAACAAAAGTTCACTGGTTGCTGAATAACTCAAATGGTTGGTACAAGATAAGAATAAATGAAACAGATTACGAAACCTTCTCTAAATAATCATATGCAGGCAACGCAGTATATCCTCTTAAACTTAATCCTCTCACAGAGTCCCATTATTCCGATTCTATGTACAGCAGATTCGAGATGAATTGACTCTATAAATCTAGTCATTAGCAAGAACTTATCATAAATAATCTTAAACAACCTCATGGCATTGCTAGACAAGGCATGTTCTTTTTTTTTCAATCAGTGAAAGACCAGGAAGCACATGAATGAAGACCAGGAAGCACATGAATGAAGTGGTAGAAAAAATATATGGGAAAAGAAAAACTGTGCATGAATATATTGTCCAGATTGACAGGAAAATCATAGCAATATTATGTACTGGAGTGATGCAAGCTGGTCACAAGATTACCTGCCGATGGATCAGTTGTAGCAACAACAACAAATAACAAGTCCAAGAGAAAAACAGACAAATAATTTATTGAAGAAATGTGAATCCACAATAACCAGAAGGTTAAAGTCAATGATAAGGAAAAGAAGGATGCAGAAATGAATTATTGAAAACTGTAATCCATTTTTATAAAGAAATAAAATATGGCTCATACAAGTCACAAGAAATGGTGTCTCATCCAATTTTTTATTCTTGCCAATTTAGATGTATAGTAGAAATTAATAACAGATGAAAAAACTATCTTATGAGCAGAAGTTACAAAAATAGTGGTATTTTTTCTCTGCATCTCAGGTTTCTGTTGTAAAAAAAAGTCTACCACAAAAATTACATGAGAATAAACTTTGACAATATTTTGAAAAGTTAAAAACGGGTGAATGATATTGTGGAACTGTTTGCATAAGCACAACTGTAAATACTTAGTAAATAGTAATATACCAAACTACCTGGAAGCAGTGAGGCAGTATACATGTCAATCATATTGAGAGATTAAAGAAGTAGGGATAAGTGGAAAATAATTTTACTTTCAGTTGGTGTTGTTGTTTTTGTTGTTGCTGTTATAGGTATTGTTGTATCCTCTTTAGTAGAAACCTGGTCTGAGCACTTTGGAATTTCACAAAATGAAAATTTAGTATTTGCGATATTAACCCAACACCATGGCCGGACATCACCATCTGGATTTCGACAGTAATTGTGATCTCCTAAACCCTTTAAAACAAAATAAAAATCATTAAGAAAATGAATTTCATATACTAACATTACAACACAATTATAAACAAATTTAAAAAAGAAAAGCAGTAATTAATCTAGCTAAACTATATAATATTGATTTTTGTTTGTTTATTGTAAACATACATGTATGATGGTTACACATGTGCAGTTCGAACAGAGGAAGGACTGAGCGAATGTTTCCCAATAGAAACTGGGGTTAAACAAGGATGTATTTTATCGCCCTTGTTATTTGGAATTGTTATGGACTTCATAATGAAGAAATGCTGCACTGGTAATAAAGGCATCGAATGGATACAAGGAGACCATTTGGAGGACCTGGACTTTGCTGATGACATAGTTCTCATCAGCAGTCAGATAAAAACGATGCAGGAAAACACAAATGAACTATCATCAATAGCCAGCAAAATTGGGCTTGAGGTCAATCATGAAAAGACTAAAGTCATGAAAAGTTTAATTCCAACAAGTGACAAAATATACATGGAAAACAAACCAGTAGAAGAGATCGATCACTTTATCTATCTTGGAAGTCACATTGATCGAGAAGGGGATACGAGCAAAGAAATTAGAATCAGAATAGCTAAAGCAGCAATGTCTTTCAGAAGCCTTGAAAAGTTGTGGAAATCAAAACTCATTAGCACAAACACAAAACTTAGGTTATTCAAATCAAATGTACTATCAACCCTTATGTATGCATGTGAAAGCTGGAAAACAACAAGAGATATAGAAACAAAGTTGAACGCATTCGAAAATAAATGTCTAAGGAAAATACTTGGTATAGCATGGAACGAATTCAAAACAAACGAGGAAATTAGAGAAATCGCCAATCAACCACTAATATCTTCAGTAATAAAGAAAAGACGATGGTCATACGTTGGACATGTGATGAGAAGAGATAATAATCGAATAGCAAAGCAAGCCCTCATATGGGAAACAACAGGTAAAAGAAAAAGAGGAAGACCCAGGGAGACACTGAGAAGAACATTGATGAGAGAGGCAAGAGCAGCAGGAGTCGGCTCCCTCAATGAGATAGAACTGCTTGCACAGAACAGAGACAGATGGCGAGATTTGATAAAATATCTTTAAAAGAAAACTGCTAGAACAAAAATTCATATAGGAGAAGGTGTATCTTGGCCTACGCCCTATGGGCCGGTTACGGCTCGAAAGGTCAATAGATTGTAAACATTCTAATAAAGTTATTACTAACTGCCATTTAAAACACATAAATTCATTAACTTGTCATTGTGGAAAGATCTCATATATGCTGACTAAAGTGCCAACTAAGGAACATTACAAATGTTAGGGTTTGGTATTTTAAAGAAAAAAATTAATATATATCTATGTATATAATATATATATATATCCCGACCTTGATCTTTCCCATGCTGTTAATCGTCTCATAGGTTTTGTGTTTTTCACTACATACCACTATTCTGATTGAAATGTTCAATCTTATCTAATAAGTTTATGCCTGTCAACCTTGTTTCTCTTATAACTGTTCTTTTCAGTGTCTCTCTGGGTCTTCCTCTTTTTCTGTATTACGATGTTTCCCATAGAAGAGCTCGTTTTGGAATTCTCTTGTTGTCTCTTCTCAGCACATGATCAACATTTGTCCATCTTCTGTTCCTAATTGTAGGCGAGATCGATGGTTGTATGGCCATTTCTCTTTCTTTGCTTCACCTTCTTAATCTATATTCTATCTATTGACCTTTCGAGCCATAGCCAGCACATAGTTCATAGACCAAGATAATCTTTCTCTTATCTAAATTTTTATTCTAGCAGTTTTCAATCCTTGTCAAGATCTTTTATCAAATCTCATAATTTGTCTCTGTTCTGTATCAGATCTATGTTTCATTAACAAAAGTGTTTTTAAGATAGTGGCTTGTTAAACTTCTGATCAACAGTTCTAACATCATCAAGTGCTATACATTTAAAAAATATGATGATCATCATTTTCGGGAGGATGTAAACTTCTGGTCAATATGGTGGATAAGCGGCAGGAACCATTGAAAGCTATGTATGACAGTGCTCCTTGTTGCAGTTTCCTCATATTTTAAGTCCGGCTTGTTGCAGGAGCTACTGAGTTAGGTGCTCTGTGCACACCGTGAGCTGTGTGTTTCATCCGTTTTGACCATGTTTCGATATTCCAATTATTTACGATGAATGATGATATCGTATGACAGGGAACAGTTGGCTATGTTCACTTTCTGTGCGGTTTCGCCTTATGTCTTTTGGCGTGTGCTGAGACTGCTATGATGGGGACTACAGCTACCTTTCTTTATTTGGGAGATGAGTTAGTAATTCAGATGATTCCACTAGCACGGGTGGTTGAGCAATTATGGGTTTTGATTCATTTGCAGTGATACCGGGGCCTTCCATAACCAAAGAACCAAAGTTCTAACCAAGCAGGAGAAAAACAAACCCCCATTTTGGATCCAACCGGAAACCCTTGATATATATTGCTATAATTAAACTATATACTATAATTAAATATTAATATAATATATAAATTATGTGTGTTGATTACCAGTGATAGATTTTTTTTTTACCTCTAATAGTGTAGATTTCAGTTGAGGAAAGTCATTATGGAGTGATATGATTGATAAAACAATATATGTATTACAAAAAGTTCGGGGGTCATTTAGCATAGGACATAAAATTGACAAAGGAAAAAAAAGTTATAGAATTTGGCTATTGCCAACACTTTCTTTAAACAACACCTAAGAAGATTATGCATCTCCAGATGACAACACTGGAAACCAAACAGACTGCAACATTAGTCCAGCAAGGATTGAGATCTGGAGTGACATCATCCAAAACACTACCTGGTGCAGACTGTGACTCAGATCATGAACTACTAATAGCAGAATTCAAAATAAGGCTGGTGAGAGGGACAAGACCAATACACTCTAATACAGATGCTATAACATCAGAATATAGCATAGAAGTTAAAAACAAAATTGATTTTTTTATGGGAGTAAAAGAATCACACAAGCAAGAGATATATTCTCTCATTACATCAGCACAAAGCAGCATCTCCAGAAAAGCGCACAAGAAATAAAACTACATCTAAAAAAAAAACACTGATTTTCATAGAAGAAAGAAGAAAACTGAAGTAAATAGAAGCAAAAGGAAACAGCAGTAATACAGAAAATGCACAAGAACAGTTAGAAGAAAATTCAGAAAAGACAAAAATGAATTTTATTATATGTCTATGATATATTATTCATAATGAAGAAATGCTGCACTGGTAATAAAAGCATCGAATGGATACAAGGAGACCATTTGGAGGACCTCGACTTTGCTGATGACATAGTTCTCATCAGCAGTCAGATAAAAACGATGCAGGAAAACACAAATGAACTATCATCAATAGCCAGTAAAATTGGGCTTGAGGTCAATCATGAAAAGACTAAAGTCATGAAAAGTTTAATTCCAACAAGTGACAAAATATACATGGAAAACAAACTAGTAGAAGAGATCGATCACTTTATCTATTTTGGAAGTCACATTGATCGAGAAGGGGATACGAGCAAAGAAATTAGAATCAGAATGGCTAAAGCAGCAATGTCTTTCAGAAGCCTTGAAAAGTTGTGGAAATCAAAACACATCAGCACAAACACAAAACTTAGGCTATTCAAATCAAATGTACTATCAACCCTTATGTATGCATGTGAAAGCTGGAAAACAACAAGAGATATAGAAACAAAGTTGAACGCATTCGAAAATAAATGTCTAAGGAAAATACTTGGTATAGAATGAAACGAATTCAAAACAAACGAGGAAATTAGAGAAATCGCCAATCAACCACTAATATCTTCAGTAATAAAGAAAAGACGATGGTCATATGTTGGACATGTGATGAGAAGAGATAATAATCAAAAAGCAAAGCAAGCCCTCATATGGGAAACAACAGGTAAAAGAAAAAGAGGAAGACCCAGGGAGACACTGAGAAGAACATTGATGAGAGAGGCAAGAGCAGCAGGAATCGGCTCCCTCAATGAGATAGAACTGCTTGCACAGAACAGAGACAGATGGCGAGATTTGATAAAATATCTTTAAAAGAAAACTGCTAGAACAAAAAATTCATATAGGAGAAGGTGTATCTTGGTCTACGCCCTATGGGGCGGTTACGGCTCGAAAGGTCAATAGATAGATAGATGATATATTATGAAAAAAAATCATGAAATTATTATGAAAAATTTTAAGGACTTTGTGATAGATTCTATTAAAAATTGACTTTACAAGTTGTTCCGATGGCCACAAAAATAGTTGAGATGAGTAAAGTAAAAAGTAAAGGTTTCCTCCATTCTTTGTTGGGTGTGTGGTGTTAGTTATCAAATTTTGTAATGATCATGATCACGTCTTTTGGATGATGTTGTTGGCATCAGGCCAGGCCACCTTCATTTCTTGGAGAAATCTCTGGTATCAAATTTTTGAAGATTGGTGAACCCCAGAGCTATGTCAGCCAAGAAAAAAATATCAGCTACTGATCACACTAACCACTCCACCACAGTGGCTTTATTTTATATATCAAAAAGATGCTTCATTATGTCACATAATTACATACAAAGATCTATCAACCACTTTTGAAGCAAAAGTCAAGAAGATAAATGAGATTTGCACCCAGAATTGAGACAACTTACTGCTGTAAAATGTATGCCAAAATAATCAAGAGAAATTAAGACCAGTTACAGAAGCACAGTAGAAGAACAAATGGGTTTCAGAAAAAAAATCAAAGTTAAAATGATGAAATCTTTGCATTAGAACAACTGGTACAAAATAACATAAAATGCAATAAGAATATATTTATTTAAAGACCAAAGGAAAGCATTTTATTGATTAGATAGGAAATTGCCATGGCTCATAATGTGTGAGTGAAAAGCAAGCAATAAGTGATGAACTGTATGTAGTTCTAAAATAGTACATTAGATCTATGATTAAAATTAAAGAATATTCACTCAGTTCTCAATTATTGAAAAACAAATATTTTGGTGAAATATAGGTGTTGTACATGAAGGACAGCTTACAGAAGCATTTGAAAAAAGACCAGAAGTAAGGTAGGGATGTCTTCTACTTTCATTTCTCCTTCTGCTGACCATAGAATGGATTATTAGAATAATGCAAAACAACAGAAATGGAAAACAGTGGTCACTAACCAAGCAACTTTATGACCTAGACTTTGATGATGACATAGCTCTCCTATCACATAATCATCAATTGACTTTGCTGATGACATAGCTCTACTATCACACAATCATCAACAGGAGCAAGATAAAATGAGTATACTTGATGAGAGATCGCAACAGCTGGGATTGGAAATAAATAGAGATAAGACTAAAATCATGAGAATTAATACAATTGGCAATAACCAAATAACAAAAGGAGAAATACCTCTATCTATCTATCTATTGTCCTTTCGAGCCGAAGACGGCACATAGGGCAGAACCACAATCTCAAAAACAGAAACCTTGCGTGCCAAAGCGGCACATATTGCAGAGATCACTGCGCTAAAATAAAAGGCGCTGTTTCCATAACAATACTTTTTACAATGACAGCTTGTCAAGCCATCAATCAACCTCCTTAATTGCCTCTTATGACATGCCTGGAAGGTCACAGTGTCCCTATTCTTTACTTCCCTCATAATGAGGCCCCGGTAACACACAGGAAGAAATATCTCTACTAGATGTAAAATCTTACATATATCAAGGCAGTAATATAGACAAAGAAGGAAGAACAGAGAATAATACAAAGATAAGGATATAAAAACCAAGGGAAACCTTCACTGTACTAGAAAACATATGGATTGGTTATTGGTTATTGGTTATGGAAGGCCTCGGTATCACAGCAAACGAATTAAAATCCATAATTGCTCAACCGTCCGTGCCAGTGGAATCATCTGAATTACTAACTCATCTCCCAAACAAAGAAAGGTAACTGCAGTCCCCATCGCAGCAGTCTCAGCACACGCCAAAAGACATAAGGCGAAACCGCACAGAAAGTGAACACAGCCAACTGTTCCCTGTCATATGATATCATCATTCATTGTAAACAAGCGGGATATCGAAGCAGGATCAAAACGGATGAGACACACAGCTAACGGTGTGCAAGAGCACTTAACTCAGTAGCTCCTGCAACAAGCCGGACTTGGAATATGAGGAAACTGCAAGAAGGAACACTTTTCAGACATAACCTTCAATGGTTCCTGCCGCCTATCCACCATATACCATGGGAGTTCACGTCCTCCCAAAAATGATGATCGTCGTAGCACTTGATAATGTTAGGCCATCATTGATGACTCCAATTCCAAACATATAGACACACAGTGGTGGTAAGTTATCATTTCCAATCCAACAGAAGCCACATGACCTGTAGTTAGTAAAACCACAGAGAGAATTTGATTTTGTGACCTTCACTGATTCACTCTTAGATGTGAATGTGTAGTTTACACAAGAGGAGAAGTTTTCAACTATAGTGATCCCATTTAAGGCAATTCTGGGATAGCAAGGCAAGTCTCCTTTATAGCAGCAGAAATTGATGATGTTCTCCGCTCCCTTCTTGTAGCTGCCGCCACACGATTCTGATGTCTCATTAACTTGGACATCATTCAAGAACAATGTCAGATTAACATTCCATAGATATGGCTCTGCTGATGAAGTGCTTGGTGCAACAGTTGTATCAATCATACTGGAGGCTCCTGGTCTGTGGTCATTAATATCACAGACGGCATATGATGTTGTTATATTCAGTATTTCTTTCTGGGGTGTAAATATGTGGCACACACATGGAGAGTGGTTTGTGGTCACAGTAATCCCATTAAAGGCGATTCTAGGGTAGCATGGCATAGCTGTTTCAGAACAACACAATCCTGTGATGTTTTCCGTGTTTGCTATAAAGCTGCTGCTGTTACACAATCCTGACCAACCATAGGTGTGGACATTATTCACTTGCAATGACAAAACTGCTTTGTTTACATCGTAAACCTCTGGAAGCGAATCATTTATGGGACTAATAGTACAATTTATTCTTCCATAGGGGATATCTTCATTGAGTCCCCAAAAAAATGTCTTTGGTTAAAAAGCACATATGCTTTTGAGTTAAACACAAAATGAGCCCACTTCATAGATTCAAAATGATCCTTGCCAATGCCATCCGTTTGCACAAGTTAGGTCCTTAGCTACCAAGGTCACAAACGTCTGAAACGAAGCCATCTAATTAACGACTTTATCTACAGCGAAGGTTAACGAACTGTGAACAAACATTTATGTTCAAACCCCTGAATACATTTTCAAAAATCTGTCAACTCGCTGCAATAACATATATCGTGGTGTTCAATGTAAACATTGCTTAGTTCATAGCTCGAATATAAATAAGCTGCCATTTTGGTGCGTCCCATGACGTCATATCTAACATATGGAAATCCAAAAAAATTAAGTTAAATATGAAAATAAAAATGTTCAGTATAGTAAATAAGATAGTAAATCAGACCTGAATATGGCTGTGAAACATGGAGAAAAATTACAAATTACAATCCCAAAGATACATACCTTCTTCATTAATGGATGCTTGTGCAAAATTAAAGGATCAAAATAGCAGGACAAAATCACTAACTTAGAACTATGGGAAAGTATCAGACAAACCAGTGAACAAAGAGATATGACAAAGATGATGGCATTAGATATGGCACACACTGCGAAAGCCATCTAAAACATAACAAGCCTTTTTTTGGAATCCTCAGAGGAAGAGACAAAGAAAAAGACCAAAATATTCTTGGAGAAGACAGGTGGAAGCAGAGATGAAGAGTTTGGTGGTGACATGGAATGATCATAAAAGGAAGGCAAGAAGAAACAAAATGGCTTGGAAAATGTTTGTTAAAGACTAATGCTCCATTTGGCACTGGAAGAAAAAAGGAAGAAGTGTGCCAGTTAGAGGTTGTGTACTGAGGTAATTATCAAAATATGCTACTTGAAAGGGCTTGACATTTGTATGGCTCAAATGTAATGTTTCCCATTGGTCTTAACTCTTTGTTATGTCTTCTTCTTCTACCTTTTAGCTCCCAGTGGAGCATAGGTCTTCAACAAACACTTTCCAAGTCGTTCTGTTTTTTGCAATTCTTTTAAGGTCATTCCATGTCTTCCCCATCATCTTCATCTCTGCTTCAATCTGTCTTCTCCAAGAATTCCTTGGTCTTCCTCTTTGTCTTTTCCCCTGGGATTCCAAAAAAGGGCCTCTTGTGTAATACTCTCAGTTGGTTTCCGTAGTGTGTATCCTATCCATTGCCATCGTCTTCGCTGTATTTCTTTATCCACTGGTATTTGACCGGTACATTTCCATAATTCCACGTTAGTGACTTTGTCCTGCCATTTCCATCCCTTTATTCTGCGCAAGCATCCATTAATGAAAGTCTGTACCTTCGTGATTGTCAATTTTGTTATTCTCCATGTTTCACAGCCATATAATAGAACCGACTTAACATTGGAGTTGAAAATTTGTATTTTTGTATTTAGCCTAATTTCTTTGGATTTCCATATGTTTCCCAGTGCAATGAAAGCTCCTCTTGCTTTTGATATCCTTATTTTGGTATCGTTTTCTGTTCCTCCCTCTTTATCTATATTACTGCCCAGATATATATAAGATTGTACGTCTAGTAGAGGTATTTCTCCTAGTTTTATTTGGTTATTGCCAACTGCATTAATTCTCATAATGTTGGTCTTATCTCTATTAATCTTTAGTCCTAGCTGTTGTGATCTCTCATCTAATATACTCATTTTATCTTGCATCTGTTGGTGGCTGTGTGATAGGAGAGCTATGTCATCAGCAAAGTCTAAATCATCAAGTTGTTTGGTCAGTGACCACTGGATCCCATTTCTGTTGTTTTGAGTTATTTTCATAATCCAATCTATGGCCAGTAGAAAGAGAAATGGAGACAGAAGGCATCCTTGCCTTACTCCTGTTCTTATTTCAAATGCTTCTGTAAGCTGTCCTTCATGCACCACACTACATTTTGTTCCTTCATACATTGTTTTTATCAGGTTAATAAACTTTATGGGGATTCCATAATGACTCAGCAACTTCCAAAGCATTCTTCTGTCTAAACTATCAAATGCCTTTTCGTAATCTATGAATCCAATATAAAGTGGGGATTTTAGTTCTAAACTTTGTTCAACTATTATACGTAGAGTAGTTATTTGATCAGCACATGATCTGTTCTTCCTAAAACCTGCTTGTTCATCTCTCAAGTGTTTCTCTATAGCCTCTTTTAGTCTCTCCAGAATGATTCTGCCTAATATTTTTCCTGGCACTGATAGTAGCATAATTCCCCTATAATTTGTGCACTCCTGTAAACTTCCTTTCTTTGGTAGTTTGATCATATAACCTTCTCTCCAGTCTTTAGGTATTTCTTCCCTCTCCCAAATTTTATCCAATAGATCATGTAACATCTTGGTAGAGGTGATAATATCTGCTTTGATGGCTTCCGAAGGAATTTCATCTGGTCCTGTGGCTTTACCATCTTTTAATAGTTTGATGGCTTTCATTATTTCTTCTTTGCTTGGTTTTCCGCAGTTAACGTGTAACTCTTCTTCTGCTGGTAGTATATCTGGAGGATTATTTGAGCCGGGTCTGTTCAAAAGTTCTTCAAAGTGCTCTTTCCATCTCTCCATTTGTTCCCTTATATTACTAAGCAGATTTCCTTTCTTATCTTTGATAAAGGCGTTGATCTGTTTGTATTTTCCACCTAATTTCTTTGTGCTGTTGTACAGTTCTTTCATATTCCCTTTATTTGCTGCTTCTTCTGCCTCTTTAGCTAATTCATCTATATATTTCCTCTTATCCCTTTTAATGCATCTTCTCACTTCTTTGTTCACCTCTGTGTAAGCTTCCTGTGTCTTGGCTTTATTACTTCTTGTTTTGCTTTTATTTATGTCTGCTTTCTTGTTCTTTCTTTCTTTAATTTTATCCAGGGTCTCTGCTGTCATCCATGCCTTATTCTGGCGTTCTCTTTTCCCCAGTGTTTCTTCGCATGTCTCTTTCCATATATTTTTTACCTGTTTCCAATGATCTTCTATATTTATTGTATTTTCTAGTTGTTGGAGGACTTGGTATTTGTTTCATATTGTGACTGCGAATTTATCTTTAATTCCTTGTTCTTTAAGAAACCCTACATTGAAATACTTTCTGCCCTTATTCGTTGTAGTATACCTTTTTAATTTAATTTTAAGTTTGGCTATCAGAAGATGATGATCAGAAGCTATATCTGCCCCTCTATATACTTTTACATCCTGTAAGGATGACTTAAACTTATTATTAATACATATGTGATCAATTTGATTTTCCATTCTATGATCTGGTGACACCCATGTAGCTTTGTGTATTCTTTTATGTTGGAATATTGTTCCTCCAAGGCTCATTTGATTAAGGGCACAGAAATTCACAAATATCTCTCCATTCTCGTTTATATCTCCAAGTCCATGTTTTCCCATAATCTCTTCGAAGCCTCTGTTGTCTGATCCTACCTTAGCATTTAGGTCTCCCATCAAGATTATAATATCCTTGGCTCGTCTTGCATCCATCTGGCATTGTAGCTGTTTATAAAAATCATCTTTAACTGAGTCATCTTTATCGTTGGTTGGTGCATAGCATTGTATAATGTGTAATTTTATTTTGTTTGTCTTTGTTATGTGATGATCAGAAAATATTTGAAATTGACATTTGTCTGAAAGAAAGACTCACTGTGTTTGGATATTTTATTTCATTTACTTCTTTAGAGAGAGCCCAGCTGAGACATGCTGATCCTCTTTCTGGTACTGCAATATTTCCTCTGTAACTTGAACCATTACCAGTGTAACATTCTGGGAGAAAACCAAATTAAGAATTACATTTTTAATAACTTTCATTTTAAGTTGTGTCCATTTTCACAGAAACTATCAACAATTGCATTCAATTAAATTAACACTTTGATTGATTATAGTACAGAAAAGTAGTTAAAAAGCTACAAATTTTACAGATATTACAATCATTCATAAACAAGACATGCTGTTGAATCACAAAGTAACAGAAGCAATGAAAAACTAAAAACCACTGAGAGAAATAAGAAATTACACTAAAATTCATTTGGAGCAATAAGGATTTTTTTTCTTGTCACAATACCACAGGTTGATATAAGCATATGCTCTTCAATTCATCAAGATACATGGTATGTTGTAATAGATTTTTTTAATGCCTGGTTTTACTGGAGAACCTGAAACATGCCATACCTAGAGGTACTTCAATACTAGGAATTCTATATTAATAAACCCCACCATGAAGGAGAACATGGCAATCTTATCATCTGTTAGCCATTCTGTTTTGACACAGGCTGTTTACAGAGAGATTAACTAAGAGTTGAGGTGAGATCTTGGTCAACCTAGGGCCACCATCCCTCTTATTGTAGGCACTTGGGCTACCTGATCTCAGGACAGGTAAGACAGTGTTTATTCTAATCAAAAGTGGCAGTTAAAATGCATCTTGTGTTATGAAGAGCCTGATGCACACCACTGTTCAGGCAAAATATCCAAAGAAAAAAAAATTTCCTGTTAAAACCTTCCCCAAACAAATATTTAAAATATGAAGTCATATGGTGGGGATAAATCCAGTTGGCAGAAAATTTACTGAAATGTCATTTTGTTTACTCCTTCATGTCATATGTTTTGTATGACATAAATCTCTTTTCATCTTGAGTACTTTTATGTGTCTCTGTATAAAAAAAAGACACTTCTTCAACTCAAGTACAATCAATTGAAATTAATCCTAACCTCTTTTCCTCATTAGACCAGTTGACTTACACCCATACATTGTATCAATACAAACTGAACAAAAGTTCACTGGTTGCTGAATAACTTAAATGTTGGTACAAGATTTGAATAAATGAAGCAGATTACAAAACCTTCTCTACAATAATCATATGCAGGCAACGCAGTATATCCTCTTTAACTTAATCCTCTCACAGAGTCCCATTATTCCGATTCTATGTACAGCAGATTCGAGATGAATTGACTCTATAAATCTAGTCATTAGCAAGAACTTATCATAAATAATCTTAAACAACCTCAAGGTATTGCTAGACAGGGCATGTTCTTTATTCTTCAATCAGTGAAAGACCAGGAAGCACATGAATGAAGTGGTAGAAAAAATATATGGGAAAAGAAAAACTGTGCATGAATATATTGTCCAGATTGACAGGAAAATCATAGCAATATTATGTACTGGAGTGATGCAAGCTGGTCACAAGATTACCTGCTGATGGATCAGTTGTAACAACAACAACAATTAACAACTAGTCCAAGAGAAAAAACAGACAAATAATTTATTGAAGAAATGTGAATCCACAATAACCAGAAGGTTAAAGTCAATGATAAGGAAAAGAAGGATGCAGAAATGAATTATTGAAAACTTTAATCCATTTTTATAAAGAATTAAAATATGCCTTGTAGAAGTTATAAGAATTGGTGTCTCATCCAATTTTTTATTCTTGCCAATTTAGATGTATAGTAGAAATTAATAACAGATGAAGAAACTATCTTATGAGCAGAAGTTACAAAAATGGTCGTATTTTTTCTCTGCATCTCAGGTTTCTGTTGTAAAAAAAGTTGACCACAAAAATTACATGAGAATAAACTTTGACAATATTTTGAAAAGTTAAAAATGTGTGAATGATATTGTGGAACTGTTTGCATAAGCACAACTGTAAATACATAGTGAATTGTAATATACCAAAACAGCCAGGAAGCAGTGAGGTAGAATACCTGTCAACCATATTGAGAGATTAAAAAGGTGGGGATGAGTGGAAAATATTTTTACCTTCAGTTGGTGGTGTTGTTGTTGTTTTTGTTGTTGTTGGTGTTGGTGTTGTTGTATCCTCTTCAGTAGAAACCTGGCCTGAGCACTTTGGAATTTCACAAAATGAAAATAAATTTTCTCTGATAGAAACCCAACACCATGGTTGGACAGCATTATCTGGATTTCGACAGTAATTGTGATCTCCTAAACCCTTTAAAATAAAATAGAAATTATTAAGGAAATGAAAATTGAGACAATTTTTTTAAAATATGCTAACATTTATAATCATCATCAAGTACCATGCCAGCTGGTGTAGGTGAACATGTCTCTCTACAACTTTCGATCTCGACAGCTATTTATAATTTATGTTGTTGACCTTTGCCAAGCCAGTCTCTTAAGCTGTCTGGAATCTTTTCTCTTTCCTTCTTCTATCTTTTCATCCCTCAATTTTCCCAGTTGTCACAATATATACCAGTTGTTCCCTTCTTATAACATAGCCAACAAATGATGATTGTTTCTTCCTAATAATGGAAATTATAACTCTTTTTGCATTGGCCTCTTTCAGAATGTTTTCATTACTTTCTTTGCTGTCCATAGTGTTCTGAACATTCTTCTATAAAACCACAATTCTACAACATCCAGTGATTTTCTTGTTTGTTGTCCTATTGTCCATGATTCACATCCATATGTTAATACTGGCTCTACATAGCATTTAGGATCTCTTTTTCTTGTTTCTGTTGTCAAAAATGGATTGCATAGAATCTTCCTTATTTTTTGGAAAGCTCCTTTTGCCTTAGCATTCTGCATCTCACGTCTGTTGTACATCTACCATCTGAGATTAATACTGTTCCCAAATATTTAAATTCATTTACCTGTTTTATTATTGTTCCACATGTCTTTATGCAATGATGTCTTTTTCTTTGTTGCTGACATTACTTCTATCTTTTTTGCCATTAAGGCTGAGTCCTATATTTTTTCTTCCCTTTACTATAATGTGCCACATTTTTTGTAACTCATTTTCACTCTTAGCGATTAAGACTGTATCATTAGCATACCTTAGATTATTTATGTTATGACCTCCAATTGTTGTTCCAGGCAGGCCCCTTATGGATCTTAAAATAATCTCACTATACATATTAAAGAAATCTGGTGATAGCACACAACCTTGCCTAACACCCTGTTTTATTTGTTGAAACATTCCCAATGTATATCCAGTTCTTATGGCCGCTGTTTGTTGTCAGTACATGTACTCACTCTATTATTCTTAGATCTTTGCTGTCTACGTTTATGCTTTCTAAAATTTGGATTATTTCTTGGTGCTTTACTTTATCAAATGCTTTGGTATAATCTATGAAACATAGATGCAGATCTGTTTTCACCTCTATGGCTCTTTCTACTAAAGATATTATGATGTATATGGCATTGTTCATACCTACACCTCCAACAAAACCACACTGTTTATCACTGTTTATTTTTGCGAACATTACAACACAAATTTTAAAAAGTAGTAATAAAGTTATCTACCTCAAACTATATAATGTTGATTTTTTTTTTTTACATTCTAGTGAAGCTATTATTAACTACCATTTAAAATACATAAATTAGTTAATTACACATGTGTGGAAAAATCTCAATATTGCTGATTAAAGTGAAAAGTGAATGTTAAGTATCTACTTTGCATTTCTGTATATATTATATCTATCAGTTTTTTTCTGGTTCCTGTTAGTGTTGATTTACCAGTGATTGCCTTTATTTACCATTTTGAGTGGATTTCAATTGAGGAAAGTCATTATAGAGAGATATAATTAATAAAATAATATCTGTATTACTAAAATAGAGAGGTATTTAAATAATGAAAAAAAATAAATAAAAATTTAAGTGAAGTAAATGTTCCTTTCACTCTTTGCTAGGAGTACAGGGAATATATTATTATGACCATACATCCATAATTATGGCAGATTTTTGTGTGTAATGTTGTTGGTATCATGCCAGATTACCTTTACTTCCAAGAAAAATCTCTCACATCCATTTTTAGAGACTAGGTAAACCTCGGAGAAATGAGGTGAGATGCAGAATGGCTCAGGCAAAAGCAGCTTTCCATAAAATGAGGAAGATACTATGCAATCCATTTTTGATAATCGAAACAAGAAAAAGAGTTCTTAAATGTTATGTAGAGCCAGTCTTAACATATGGATGTGAATCATGGACAATAGGACAACAGACAAGAAAATCACTGGAGTCTGTGGAAATGCGGTTTTACAGAAGAATGTTGAGAATACCATGGATAGCTGAGAAGAGTTATGAAAATATCCTGAAAGATGTCAAAGCAAAAAGAGAGCTAATTTCCAATATTAGAAAGAAACAATCATCATTTTTTGGCCATGTAATGAGAAGAGAACAGCTGGAATATATTGTAATAACTGGAAAAATTGAGGGACGAAGAGATAGAGGGAAGCAAAGAGAAAAAAATAACAGACAGCTTAAGAGAATGGCTTGGCAGAAGATCAACAACAGAAATGATAAATAGCTGCCGAGATCAAAAGTTGTGGAGAGACATGATCACCTACGCCAGCAGGCCCGGTACTTGATGATGATGATGATATGACTGTCATCGGACTTAAAGATAATGTTCATGGTTTGTAAGCTATTTACTGTGAATTATACAGAAAACCTTTTTGTGGCAAAAACTCTCAGAGATGAATTGAATAATGCTCTTAAATTGAGCATTAGAACTATTACTTAACTTAAAGTACATCCACTAAATTCTCCAATGTTCGAAAAAATATTTTGGTAAACTAGTGAGCCAGTTAGAGGTTGTGTATTGAGGTGAGATCAAAAGGGGACCTCGGTAGCCTAGTTGGGAAAACCACCCAACTGGACTACCGACGTTCAGACAACCCGTCTTCGATTCCCACTGGAAGCAGTGTGAGTTGTACTCGTGGTTGGAAAAAAAATATCCCCACGGTCAACTCAGCCGTTGACAGAAATGGGTACCAGGGTATTACCCTGGGAAGGTGAGGAATGTCACCTCGTATCATGAATTTCGATGCTTGAAGTGACTCTATCTAGAAATCTGAACATTTCTGGATAGGTGGCCGAGCACATATGGGTGGAAACTCACATGCTAAGATGCCGGTTCAAGTTTCATACTTTACCTTTACCTTACCTTAATTATCAAAGATGCTACTTGGAAGGGCTTATCAACTTTTATGGCTCAAATGTAATGTGTCTTACTGGTCTTTACTCTTCTTTATGTGATGATTTGAAAAACATTTACGGTTGACATTTGGCTGCAAGAAAGACTCACTTTGTTTGGATTATTTATTTCATTTACTATTTTAGAAAGAGCCCAGCTGACACATGGTAATCCAGTCCTTGATACTGCAATATTTCCTCTGTAACTTGAACCATTACCAGTGTAACAATCTGTGGAGAAGATTAAAATAAGAATTACATTTTTAAAAACATTTATTTCAGGTTTTGTCCATTTTTACAGAAACTATCAACAATTGCAATGAATTAAATGAATAGTTTGTTGTTTATTATACAGGAAAGTAATTAAAAATCTAACAGTATTTTTTCAGATATTATTAAAATCATTGCTAAACAAGACAAGCTTATAATTCACAAAGCAACAGAAGCAATGAAAAACTAAGAACCACTGAGAGAAATAAGAAACAAGACCAGAAGTTTATTTGGAGCAATAAGACTTTTTTTCCCAGCACTCCTTGATTTCAGAATTTGTCTGTCGTGTCATAATGCCATGAGGTCTCATTAGCACAAGCTCTTGAACCAAAGATTGTACATAGAGTGTTGTAATGACTTTCTTGAACTCCTGGCTTTAATTGGAAACATTTAAATTTGTCCTGCTTAGAGGTACTTCAATACTAGGTCTTCTATATTAGTAAATGCTACCTCTATGAAAAATATTACAATCCTTGCCTCTGTTAGCCAGTCTGTTTGACACAGGCTGTTTCCACAGAGACTAACTTGGAGTCAAAACAAGGTCTTGTTCAGTTGAATGGTTGCTAACCCCGCTATTGCAATCACAGTTCTCTGATTTCAGGATAGGTGAGACTGTATGCTATCAGAGCTGAATGATTGAATTATAAAATGTGTCTTCTGTTAAAAAGAATTTGCCACATGTCACCAAAATAAAAAGCAATTTTTGCCAAATCTTCCCAAATCAAATAAATATTTTAAATATGCAGAAATGTAGAAGGGAAATAAACCAGGTTGACAGAAAATTCACTGCAGTGCCATTTTGTTGACTCAGTCATGTTTTATGATGGCTTATGCAATCATGGCTCATGTAGACTAGATTTCTAGACTCTCTTATGAAGGCTGCTGTCTATTTCAGTGATTCAGGCGCATAGTACAGTTTCTATTTCAAGGTGGTGGGTGTGTGCCACATTGACCTCTTCAAGCCTGTTTTCTGGAATCAGTCCTGTAAGATGTGTTTTGTCTATGATGTGGAGGAGTAATATATCTCCTTTCTTATTATTAGTACTTTTTTTTCCAGTGCTATGTTTCTGTCCAAGAAAAATATGACACTTCTTTAAGTCAAATATTTTCAACTGAAATTGAACAAAACCTTTTATACTCTTTAGTTAACTAATTAACTAACACCAGTTGACTAATAACTGCTCTAGCACCGGTCTTGAAATAGTAATATCATACATTGCAAAACTGCAAACTGAACAAAAGTCCACTGACTGCTGAACAGCACCAACTCTAATCATTGGTTCAGGATAGGAACAAATGGAAGAGTCTTGGTGAGAAATATGCTCTATATGAAACATTTGTAGGAAGCAAAACAATGCTAATATAAGATGAAAACCAAGCCCAAAGGATGTTTGCAAACATGTATACAATAGTTTTAATTGAGCTGAGTGAGCTTCAAGAGAATTTTTCATTCATCAGGTGAAGGAAAAATATGAAGTCATCCAGCAAGTAAGCAAGTGATGACATTGTACAATGTTGTCAGTTCTGACATCACAATAGTCCAGACAAATCAATAGGTATTGGTCATGTTTGGCTGATGACAAAGTATGGTACACACTGATCACTCCAGCAGCTCGCTAGTTTTACACACACACAACTTGTAAGTTATTACGACTAAATGTTCAACTTTGTACTCCAAACTGTTGTAGTCTCAAGAGTGCATTCTAATTTATAAAAGTATCAATACTCATACATCTATACATTTCAAGACATCACTCTTGTACGTGTCTGTCATCTCTGTCACAGGTGTGTCAGTAGCCTGCCTAAGTCAAGGTGAAGATACAAGACACAAGAGAAAGGATGTAAGACTCTATGACATATGATACATAGGTATTTTTTTTTTAAATATTGGCAGATTCAACATTTAGTGAAGCTGTTTAAGAAAACATGTTGGCAGTTAATATGTCAACTACCTATTTTCAACCACCTGTAAAGATGACATTTTGGCTGACATTTTTCTGTTGGGTCTGGGATGAATTAAAAATAAAAACTCAGCCCTAACACCCCCTGGTGATTGCTTAGGACAAGTGGCCTTTATTATCCTGCTCTACATAACTCCCTGTAATGGGTTAATGCCGTTAAGATGGTTTTTTATTTATTTATTTTTTTTAAACGATGAAAAGACCAACATCATTAAGTACAATGTCAGATGGTACATTTCTCCACAACTTTCTATCTATACAGTAGTCTATCAACTCCATTATTGACTTCTCACCAAACAACTCTCTTGAACTGCCTGGTATCTTTTCTCTGTTTCACTCTAAGCTATGTCTTTTCTTCCTCCATTTTCTTCAGCTGTTCTTTTCTCATTATGTGACAAGAGGAAATTATAATTGTTTCCTCCTCTTTTAAAAACATATTTTTTTTACTCTTTTTAGCTGTCCATGGTATTCTCAACAATCTTCTATAATACCACATTTTTATGGATTGCAAAGAATTTCCTGTTTGTTGACCAATTGTACAGGATTCACTTCCATGTCAAGACTGTCTGTGCATAACAAGAAATCTTTTTCTTATTCTTATAAATTATCATTACCAAAATGACCATTATCAAAAATGGGTTGCATGAGATTTAAAAAAAAATTTTTGGAATGTAACATATGACTAAGTTATTCTGCACCTCACCGCTGTAGTACATTGGTCATCTCAATCTAACATCATATTTTCTATTCATTTACCAGTTTCAATACTGTCCTATTTATTTCAGGGAATAATAGAACAAAAAAGTATGTGTTAGCACTCGGAAAAATTGACAGACAAACAACAACAGAAAAAAACGAAGAACAATATATGGTCCAAAGCGGGATCGAACCCGTACTCCAAATTTTGGCTGCGTGGCAGTGTGCCAAGCGTTCGGCTTCTCGTGGCAAGGCGCAGTGCCAGGGAGTACGGGTTCGATCCCGCTTCGGACCATATATTGTTCTTCGTTTTTTTCTGTTGTTGTTTGTCTGTCAATTTTTCCAAGTGCTAACACATACTTATTTGTTCTATTATTCCCTATTATCGCCTCGGAAGTTTCCTATATAATAATATTTATTTATTATTATTTGTATCCTATTTATTTCAGCTGCACATTTGGAAGACATGTTTTACTTTATTGCAACAATTACTTGTCTTTTAGCTGTTTAACTAATACCATTTTTGTAAACGTTCCATCACTATAACGTTAATCATTTTCTGTTATTCATTTTAACTCTTAGCAATTATATTTGTGTCATCAGCATACTTCAGATTGATTATATTATGATCATCAACTTATATTCCAGAAATGTCCTGAACTGATCTTAGTGTAATCTCACTATACATATGAGATAAATTTGGTGATAGTACACTACACTGCCTAATGCCCAATGTCCTTGTTGAAACATTCTCAGAAGTTTTCCCGTCCTAATGGTTGTATTATGATGCTGTACACATGCTTTATTATTCTGAGACATTTACTGTTAACATTTAAACTTTCTAAAATTTTGAATATTATTTTAATGCTCTACTTTGTCATTTGCTTTGGCGTAGTCTATAAAACATAGGTTAAAAAGAAAAAAGGGGAAAAGAAAAATGAGAAAACCCAAGATAACTTTTAAGTTCAGAAATTCTTTAAAACTGGCTCATTTTTTAATTTAAATAAACCCATGTACTCAGCTTTTCTTGATTCTGACTATTGCAAAATGAATATAATGAGAAAATATATTTTGAAAAATGAAATTGAGATATAAACAAATAAACAATTTTAATAAAATAATAAATGCAACATAAGTTTGTGAAAACATTCTTTACCTGGTTTTCTGATCTCATTTTCAACTTTAGTATCAATCTGACAGATAAAATTCATGCCTTCAGATTGACTGCATACATCAGCTTTCCAGTAAAAGTAGTCCACCAATACTGTTCCATTAAGGGGACTTTTGAATTTGTCAGACAGTATCAAGCAGTTATGAAATGCATCATTGTTTGGTTCTGCATATATACTTTTATATAAAGGCCAGCCTTCAAAATATAAGTTGGATAAATTTGTTAAGTAAATGTTACCGGAAGACAAAAACAATTAAATGTTAACTTATAGTGAGGGAAAAACTTATAGTGTGGTCTGGGGTGGAGAGACTTTCACAAATATAATTAATGTTCACAATATCAAGGGTACTTATGAATAATTTTAAAGATGGTTGAAATCTGTATCTTCGTATAAAAAATAAAATTAATTGTTACAAAAACAAGGACTAAAAGGTAATTATAATTTTTCCTGATCTGATGGGAGAAAGTCTAGTAACGCTGTAAAACTGTTAAAAGTATAATTAATATTTTCATCATAAAAATTCTATGTGAGACTTCATCATGTATACTTTGAATGACTTCACTCTAAATTTTACACAATTATAAATGTACTCTTTGAAAGACTTCACTCTAAATTTTACATCACTACATATGAGTTTTTTATATACTTCACTCTACATCTTACACCACCACAGACAAGCTCTTTGAAAGACTTCACTCTAAATTTAACACCACTACACATGAGTTTTTTGAAAGACTTCACTCTAAATCTTACACCATTACAGATGAGCTCTTTGAAAGACTTCACTCTAAATTTTATATCACTACACATGAACTCTTTGAAAGACTTCACTCTAAATTTTACACCACTACAGATGTACAGAGGATTTAAACAAGGATGTATTTTATCGCCCTTGTTATTTGGAATTGTTGTGGACCTCATAATGAAGAAATGCTGCACTGGTAATAAAGGCATCGAATGGATACAAGGAGACCATTGGAGGACCTCGACTTTGCTGATGACATAGTTCTCATCAGCAGTCAGATAAAAACGATGCAGGAAAACACAAATGAACTATCATCAATAGCCAGCAAAATTGGGCTTGAGATCAATCATGAAAAGACTAAAATCATGAAAAGTTTAATTCCAACAAATGATAAAATATACATGGAAAACAAACCAGTAGAAGAGATCGATCACTTTATCTATCTTGGAAGTCACATTGATCGAGAAGGGGATACAAGTAAAGAAATTAGAATCAGAATAGCTAAAGCAGCAATGTCTTTCAGAAGCCTTGAAAAGTTGTGGAAATCAAAACTAATCAGCACAAACACAAAACTTAGGCTATTCAAATCAAATGTACTATCAACCCTTACGTATGCGTGTGAAAGCTGGAAAACAACAAGAGATATAGAAACAAAGTTGAATGCATTTGAAAATACATGTCTAAGGAAAATACTTGGTATAGCGTGGAATGAATTCAAAACAAACGAGGAAATTAGAGAAATAGCCAATCAACCACTAATATCTTCAGTAATCAAGAAAAGACGATGGTCATATGTTGGACATGTGATGAGAAGAGATAATAACCGAATAGCAAAGCAGGCCCTCATATGGGAAATAACAGGTAAGAGAAAAAGAGGAAGACCAAGGGAGACACTGAGAATAACATTGATGAGAGAGTCAAGAGCAGCAGGTTTTCGGCTCCCTCAATGAACGAGCTGCTTGCACAGAACAGAGACAAAATGGCGAGATTTGATAAAATATCTTTAAAAGAAAACTGCTAGAACAAAAATTCAGATAGGAGAAGGTGTATCTTGGTCTACGCCCTATGGGCCGGCTACAGCACGAAAGGTCAATAGATAGACAGATGTACAGAAACATGAACAACAGATTAGACAGGAAAGTGATGTACAGAAACATAAACAACAGATTAGATGGGAAAGTGATGTACAGAAACATGGACAACACATTAGACAGGAAAGTGATGTACAGAAACATGGACAACACATTAGACAGGAAAGTGATGTACAAAAACATTAACATTTTAGACAATAGAGTGATGTACAGAAACATGGACAACAGATTAGACTAGAAAGTGATATATAGAAACATAAAAAACACATTAGACAGGAAAGTGATATACAGAAACACAAACAACAGATTAGACAGAAAAGGGAATGCTAACATCCGTGATGAAGGAGGGAAGGTCCTTGCCTCTGATGAAAAAAAAGGCAGTGATATCTTTTAAATATACATCATGTAGACAGATCAATGCATCAGCCACAGTCATACAGTGATAATAGATATTGCTCTCTGCTTCACTAGAGTGATGGAATTTCAGTAATGTGGTCACAGCAGAAGAGGTGCAATGGGCCATTAAACAGACCACAGACAACGCTACAGGTCTTGATGGAGTTTGATACAGCCATCTAAAGGATGCTGATGAGGAGATGCTGGCACAGCCATATCAGGAGTAAAACCTCAGCATAAAGATAGGCACAATACCACATGAATGGCTACATAGTTACATTGTTCCCCTGGCCAAACATGGCAAGGGCAGTTCACACATTAAAGTCTACTGAATCATAACACTGCTGTATGTAAGGTAATCGACTTTGCTGGTGACATATTTCTCATCAGCAGTCAGATAAAAATGATGCAGGAAACACAAATAAACTATCATCAATAGCCAACAAAATTGGACTTTAGATCAATCATGAAAAGACTAAGGTCATGAAAAGCTTAATTCCAACAGACGACAAAATAAACATGGAAAACAAACCAGTGGAAGAAATCAATCACATTATCTATCTTGAAAGTCACATTGATAGAGAAGGGGATACAAGTAAGAAATTAGAATCAGAATAGCTAAAGCAGCAATGTCTTTCAGAAGCCTTGAAAAGTTGTGGAAATCAAAACTCATCAGCACAAACACAAAACTTAGACTATTCAAATAAAATATACTATCAATCCAATGTACTATCAACTATGTACTATATGTGTGTGAAAGCTGGAAAACAACAAGAGACATAGAAACAAAGTTGAACGCATTTGAAAATAAATGTCTAAGAAAAAAACTTGGTATGGCGTGGAACGAATTCAAAACAAACGAAGAAATTAGAGAAATCCCCAATCAACCACTAATATCTTCAGTAATAAAGAAAAGACGATGGTCATATGTTGGACATGTGATGAGAAGAGATAATAAGTGAATAGCAAAGCAAGTCCTCATTTGGGAAACAACAGGTAAAAGGAAAAGAGGAAGACCCAGAGAGTCTCTGAGAAGAACATTGATGAGAGAGGCAAGAGCAGCAGGAATCGGCTCCCTCAATGAGATAGAGTTGCTTGCACAGAACAGAGACAAATGGCGAGATTTGATAAAATATCTTTAAAAGAGTTGAAAACTGCTAGAATAAAAATATAGATAAGAGAAGGAGTATCTGGGTCTACGATGGGTCAGCTACGGCTTGAAAGGTCAATAGATAAAGATATATGTAAGGTAAAATGCTTGAAAATAAATCGCCAAACATATAATGTGGAAATTTTATAAACACAGGCTGCTCCCCGACTCGATGGGCGGGAATAGACCAGGCAGGAACAGTACCATAAACAGATCAGTCCTCTCATATGATGTCTACGAGAGATTCCAGAGAAGGAAGATTATGGCAATAGCTGTTTTTGACTTAGATGACACATATAATAGAGCTGAGTATGACACTCTAATAAGGGAGCCACGATAGCTCAGTGGTTAGTGAACTGGACTACAAAGGACAAGAGGTAGGGTTCGATCCCAACCGATGGCTTCCAGGTCCACCCAGCCTTAAATGGGTACCGGATTTTTTCTGGGAAAGTAATTCAGCACGGGCGTAATACTGACCACATTACTCGAAAAATCATGTGCTGAAGGTCTGTAAAATTTATGGTCACTAACACCATGTTCCCTATACACCACTTGGCGTGACGGGGGCTCTTTACTTTTTTTTTTATGGCACTCTAATATCACACATGATGATCATGAGGCTAAACCCATAGATGATGGGAAGGGTAGCCACACTGTTACTGGGCAATCTCTTTTGATAGATCATTGTCCTTCAAACATCATATAAATAATGTAGTCCAAATGGCAGTGAAATAGTGAATGTAATAAAGGTTATGGTGAGGTTTAATCTCCATCAATGAACGCTGTTCAATTTATTTTTGGTCGGTGGTTTTGTCAGTCATCGACTATGGACTGGACCTTCTTATCCTATCTCAAACTCAGCTAATTTGGAAAGGGTAAAGAAGGAAGGCTATGCAAGACATGTTGGGATGCACAAAGAAAATTTAAATCTCAGCTATATAATTCTTGTTAGACCTTTCAAACATTCATGCATGACACAAGTACATGCATGTGAAAGCATAGCTCAGGAGGTGGCATGTAACAAAATAGCTCCGCTGTTATCAGAATCATAGTCAACGAAAGACAACCCCATAAAGTGAAGGAAATTGTGGTTGACAGAGGCTGAGACAACACTACAGGACATATGCAAAAAGGAGGACATACTTACTGGCAGGGATTAGATAGGTGTGTATGATAGGCATGGACTAACCTGGGTCATCACAAACTTGGAAAGAAATGCTGTGGCTGGGCACAAGGCATGACTGAGTCCATGATCCAGGAAGTATTGTAACTTCATTCCCAATCTCAAGACTCGATCATCTACACTGATGGCTAGGTCACCAGGGGCGTGAGGAGTGGCTGGGGTTTGTTGCGCATTCTAATAGAAAGTTGAAAGACAAAGGTGCAGGAGACTACAAGAGCACTACCTCCAGTACAATGCATGGTGATTGTGGCTGTGACAGAAATTACCACATGGCTCAGTAAAAGATCAACAACACATGCGGTCATATTGACTGACTAACAAAGCATGCTTCACTGGACTGACAAGAACATATTTCACAGAGAGTGGGTGCACCTACCTGACATGTCTCCTGTTGACAGCCTAATTTTGATACATTGCCCCGGACACGTGGGAGTTCATGACAATGAGATGGTTGACAGTTTGACAGAGTCTGCCATTGCGCAGGAAACCTTAACAATTTGACACATTTTGATATTGCCAGGTTTTAAAAGAACACCTCTCACAAGATGGCGACAAGAAAGTTGAGGATAATACAAGCGTAACAGGAGGATAAAGAATGGTGGAACAAGGCAATACAAGGGGTGAAAGCAGGAAAAGCATCCTCATGCTATCGCAGGTGATAAAGATTTTTATGGTGATGACACTGATGATTTGTTATCAAAAGTTCTCACCTGGGAACCATCTATTAAAGACTATATCTGACTTTGTGGTTATAAATGCATCTTGTCTGGACCTATCTCTGTTTCTTGATTTTGATGTTCTCATATCAGGATTAGCTATTAATTTATTCCATCTCCAAATGCCATTAGCTTTTGCACCTCCTGTGTACCACTGATGAACATCTAAAAATTAATTATAAAAAAAACAACAGCTTTTTACACTTTATGGTGTATCAAAAAAATCAAAATCACTGTCATTTAACTTTCAACTTTGTCATGAAAACAGATTAAAGTCATGATTTAATAGATAGCCAAATACGGAATTGTGTATCAATACATTGTTGTTTAAGCAGAATGTAAAATGAAAAACATTTTTTGTCTTTCACTTTACTCATTTCTAACCGATTTAAGGTGTTTAGCTGAAATTAAACTTTCATCAGTAATCATTTTTAAGTCCCTAGTCCAGCAATGCATTTTGACTTTAAAAAAAAATTACTTTCTTAATGTAAATAATATGGAAATAATCTCAAACCTCATATTCACAATGAATAATGGACTAGCTCTACTTCTAAAAAATTCACCAAAGTGACCCAGAAACAGCATGACATTAAATCAATTTAATGTATAACATGAATATGGCTGGTAGGCGGCAGGAACTGTTAAATGCTGAGTCTGAAAACTATTCCTTGTTGCAGTTTCCTCATATTCCAAGTCTCGCTTGCTGCTGGAGCTACTGAGTTAAGTGCTCTGTGCTCACCATTAGATGTGCATTTCATCCGTTTTGATTGTGTTTTGATTGCTTATGATGAATGATGATATCGTATGACGGGGAACAGATGGCTGTGTTCACTTTCTGTATCACCTTATGTCTATTGGCATGTGCTGAAACTGCTATGATGGGAATGCAGCTACCTTTCTTTGTTTGGGAGATGAGATTTGGATCTTTTGAATATTAATATATATTCAATTAAAAAATATCCTAAATATTAATTCGGAAGATTCCACTGGCACGGGCGGTTGAACAATTATGAATTTTAATTTGTTTGTAGTGATACTGAGGCCTTCCATAACCATAACTATAACCAATGTCTAACATGGTGTTGTTTTTTTTTATTTTATTTTACAATAAAAATATAAAAATCAAGATTTTTAAAGTAGATACACCAAAATTAATTTGAGTAAGCAAAAATAATGTGGTTATATTCTATTTCACTGAAGGAACCTTTGGCCAATTTACATTTCTAGGAGCCACAGTAGTGTAGTGTAGCTGCACAAAGCAGTCACTGCCAATTAGATAACCTGAGTTTGAGTGCCACAAGCAGCACCTGAGGTTTGCAAAAACGTCTGTGGTTTACCCAACCACCAAGTAAAATGGTGAACAGAGTTCACACTCTGAGAAAGTCAAGGAATGTTCCCAATGATGTGGAATTCGTGTTGAAGGCAACACCAGTTAGAAGTTTTTAGTCAAGTGGGTGGCAGAACATTATATGGTATTTATAATGCTGCAATACAATGATTTACATCTTACACCTTAATCATAATGTTGTCACTATCATGCCACATCACTCTACTTTCTCAGAGAAAATCTCTTGTATCCATTTTCAGGGGCAATGTGAACTACAAAGCTATGTACCTGCAAAAATTAACCATGATAAGGGTGTAATCCATACCAAATGGTCAGCAGACAAACATACATAAAAGAGATGATGAATGTAATCAGAATTTCTTCCAAAAGATAAGTTTAAAATGTTAGACTTGTTTATAAATCTCTGTTTTCATACTTTACATTCTTTGAACAATATTTTGTTCACTGTTTATTCTTTGCACAATGGCTATTAACAAACTGAATCACTTTTCTATTCTATAGCAGCAAATGTACATAAATATAATTATCTCATTAACTCAAAGTGATTTTGTGATTTCTCATAAATGAATCTTACTACACTTCATCTGAATTAAGGTGGTGGTTTTGTACTGGCAGGCATATTTCCAGATTGTGAGCCAACTTGACAGACAAAATTATAAAAAAGAACTAAGAAAACAGTTGGGATCCCCCCATCAGTAGAATAAATAAAGAAACAATAAATTGAATGGTTGACCATGTGATAAGACAGAAATAATTGAACAGAATTCACACAGATGTAAAAAAAATACTATTAAAATAACTAACTGAGAGTGTCCTAAAAAAAAAAAGAAAGGACAGAATACTAGAAAAACTCAGAAACATAACCGCAGAAGAGGCCAACCACAGCGATTAAACCAATAAACTATCTTTCCTCCAAAACTGAAAGGCAAATGAGGATGGATAGAAGAAGATGAACAGAAAATACCAGCAATGTTTTTAAGTTTTTGGTTTGCAGCCAAGTAGTATTTCTGCAAGCCACTCTTGTTTTGTTTGGGTGTATTGCAGCATGTGCTGAGTGTGGTCTACGTTTTAGACCCACATAGACATTCATTTGTTTTACTTTCTTCTGTCTCTGTTACTTTTCAGCAAAAATGGAAAGTTATTGTTTGGGTCAATGTCCAACAATAGTGTATTTTCTTCCCTGCTCATTTTGATGTCTGTTATTTTCTAGGTCTACATTTATCCATTTTTTTCATTGTTCCTGATTTTTACAGCTCTCAGGGGGTTGCTTAAATGGTGATCCTGCTACACGTCAAATCATTTCATTTGTTGTTTCCGAATATAACCCAGCAGTGTTATTCCAACTATTTTCCTTATATCTTCATTTGGAATTTGGAATGAGAAATCACATGTTCACCAAATTCAAAATAGGTACAACCAGTTTATGCCACTGTACACTGGACAATATGACTACAAAACATGTTCTGCAGGATTGCCCCCAGTACACAGACCTGAGAAGAGCAATGTGGTCCACGCCCACCTCTCTGGAAGAAAAACTATATGGGACAATCGATTCGCTTAAACAGACAGCTGACTTCATGAGAGAGTCTGGAATCCTACTCTGATTGAGTCTTGATCGCAGAGAGAGAGAGAGAGAGATATCTTCATTTCTGATTCTGTCTCTTTTTGTCACAATCAGTATCTTCTTAGCAACCTTGTAGTAACTCTATCTATTTTCTTTCGAGCCGTAAGTCGGCCCTGATAGGGCGTAGACC
This sequence comes from Megaustenia siamemsis, assembly GCA_032433765.1. Classification (NCBI taxonomy): domain Eukaryota; kingdom Metazoa; phylum Mollusca; class Gastropoda; order Stylommatophora; family Ariophantidae; genus Megaustenia; species Megaustenia siamemsis. Next base: position 87,175,788 of record JAVIAB010000073.1, on the reverse strand, counting down.
ATTGTGATACAGTTCTCTATATGAATTAGGTGTTCTAGCAGTTTTCTTTTAAAGATATTTTATTAAATCTCGCAATCTGTCTCTGTTCTGGTGCAAGCAGTTCTATCTCATTGAGGGAGCCGATTCCTGCTGCTCTTGCCTCTCTCATCAATGTTCTTCTCAGTGTCTCCCTGGTCTTCCCTTTTTCTTTTACCTGTTGTTTCCCATATGAGGGCTGCTTTGCTATTCGATTATTCTCTCTCATCACATGTCCAACGTATGACCATCGCCTTTTCTTTATTATGAAGATATTAGTGTTGATTGGCGATTTCTCTAATTTCCTCGTTTGTTTTGATTCGTTCCATCTATACCAGTATTTTCCTTAGACATTTATTTTCGAAATGCGTTCAACTTTGTTTCTATATCTCTTGTTGTTTCCTTTCACACGCATACGTAAGGGTTGATAGTACATTTGATTTGAATAGCCTAAGTTTTGTGTTTGTGCTAATGAGTTTTGATTTCCAAACTTTTCAAGGCTTCTGAAAGACATTGCTGCTTTAGCCAGTCTGATTCTAATTTCTTTGCTCGTATCCCCTTCTCGATCAATGTGACTTCCAAGATAGATAAAGTGATCGATCTCTTCTACTGGTTTGTTTTCCATGTATATTTTGTCACTTGTTGGAATTAACTTTTCATGACTTTAGTCTTTTCATGATTGACCTCAACCCAATTTTGCTGGCTATTGATATAGTTCATTTGTGTTTTCCTGCATCGTTTTTATCTGACTGCTGATGAGAACTATGTCATCAGCAAGTCCGAGGTCCTCCAAATGGTCTCCTTGTATCCATTCGATGCCTTTATTACCAGTGCAGCATTTCTTCATTATGAAGTCCATAACAATTCCAAATAACAAGGGCGATAAAATACATCCTTGTTTAACCCCAGTTTCTATTGGGAAACTTCGCTCAGTCCTTCCTCTGTTCGAACTGCACATGTGTAACCTCATACATGTCTTTGATAATATTTATGATTTTTGATGGTAAGCCATATTGCTTTCAGAATTTTCCACAAAGAATCTCTATGAATACTATCAAATGCTTTTTTGAAGTCGATGAAGTTAAGTACAAAGGTTTTTTGCTTTTCAATATGTTCTCCAATATAAGTCGTAGGTGAAAATGTGGTCAAGACAGCTTCTCCCTTTTCTAAACCCAGCCTGTTCTTCACGCATTACTGTATCTATTGAATCCTTTATTCTATTTAGGATGATTTTACAGAATAACTTTGAGCAACTGACAAAGTGTCACGCCTCTCCAGTTGTTACAATCTCTAAGATTGCCCTTTTTTGGGATCTTAACAATGATTCCTTTTTTCCATTTATGAGGCGTCCTCTCTGTTTTCCAAATGATGTTGAACATTTTTTGGAGATTTTAAATTATTGCTATCAATTGCCTTGAGGATCTCAGCTGTTAACTTATCCTCTCCAGCAGCCTTGTTATTGGTCATTAGCTTTAAGGTGGTTTCTATTTCACCCAAGGTGAAGTCATCTAAATTTACATCTAATTCTGCTGCTTGTGTTTCAGCTTCAAAATCTATTAACTGTGAGGTAGTGGACGGTTAAGAATTTCTTTGAAGTGTTCTGCCCAACGGGCTTTTATGTCTGCGCTTGTTGTTAGCATTAATCCAGATTTGTCTAGAATTGGTGTTCCACTA
>JAVIAB010000073.1:87167026-87173999 GCA_032433765.1 Megaustenia siamemsis | reverse complement strand
TATTTTCATTTATCATATAAGGTAAGGAGGCACCCCTTTAAATAAAAAGAAAAAAAAGAAAAATAAAAGGTCAAAGACAGATTATTACATAAACATACACGCATGCACACACACACACACATATAGAAGAGAAAAGACCTATGAAAAAAAATGAGAACCCTGTGGATCAGTGGGCCTGACTTGTTCATTCTGTGGGCGAATGTGTTTGTCCATCATTAGTAGAATCAGCCATGAGAAAGCAGTTTGACAAAAACAAAGCCTAAAAAAAACACACATTGGCCTCCAATTGAGTGCGAAACATAATCAGTCCAGGATTAGTGATAAACAGTGTGGTTTTGTTGGAGGTAAAGGTACGAACAATGCCATATACATCATAAGATCTTTAGTAGAAAGAGCATAGAGGTGAAAACAGATCTATACCTGTGTTTCATAGATTATACCAAGCATTTGATAAAGTAAAGCACCAAGAAATAATCAAAATTTTAGAAGACATAAATGTAGACAGCAAAGATCTAAGAATAATAAAGAACATGTACTGGCAACAAACAGCAGCCATAAGAACTGGATATACATTGGAATGTTTCAACAAATAATACAGGGTGTTAGGAAAGGTCCGTGTGCTGTCACCAGATTTGTTTAATATGTATAGTGAGATTATTTTAAGATCCATACTGGGCATGCCTGGAATAACAATTGGAGGTAATAATATAAATAATCTAAGGTATGCTGATGATACAGTCTTAATTGCTAAGAGTGAAAATGAGTTACAAGAAATGTTGGACATTATAGTGAAAGAAAGCAAAAATAAAGGAATCAGCCTTAATAGCAAAAAAGACAGAAGTAATGGTAACAACAAAGAAAAAGACATCACCTCAGTGCAAAATAAAGACAAGTGGAACAATATTAAAACAGGTAAATGATTTAATATCTGGAAATATTGTTAACCTCAGATGGTAAATGTACAACAGAGGTGAGATGCAGAATTGCTCAGGCAAAAGCAGCTTTCCAAAAAAATGAGGAAGATACTATGCAATCTATTTTTTACAATAGAAACAAGAAAAAAGAGTTCTTAAATGTTATGTAGAGTCAGTCTTAACATATGGATGTGAATCATGGACAATAGACAACAAACAAGAAAATCACTGGAGTCTGTAGAAATGTGGCTTTACAGAAGAATGTTGAGAATACCATGGACAGCTAAGAAGAGTAGTGAAAACGTTCTGAAAGAGGTCAAGGAAAAAGAGAGCTAATTACCAATATTAGGAAGAAACAATCATCATTTTTTGGCCATGTAATGAGAAGAGAACAACTGGAATATATTGTAACAATTGGGAAAATTGAGGGACGAGGAGATAGAGGGAAGCAAAGAGAAAAAATACCAGACAGCTTAAGAGAATGGCTTGGCAGAAGGTCTACAACAGAAATGATAAATAACTGTCGTGATCGAAAATTGTGGAGAGACAAGACCCCTATGCCAGCAGGCCCGTACTTGATGATGATGATGATATACATATACACAGCACACACACACACACACACACACCTTACCTATATACATATTATTGTTATACCTTGGATTCATTAAGAGATGTAAGTCGCATAAACCATGTTAATTGCAGTTAAATTTCCTTTGCATGCATTTAAATGTCTATAACTACCCTATGTCAGGCATTATTAGCAATTATTCTACAGGAAGTGAATGATGTCATGAATATATAATTAGAATCCCTGCACTTAATTCTTTCTTCATATTTAAATTCATATATCTTATTCATTCTCCACATCTTCAATACACTCATCTAATTCATTCATCGCATTTTGATTCCATACACCTGAATCATTCATCATATCTTGATCCATGCACATAATTCTTCACCACATCTTTGAGTCCATGCAAATAATTTATTGTCTACATCTTTAACTCCTCATCTAATTCATTCTCCTCATCTTTAATCTATAAAGGGGTAAAAGCACTTGTCAGCACCAGGATTGGAAACAGTCGGTAACACATAGCTGACTGTAAATACAATGATTGGTGAACCAGAACTATCAAGAATCTACTTTACCTTTTCTTTGTGATAATTTGACCAAATGATTTAAGTAGTATTGAGGGAGTAGGAAGCCAGTACAAAAAATAACCACAATGAAGAATTTTTAGGTGAAAAGACTAAAATAAAACAGCTTGCACTAAACTAAAACACAACACATTTATGCTCACTTAAAATGTTAAATATATATATATATATAAAATGTAAATATAATCAAGAGAATACTGATAGATATATCATCTCTGAAAAAAAAAAGAATTCATGAATTTACTTAAGGAAACCAGATACATTCGTAAAAAATAGAATTGATTGAGGACAAGCATAAACACATCCAGAGAGATGTTTAGAGCAGTAAGAAGGAAGAAACCAAGAGAAAATATACCTACATAGGCATAATTGACAATAGAAGATAAGAAATGTTCATACATTAATTGGACTAAAAGTAATCAAGAAATTTATTATACCTTGTATAGAATAATTTGTATATAAATAGAACATTCAAGAATGCTATAAAGAATCATGATGAGAATGTTGAAAAATAATGACAACAGTTGAGCAACCAGAATTAATAGAAAATACTAAATCTAAGAGAATTAGAACAGAATACTATGGTCCGAGAGAAAATGTATTACAAAAATGGGAAAGAGATAAGCTAACCCTAATTAACAGTACTTGAAAGATGGAAATAGTACTTTACCCAGCCTCTTGACATATCAGCTGAACCATTTTGTAAACAAAGATACAGTCAACCTTTGAAAACTTGAATAATACAAAATAACAAAACCAACGAATGAAGCACAATGTCTCTAGGACATGGTATTCAACAAGGTCAAAAGCTTCACTAGTTTGCTTCCTCCAAACATATAGTTTAATATGAATTAACACAAAAACACAATAAGACTAGAAGTTATTATTCCCATTAGGGAGAAAATTGACAGTAAGAAATAATTGTAGGCATACTTAGTGCAAAGGAATACCACTGCTAAACCCTAGGGCACAAATCTGTGTAAAATACTAGAGAAAAATTGTGGCAGAAGGATTTACAAACATTTTTTTATTTCTGTTCCCCAGCTTTTACCTCTGATAAAGTCCCTAGAGACTAGTAACTGAATTTTGCGTGTTAATCCGTTATTCCTCTGGCAGTCGTGTGTACAGGGGGTCCCTCGCCGCATGAGCAGATAACTCAGACTTCGGAGGTACTCATATTTTTTTCGTCAATGAGTAATTGATGTTTCAAGCCGGGCCTGGTGTCCGGTTAGCGCAATCGATAGGCGGTTGGCTTACCACGGCAACAGCCGGGTTCGTACCCTGGCGAGGACACCTGGGTTTTACTAATTCCCTAAAAATTAGTACCTCTGAAGTCGAGTAAATCTGCCTGCATGGCGAGGGGTATCCTGTAATGGGATAAAACAGACTTTACACGCAAAATTCAGTCCCACAAAATTGAGTGGGTGGGACTTCGTCAGAGGTCAAAGCTGACGAAAGCGAACGAACGAACGAAGCCGGGCCTCACTGCTGAGGCCAGGGGTTGCCACAGAAAGAAATCATAAATAAAATCCCAACCCGTGCAGCCAGGATTTGAACCCACAACCTCTCTGTCAGGAGGCCGGCATCTTGCCTCATGACCAACCAGTTCCCCCACAGAACGATTGACAGCGGGTAAATTTAGCTTTACATGTAATTCAGAAAGATATATAGTTGTTATCTTTGCATTACCATTAACAAAGAAACAAAAATTAAATGACATTAAAAGCTATACACAGTATAAAATGACTGGCATTTTAAAATTCTTCATTAACTTTCTTCAAGTGTCAAACTAAATAATGATAAGGAACCATATATCTATAAACTTATCTTAGTTTGACAATATTTAAAATATGTTACTGACTTTTCATGAGTTAATAAATGATGAACGTAAATATACCTCAATTTGATCATTTATTATTTTCTTCTTCATTTTAACCAGGATTACTTTCCCTCTTCAGTCAATACTGTCTAAGTCTGATTCATTAACTCTTTCTGTACGGAAGCTTTTTATCAATGCAATGGAAGAGATTTAAGAGACAAAACTTGTTATGGTTTTAAGAATCAATCTGCATATTAATATTTATCTAACATATAACATATTATATATGAATTTTTAGATAATTGAACAAGGTATTAAATTTTACTAATATGAAGATATACACGACTTGTAAAAAGAATATGGTTTGATGACGATTCATACTAATCAAATTAAGGTGATGCACTATGTGCGTTGAAACGTAAGGAAAGCTTTAACATTTTCTAGGACCACCATGTGGAGGTAGAATCTGTTTTGATTAGCTTTAGTTTGTTGATTCTGACCCAAGTCAAAAGATATAAGTCACTGATTACTGTCAGTTTATACATCTCAGGCTTCTATAATTTTATGTGACCTTATTCTAATATATAGCCTCAGTGCTGAGTGGTTAGTGTGCTTCCTTCCTGACCAGACGGGTCCGGGTTCAATCCCTAGCAGTGGCGGATATTTGTTTGGACTGACAAGGCTCCGAGGTTCAACCAGCGTCTAAAAATGGGTACTAGAGATTTTTCTGGGAAGTAAAGGTGGCCTGGCATGATACCACCACATCATCCAAAATGTGCTGTGGTCATAGAAAAATAGGGTCACTAACACCATATTTCCCTTACTCCTAGCAAGGGTGGAGGGAACCTTTACTTATTGTAATATAAGTGCATCAGTTTCAAAATGTATTGTATTTCTGAACAAATGTAGAAAATATCGCAAAACAATATATTTTTATAAATGATCTTACTCAGCAAATCCTAGATTTTTACAAGCTACATTAGCATCTTCAATACCCCAGCCATCAGCACATATTAACCCCACTGTCCACCATTGTAAATCTGAACAAATCCAGAGTTAATAAGTTCTCCAGTACTTCGAAGACTGAAAAAGAAATTAAACAAAATCTGTAGCTATAATTTAAGTATTAGCAAAATCTTAAGTTGTAACTCTAGCATATATGTTACTTAATACAAACATTTTGAACTTATATGTGAATCATCATTGAGTGTCATCTCCACACAAATTAAAGCTTAATTTAAAGGAATACATACAATAGTAAATTATGAGAACTGTATACAATAACTAATGCTAGAACTAAGAAGTAAGAAGACTGAGCTTCTGTGTAATGAAATGACCAGAATATTTAATGCTAATAAATTATGTTAATAGTGGTAAACAAACGTTTAGTATAACAAAAAGAAAGCACTTTATAGTCAGTATTGACATAGTGGGTAAATCATTGACAGTCTGACAAAGGACAGGGAGCTTAAGAGAGTGATGTTACAGAAGAATGTTAAGAATACCATGGGCAGCTAAAAGGATTTGTAAACTTTCTAAAAAAGCAAAAATAAAAACAAAAATTATTGAACATCAGGAGGAATTAATACTATTTTTCTCCATGTAATGAGAAGGGATCATCTAGGATATATTGTGAGAACAGAAAAAAATTGATGGACGAAAGATGAGTAGAAGAAAGATAAAATCTACAAGTGTTTTAAGAGGATGGTTTGATAGGACATCAACAATAGAAATGACAACAGACTAAAAATAGAAAGTTGTGGAGAGACATGGTCACATATGCCAGTAGGTAGATACTTGATGATGTAAGATAGATTGTTTAACTTATAATCATCTGCAATTAAAACAGACTACAAAACTAATTACTCAACTGCTATTAACATAGACTCTATTACTTATGATTCAGCTGCTATTCTATTACCTAATAGCTATTAATATAGACTACAGTGCTTATGACACAGCTGTTGTTGAGACAGACCAAACATGATCACTCAGCTGTGGTTACCATAAACTGCAGAAATCATAATTCAACTGTTCTTCATAAATGATTTATTGTGGACAAATTTCTTTAGACCCCCATGATATTGTGCTCACATTTACTTTACTTGTTAATGTTGCTACTAATGCTTTTTAAGGTATCATATCCGCCTATAAATTATATACAAACATGTTTGCTTATATTGGAAAATTGTTTCATTTATTAAAGTATGCTTTACTTCTATTAATTATCTTTATTTAATACTAGATGCAACTTCTCTAGATTTTCAACAATTTTTACATTTGTGATCACTTAATCTACAAGAAAAAAAGCACATCACACTGTGATGTATAGACATATGGCTCACTAAATCAGCACCCGTACTTTAAAATAACTCCCACAGAAACAAGGCAAATATATCAAGTTTAATTATTACCGAATTTCTTCTCCAGAATGAGGCAAAACCAATGGTTTTTGGATTGGTTTTTTCTCAGTTTCAGACCATCTCTGACCTAAAAACTGCTTTATGAAGTTGTCACCAAAAGAATCACCGTGCTGCAAATAAAAAAAATAAATATGTTAGCTGTTTACAGTAAAATAAATGAGACACTAATAGGAAACACCAAACAACAGACTAATAATATAAACAAGCATTTTTTAATCATCCTTCAGTAAACACATTAACATTATTGTATTGTGACAAGTTTGTGTCATTGCCATCTTTGGGAGTCTCAAAGAATAGAGAGAGGCACACATTTATAAATATCGTGTGGGACTGTAAATTAAGATGGAAATCATCATCATCATCGAGTGCCTTCTCCGCAACGAATGTTGGCTACCATGGATCGCCATTCTACTCTGTTTCTTGCTTTGATGGTGCAGGCTGTCATAGATTGACTTGTCCATCTTTTGATGTTACTCGTCCATGCTAGTCTTGGTCTGCCTCTGCCTCTTTTACCTTGTATTTTTCATTCCAATATTACTTTCAGTAGGCTGTTGTGTCTTTTAACATGCCCCAAAATTTCATTTGTCTCGACTTAATTGTATTTAGTAGTTCTCTTTTTATTTTCAGTTGTTTTAAAACTTCATCGTTTGTTATCT